>FXXK01000147.1:412981-643027 GCA_900184695.1 Betula pendula
CTTCCATTTGTTCTCTACAGCGTCGGACCTTTCGCTTTTGAACCCACATGCCCACGTTAATAAAAAAGGCAAAAAAAATAACCTGAAAGGCGGTGGATTCCGGCAGTGGCTGGCGGCTGATTCTAACAAAGTAGACGGTGGTATTTTTAGGTTTTGTGGGGTTTTGAAATAAAATTTGTCTTTTTGTTGTCAATTGAAAAGTTAGGTTTTGTCTGATTGTGTGTTTTTTTTTTCCCATAAAATTTAGTGTTTTTATGTCTATTGTAGTTATTATGTTTAAATGATGTGTCTTAATTTTATTAGGGGTTGTAAAAGTAGTATTTTACAGCCCATCCTTATAGAAGGGTCTCTCTTAATTTATACATTTCAGTCTCACAAAAAAAAAAGAAAAAAAAAATTATACATTTCACATATTAATGATAATTTTACAATATTAGAAAGAAAAACTTAAGAATAAATGTAACATTCATCTAAAATAGTTATTGGACACACAAACGGCGGCCGCGTCAGCAGTGCAATGCTAGCAATTTCAATGCAAAAGAGGATATACGGTTAAAAAAACAAAAAAAATTAGCCTCGAAATGACCATATTGTCCCTATCAACTCGGGTAAAAAAAGTAGTCGAGCAAGACTATTATTAATAAATCAACTTAAGCGCATCGCTCATCAAAAACAATATCGAAAATACATTCCTCCTTGAAGAAAGCTTTCCCCAAGACGGTGAGGGCGCCGCTTTCATTAGCATCTAAATATGACTGACCTTCCATTTTCCTGCAAAACAGTTCGTATCCTACTGTTATACATTTAGGTTATCAGCATCTGGTATTTCTAATATTTTTAGCTAGCATCATGTGCTTGTTTGGCCTAAGGGCCTTGTTTGGAAAGTTACGATTTTAAAAAAGTGCGATTTTAAAAATAGTAATTTTAAAAAGTACAATTTTAAAAACGTAATTTTTAAAAACACAGTTACCCACATTTGGGCCAAAATTAAGTTTGGCTTTTAAAAATTGCAATTTAGGCATTTAAAATTCTGCAGATTCCTCAAAAAAAAAACAAACCCTTTACGCTGCGATTTGAAAAACGCACGATTTCTAACGTTTTCAAATCGCAATTTTTTAAAAACGTAGTTCCAAACATCTAATTTTTGCCGATTTGATTTAAAATCGGCCAACTTATTATTTAGCGAATCACTTATCCAAACGCACCCTAAATTCTTTATCTTTTTTTCAATTCTATTAAAATTTTAATAGAATTTTAATAATTTTCAATTTATTTTGACAAAAAAGACAGCTCCATCTCCATCTCTCTCACGAACCCATACCGCATGCCGCTAGTAGGGCCACCACACTGGCCCGGCCGGCGGCTGCTTTCAATTACCCATGATCCTTCAAAAACCCATCTACAAGATTTAGGCCGACAAAATTAAACTAAAACGTCTCTCTTCCCCATTTAATCTCACCAAATAGTTAAACCAACCCATCTCAACTAAGTGCATAAAAATAGAGAGAAGAGAGAAAAAGCGCTAAGAGAGTAAGAGGCAGAGAGGCGCCGAAAAAAATCAATCTTTTTTCTCAAGTTCTAACCGTCGTCGTTGTACGCCCTCGACAACAGCAGCGGCCTCATCAAGGCATGGCTTCGACGGCATACCCACAACACAAAAAAACAGAAATCCACTGTCAAACTACATGGAAAATAGTCGCTTATTATCCTTTATTTCATCAATACAGCTAAGAGAATATGGATTCTGTTCAAGAAACAAGAAAGCAAAACCAAAAAAAAAAAAAATTAAAACTATCTTGTGCATGTAGAACTCGGAAGAATTTGGATGAATAGCTAGGCGTGCTTATGCAACTTATCTGCTGCTGCTGCCGGTAGAGGGATGAACCGGACCATAATGAGACAAGCCGGCAAGGAGTTTCAACCAAACATCTTTTCCATTAACTGAGAATTTATCTATTTTCTTTGCTCCAAGAATTCGTGCAACGTCTGGAGGAGAGCGAACCACAAGACATGCATACACAGGGAGCATCTTTGGCGGCTCATCCATATACATTGTCTCCAAACAATTCTCAAATGTCCTACATTCAAGAAAACCAATAAAAGTGAAAATGGTTGCGATTCTATTAATTGCATGTCTGATCTGTGTTTGTCAGAGTGAGATCTTTAATTAAGTACCTTGCAATGAAATCTTGAAGTTCTTCTAATGAAAGAGGATGGTCCAGAGAGCCGGTAAGTAAGAAAGTTCTGTCTCCGGGGAGATCCCCACAAGGCATCGCAGGAGGCAAACTAGCAGCTCTTGGAACCAACTCCGATGGCTGAAAATATTGCCTTGCATTGATCAAATTTGGCGGAACTATGTAGGCGAACGCTCTTTCGCACACGTACTTGATGAATCCTTCGATCCTGCTTATCCCGATTAGCCGATGCTCATAAAGACGCCTAAAAGACAAATTGTTTCTAAAAATAGCACGCGTTAATGGGATAGCTACATCAACCTCAATAACAGGCGGTGGAAACCCTTCTTTCTCCATGAAAAATAAGCACGTAAGTGCCTCTTTGGCTAACACGTTGAGATTTGGAACTGGCCAAATTTGGATCCTATAGAGAAAACGGTGGCAGCCCTGAAATTCAAGCCAATTCCAAAAGGCTATAACTTTCTGGGATTGACTAGGGTGAAATCCCAGGACGGTCACTAACCGAGCGTATATTGTGTGAAAGGCTTCGAGTTCTTGAGGGCTAAACATGAAAGCCATTGTGCTTGGAAGGTTTTAGTTGAAGTTCTTTGATACGGTTTTAGAGCGGGAAGTTGAAAAAGCCCGGAGAAAGGGCAAGCTTGAAACTAGAATTTGGAAAGTGAAATGACGGAAACCGCCTTTACCTCCGCTTTTTATACTCTGTTGTTCTTCAGCAAAGCCGCCGTGACTCGCATCAACTTTAAAGCCCGCCACAGAACAGATCGGATAACTGAAATGCACCGACACGCGCACAAAATAATAATAATAATTTTTCATATTAATCTAATTGCCAGCCATTTATTGAATGTCAATATGTGAAATTTTTCTGTAGATTAATCATCAAAACAATGAACTACAGATCAATCGTGCTGAATTTACATTCAATTAGTCGTTGTACAAAAAATAAAAAGAGGACAAAAGGATTTCTTTGACGCGTTTTTTCAAAGAAAGCCGTTAACGGGTGGCAGTTATTTTTGCCCAAAATTAATACTGTGCGATTCTCAATCAGTCAAGTCGTGTTAGTGAACCATCGAACCCCTTGAATTATTGGGAACTAGAAGATGGATTATTGGTGTGTTTCGTACAATCAAATGGTCCGATCCCTTGGTTATTTTTCTTTTTCACCTGAAAAACACCAATAAGAATTATACATGTCAGTACAATTAATTCCAGTATCAAAATAACTTTCCTCTTCATTGTAAATTAATACAAAAATGCAAACAAAAAAGAATGTTTGAGTGCTTAATTGAGTCGCGTAAATCAGGTAAAAGTTGTTTCGAAAAAGTAAATATAATATACTTGCTATTCATAATAATACGATACAAAAATGAATGGAAAAATGCTCAGAGTAAGGAAGAGTTGTAGCTCTAATCACAGAAGTACGAATACCATATAACAGTAATATGGAATCTTTTCCTGTGATTGTTGAAGGTAATGGCTTTTCCAATCACTGGATGCCTCACAAACATGACTAATGTGGAACTCACAGGTTTGGACTTAATATATAGGGTGATTCAGCGAGTTAATTACTGAACACCGGCGAGAATTGCAACTGTTGTATTTAAACCTACTTGCATAACTCCAACTCAATTTATATTCTAAATTAAGTTTTACTTGGTGTATGATCTTTGAAGATAATTAATCTCGATCTGTTATCAAAATATTTCTTTAATTTTTTCATCTAAAACAATGTATAAAATATTAGGTAATGATTGAATCCATGTAGCACAAAAACAACTTGTATCTAGGAAGTTGGACCATACCGGGGACCAAGGACCAGGTTCATGTGGAGACTTGTCAGGGGGTGAATTTTGTACGGCACCACTTTTCATTGTTAGAATTTCCTGCAGAGAACTCTGTATGAGACGACCAATACTGAATTTAAACAACTATTAATGATGACTCATAAATAAGATCACAAGCAAATGAATAATATGAATTTTCAGACGATGGAAATTCTTCAACTGCATGCATCGCTCTTTAAACAAGGTAGCTTCACTAATACTACTCAACAACAGGAACTATTATCTGAGAGAACATTTAATTTGACCCATCAGCTGGTATAGAGCAATAAATAACTTTAAAGTTTCATGCCAGAGCAACAACCAACTTAAATAATATGGTCAGGTTTATGTTTTCCCATCACAACCTGCTTACAAAATGATCTTACGTTTCCCTTCACGACCTGGTAACAAAAGATCAAGCCCAGATTCCTCAAAAAATATTACTATTTTTAATATTTTAAGTTTCTTTGAATTTGTTCACTTTTCGTTTCAACAAGAAAAATGTTATACATACTCCCAAATGCTCACTACTTGACGTGGCAGTACATCTACTTTAATTTACTATTTTATTCAATGATAATTTTTACTGCTATGTCAAGAAGAGAACCCTTGAGAGTAGGCCTAGCACTCATTTTTCAACAAATTTACACTAAAAGAAAATTGAACAAAAGATTATTATATCAATAATAAAACAACAATAAGAAATAGATGCTCATTTAATAATATTTTTTGGGTGGTGCTTTTTATTTACTTTTTAATTGAAAAAGTGTTCTGATGTGACATAAAGGTAAAAATAATTTTAAATATTTTTAGTGTTTCATATTTGAAGTTGTTTGTTAATGCTAACAAAGCCAAAGAGCATTATCAAATAAATTAAACCCAATAATGGTCTAATTTAATTCGGCAAACATTGCACTTTTTGGATCCAATTTTCAAAGCAACACGAAAATAGCTGGGTTTGAGTTTAATTTTTCACCCCACTCCCTTTAGTAAAGGTGCATCCAGTATTGTATACATACAACTTGATTCACCAACCCATTTCCAACGCTGGATGCTATTCATCAGTTCTAAGATAACGCACATAAGAGATTGCAACCAAACTAGGATACAAAAAAACTGAAAACAAGGTATTCGAAATAAAAGAATCATAAATAAATGTAGTCGGTTTATCTGTGCGTGTGCGTGGAAGAGAATTAGCATACCTCTCCAGCAGCTTCGAATGCAGCCAACCATTCATCAGAGAACGGAACAGCAAGAGGTGGAGGTTTTACCACAAGAGCTTCTTCCTTCTCATCATCCTCAGGTTTCCTCCTGCCATTAAAAACCATCAGCTTTAAGCTTCTCGCTGAGTTTTGAATGAGGGGATTAAAGAAAACAAGAAAACAGAAAACAGATCAAATTAATTTAACTATATGAGACTTACAGCTGTACTGTTGCATCCTTATCTTCTGTGGCGTACGTGACCTGGTCCAAGTCTTGCTGCATCTCACAGATCTGAGAGATACTAGTTTCATCTCCCCCTGGCAAATTTCCATTCTTCAATACATTGCCACTTTCTGATGCCTGAACACTTATGACAGATAACCCTGATTCTTCATTCAAAGAACAAAAGGGCTTAGAGTACTTGCAAGTAGCCCCTGCCCCTGAAATTTGATCTGTGCTCAATTTTGCAGTTTCCAATGAAGATGCTTGAGCGCTGAGGCCATTGTCATGCCAGAACTTTGCATCACTATAATGTTCAGGATTCTCAACTAATGGCTCAATGTTAACAGAACTTGTCACTGCATCGTCCATGTGTAAGCACTCAGCCTCCTGATCTGCATCCAGACCATTGTCTTGCGAAGCAGGTGTTACATGAGAAAAAAGCTTGACACTTTTTGATTCACTTCCGTAAACATCAGATCGTTCTAAAACACTGAAATCATTTTCCTTGTTGAGTTCCCCGGAAGTGGTGTTTGCAAGCAACAAGTCATCCTGCTGGGAAACTCGCTCTACTACAAGGATAGAATTTGGAAGCTCAGGATGTCCAGATTGGTCATTTGCATCATCAACCACCATTTGACACTGATTTTTTACTCCTAAAATACTCGCACTACTGTTGCAACAGTCAACTAAGATACTGCCATCTGGGGACTGCACTACTTGTGATTCCTTAAACATGTCATTAACTCCAACTTCTTTAGTTGCTTGATCCACGTGTTTATGTTGAGATAAACCATGAGGACTTTCCAATCTACTTCCACCAGAACCTTTAACTTTTGAATTATCTGCCATAGTCATGCTATTGAGTTTCATGGACCCTCCAAAAGACTGACTCTTCGCAAACAAAAGGCTATGATGATATGTCTCCGGACTCTTATTCTCCTCATAAGATATTGTATCAGCTTCACAAGGGCAAGGCAAAATCAGTTTTGCTCGTTCTACAGAGTGTTCGTTGGTGCTGTGCTTGCCACTCAACAGATCAATGTCCAGTATTGAAGTGTCCTGATAACTACAACCACTGTCATCTTCAGTCTGAAACTCATAGATGGAATGGGGATTTTTAGTTGACAAAGTGCATTTTTTCTCTTCCATATCTTCTCGCTGAATTACATCATCTATCTCACTACCACCCTCAACTTGCACTGCAGGGCTAAGATGGCAAGCCAGATGAGGATTTTCCAATTCACTCCAGCTAAAATCTCCACTTTTTGGACAACCATTAACAGGTATATGATTTTCACCCATCATATCCAATTCCATTGAGATAACTTGACCGTGGAGCTCCATGTCATGTCTAAACTGTGTATCGATAGAAGAATTATAATCTTCAACCACTGGCTTGCTGTCCACAGAAATTGATGGAGCATCCTCCACATATTGGCACTCCACTGTCTTAGCCATGTCATGACCACAAGCTTGCATTGCAGCTGGTATCAGACAAAGAGTACTTGAACTTTTTGATTTACTTTCACAAGCACCACTTGCTTCCAGTATAACAGACTCAATACTCTGACGGAGCTCCAGCTCTTCTCCAAATCTTTTATTTACTTCATCAACCACCAACAGTTGATTATCCACTGTTGAAGGGCTCAAGCTACTTTTGCCGGTAGCATCTGACATATCACAATCTAAAGACTCCGCTTGCACATCTCCCACAGGTGATTTCTTGCTGGTTTTATCATCTTTTGCCTGCTCCATATACATATAGGGAGACTGACCATGAGATTTTTCCAATTCAGTTTCAATACAATCTTGGACTTTTGGGCTGACATCTGCCATACAACTTAATTTCTGGGAGTCTTCGGGAGCTCCACCATCCTCCAGGAGACTAGCATCATTTGCCCATACCCTCTGACTCTCAGTAGAAATTTTATCATCTTTACAGGTGAAAGGCTTCATCAGCTCAGCTTGTTCCCCAGATTGTTCCTTGACCTTATGTGCACTGCTTAACCAATCATCATTTGCTTTGAAAGTACTCCATGTATTGTAACTGGCAGCTCCCGAGTTTGACCCTGAAAAGGCACCACGGTTCTTAAGTGCCAAATTATCTGGTTGGTCTTCTACAGCTTGGTGATCAATCAAGTCATTTGTCCCAGAAACACCTTCATCTTGTACTGCAGGACTAAGACAAGAAATTGAAGGGTGAATTTCCAATTCAGTCCCACTTGAATCTCTATTTCTCAGGCAAACATCAGCGACCTTGTTGTCATCAGATTTGCCCAACTGTCCACAGGGTGCTCCCTGTAAGGGAAATTTGTCATCAATTTTCTGCAATTCTATATCCTCACAATGAGAAATCATTTCAGTTTTATATGGTTCTGCACGTTCCAGAACTTGCTGCTCAACGTCATCAATAATGCTATGAGGCTGTTGCTGATTTTGTATTGCTTGACATGGCACCTTTGCTTTTTAAAGTACTCCATGTATTGTAACTGGAAGCTCCAGAGTTTGACACTGAAAAGGCACACCGATCTTAATTTCCAAATTATATGGTTGGTCTTCTACAGTTTGGGGATCAATCAAGTCATTTGTCCCAGAAACACCTTTATCTTGTACTGCAGGACTAAGACAAGAAATTGAAGGGTGATTTTCCAATTCAGTCCCACATGAATCTCTATTTCTCAGGCAAACATCAGCGACCTTCTTGTTGTCATCAGATTTGTCCAACTGTCCACAGGGTGCTCCCAGTAAGGGAAATTTGTCATCAATTTTCTGCAATTCCATATCCTCACTATGAGAAATCATTTCAGTTTTATATGGTTCTGCACGTTCCAGAACTTGCTGCTCAACATCATCAATAATGCTATGAACCTGCCGCTGATACTTTGTTGCTTGACATGGCAACTTCACTTCCACCTTCTGCCTATTATTCATTTTCAAGAAAGATTTCATCTTTTCATCTTGACTATTATGTGAAGCAGGGTTAAAAGTAGATGGAACTGAGGATTCCAAACTCGAGCATAAGACCTCCATATTTCCCCCAATTGTTCTCACATCGTTGACCACATTGGGAATTTTCCCTGGGTGAGTTGGGGGCCTCAGATTATGAATGTGGTTTATGGCACCAGGTTTTCTGAAATTAGGAATACTAGACTCAAACTTGTGTGGTTGAGAACTACTCTGTAATGGGCTACGCAAAGAAGAGACTTTTGGCTGCAAAAATAAAGAAAAATCAACAGGATAACTTCAAAACCATTTGCCTTGCATCCAATTTACCAATTACAGTAATCCTAGTGACATACCTGGCCAAAAAAACCCAGCGATGGTGTTGGCATCCGTAAACCTGAGGGTTTTGCTGTTTGCAGTTGTGCGTGATGCATGTTTCCACCAGCATAGCAAGCATTTTGAGGAAGAGAAACTGTAATTTTATTGCCTCCACAATCATGACTGTTTGGCTTGTGACTAGTGGAAGGACCTAATGGATCTGGAATGACCTCTAAGCCTTTATTTGCCGCAGTAACCGGAGGACACTGTAAATTAGTTGAACGATGTTTTTCCGATGCTGAATTGACCTGTACTTATTTTAATAAAGAAAAGAGGGAAGATAAGCTTCCTAGTTAATAAGAAAATGCTGGAGTGTATAAGAAATTATTAGCCTAGGCCCACAAGTTTCTACTATGCCACAAATTGCTACTACTATGTTGAATAACAAATGCCACTACTTTTAAGAGCTTCAGGTTCTCACCACATTTCTCCTAGCTTGTCTAACAGAAGTTCCAACAGTTAAAGACTTGTTAGCAGGGCCAGCTTTTGAATTATTTTGAGCACTCCTGGTATTGCCCGAGGAGGCCTTTGGTTGAATCTTCCTCTGAACATTAACTGCTGCACCTGAGAAGGAAAAAACAAGATACAGTAATTGAACATTAGAAATTTATTTATTTTTGTATTTTTTTTATTATGATAAATGCTTTGAACAAAACAATTTATCTGAAGAGGATGAGAAACTTAATTGTACAATCATTCTATAAACATACATGCTCAGACTCCATCAGGAGAAAAAATGAGTCCAAAAGTACCTGGTTGAGCAATCTGATTACGCTTTGAGTCGCTTGCACTTAGTGAAGTACCCTTTGTAGTCCTAGAAAGCACAGAGGAATTCGGCTTTGGAACAGGTATTTTAGAAACCTTAGATGCTTTAGTTGCTGCTTTAGTTGTGTTCAGATTAGCAGGCCTTTTCAGAGTTCAAAGAAGTTAAGGCCAACTCTACTACAAACTAAAATAGGTAAAATATACTCGATTAAAACACTGAAAACCATCGAAATTCTATTAGCAAGGATATGAAGAGGAAACCGCCGGTCGTGGGCATCCACTGCGTTTAGACCCACTTCTATTAATCTCATGGGCTGAAAGCACCTTTGCCTTGGCCTGGAGATCACATATTCAACATAACTGCAATAAGTTACTTCCCCCTAAGTTTCATCCAATAAGAATATGTCAAAACAGCAAACATTCGACAGCTTAAGCTATTAATCAACATGCCCATAAAAAGACAAAAATAATACTTACAGCTGCTGGGGAAACATTATCTCTAACAGTTAAACCATGCTTCGGCAACAAGCAACAACCTCTCTTCTTATCTTCGTTCAGAGAACTTGTCGACAATTCCTTGAACAAATTTTCTTCAAGTGACTGAAGATCTGCGGAATCACGTGTACAATCCAATACACCAGACAACGATTCTCTCCCTTCTTCAGGGATACAAGGCAACACTTCCTCACCAACACTGCTTAAACCTCCACTAATCATAGATAGCTCTAAGGGATCCAAAACACCTGGAGATAAAGCAATGAATACGTTCATCTACAAGAATCCAAGCTCCAACTTTTCAAAGAATAAAATAAAATAAAAAAATCAACACATTAGTCAGAGAAATTAGAAACACCTTTTTCGGTAAAAAAGGCTCGGTCCCATGCTAAACTTTTCCGCAAATTGTATCCTCCACCCTTTTTCCTCCTCTTCATTTGCTGCGGCTCCATACTGAGTTTCGGAACTTCTGATTTGTTTGCGTTAATGTTCTCTTTGTTAATACTATCTGTTAGCAATGAAGAGCATGGTTTTTCAGCATTCTCACCACCAACCTTACCCTCCACTGTAAAACAAGCCACAACTAATTATACCATCACATGGATCAGTAGAATCTTTAATCACTCTGTTACAACAAAATAATTCCCTTCACTCGAGTAGTATTAACCAAAAAATTTCTCTACTCTTAGATTAGAAACTAAAAATTTAAGAGCAAACCTAGGTTAACTAAAAATTTAAGAGCAAACTTCGGTTAAAGTTGACTATATTTTCTCAAATATGAAGGAGTAAATGCCAAAGCCATTACAACGGAACCATATAAAATTCAACCAATAATTGCGGAGCACAATTGGAAGTAAAAAATAAGAAATTGAAAAAACCGCATTCTGAGTAAAATTACTTGAATCCTCCAAATATTTATGAACAAGAAGAAGAAAACAAAGTTCTAAATGGTAAACAACCAAATGCAGATAGCAAAGCTTTATTAAAAGATAATAAACTGAGTGAAATTATCAACAGAAATATTCAAATCGTACAGAAATAATACCCTAGAGAGAAAAATAGTATGAAACAGAAAATTCAGAGAAAACGAAAAAATCAATCATTTGAAGCAAACTTGAAGAAAGAGTGAAAAGCCTAACCAATTGGAGGGCCAAGAGGAGGAGGATGAACGGAACGCTTAGATCCGTGGATTTGGAGAGGCGAGCACATGAAGTAGCTGTTGTTATTGCCGTTGTTGTTGTTGTGGTTGCTAAGCATCGAAGCGTCGTCGTTTGGAATCTGTAGCAGCAGAGAATCGTCTTCGCCCGAGATCTCCAGGAGCGAGAGATCCGGATCCATCTCTGAAACTCTCTCAAAGCGTTTTCTAGAAGAATCCAATGGTGGGGTTCCAGTGGAAAATGAGGAAGTTTAAACGGTTGCTTGGACCTTGTTTTGATTTTTGCTTTTGCTTTTGCTTTTGTGCGTTATGTTTGTGTGTAAGTAAATATTTGAAGTGATTGGCAAGCGGGAAGTGTTGGGTGGATGAAGATAATGACCACGTGACTGGATTAGGGCCGTGAGTGTGTAATTACAATCGTATCCATTTGATAGCTACATATTTATGAACGCATCCTCAAGGTCGTGCTTTTGAAGTATGAATTGGCCGACGGCAATACTACGGGCCTGGCCCAGACAGACGAGCTTGACAATGACCCTTTTAGGGCATTAGCATCAATTTTCTTAGGTTTTTTTTTTAAATTTAAGGAATCAAGTTATTTTTTTGTTTCTCTATTTAATAAACTCTAAAAATAGCTTCTTCTTTTTTTATTTCAAATAAATGCTATGGGAAAGAGAAAGAAAAGAAAAGAAAAGAAAAGAAAAATTAATAAAATAATGCTAGAATAACACTTTTGGTTTCCTTCAATTTTACTTGTTTTAAAAAATATCAAAAGAGTCTGTTGCAAGATTTTTTTAAGAATTTATTCTACTTTTTTTTAGAAACATAAAAGTGAGATCAAAATCCATTACAATTTCTTTGAAAGTATAGATTCTCAAATTATATAAATTCAAGCCATTTTTTTACATCAAATGACTTAAAAAATGTTACATATTAAAAATGTAAAATGTTTTCGAAGCAGCCTTTCACTTTTGAAAAAATGTTTCTTCTTTAGGAAGGTAAAATATATTTTTTAATTCAACGATTTTTATAACATAAATCATAAGAACAGGATAAAAATATATTAAATTTTCATTAGTAACATGTCACATTTTTAAATAATAACATTTGTCAAGTCGTTCGATGTAAAAGAATAATTTAAATTTACATAATTTAAAAATCTACATTTTCAAAGAAATTATGGTGAAGCTTTCCATAAAAGTGCCACGTCTTTAGGCTGTCCTCTAAACCATAGAAAAATCCCTTTCACATGACTTGCCGAAGAAAGTAATATTCTTAAATGAGAAATGTTATTCTTCACACAACAATCACACTATACTGAGGTGGCATGAACTAATAGCCCTTGGGATCAACTTTTCTATGTATAAAAAAAAAAAAAAAAAAACAAATCTAAGAATTGCTAGGTGTGTTTATGGTGCGAAGTACTAGAACGGCAAACGTGCACTACATTGTACAAAGAGTGAANTTAAATATCATCGCCATATGCTATTGACATATAGAATGCAATTGGGGTACATATTCAGAACATTTGGACCGAAAATTATGTTACATCAGACGCTGCAGAACTTCTGCTCCTGCCCCATAAATTGGGTATTCAGGAAGTAGAAAACAAATATGTACTCCTCTAAGCTCATCCATCACAGCAAATGTCAGCTTCTTCACTCCATGGTACTTCTGAGAGCGCTAGATTTACTGTCACAAATAATGAAAAACCAGAATGCCAGCATTAAGTTGGACATCAAGAATAGGAAATAGAGGTCTTACGATTAACCTTTTTAGGGGAAAAAAAAATTGAGAAAGGAATGGATTGATGTAACGTAAAAGTGAAAGGAGTTTTAAATTTTTTGTGAGTAAAAAGTGAAAAAAAAAAATTGTTTGTTAATGTGAAAAAAAGGAATTTGACTTTTTTGAAAAAATAAATAAAAAATAAAAAAGAGGAAAAATGGTTGCCAAAAGGGGCCGAGGCGATACATTGGCCAAATCCTTGTTTTGATAAGTAAAAAAAAGAAATGTTAGGATTTTTGGGCAATGTATCTTCTTCATTGCCCAAATCCTTTACTAAAACCACACCAGATAATGACAATTAAACATCCCATATAACAGATTGTAAATACTTGATGAATATGCTAAGTTTGCTTACTTTATAAGTTACAGACCTCTAGCTATTGTTGCACTCTGAGGAATTTGCTGTAGAACCCTCGCCAGAAGATGCGTTACTGTCTGAGAATCCCAAGGCATAAGACTCTCCATCTTCTTCATCACTCTCTATATCAGCTCTGCTGTATCTCCTTTCAACATAGGCCAATGTCTGTCGCCTCTGCAGGCGCAAGACATGCATGATAACACCAGGGGTAAGAGTTACCCGTCTATAATCTTCTCTGCCTTGTCTATTAAACTCCATAATCTATTCAGACACAAGTATCAGACAATTTATGAGCAACACCATAAGGAAATGGAAGAGGACGGGGGTAGAGGCCAAAGATAGTACCTTTTCTACATTGTCAGCCAGTGGAGGAGCATCACTCGCCATAGGAGCCCAGACCTTTATATTTGTATCCATCCCACAAGTAGCAAGAAAAGGTACATGTGGATGTGGCTCAAGACGATTTACAACATGGCGATCGCCTTCCATTAAACGCAATAATTTAGCTGTCTTCTTCTTCCAAATAAATATATGGCCGCAATCAGACCCACTCATGATATATTCATCACTGGGGCCAAAGAAGCTCACTCCTTTAACTGTCTTTGAATTTCTATGGCCCATGAAAACCTGTGGCTCTTCAACTTTCAATAATTTTTCAGGTAGAGCAGATGACGGCAAGGGACCCAACCCCATGTTCTTCTGAAACAGATAAATGAGTTCATCACTGTAAGAGACAAGCAGTTCACTTGTGTTAGAGTAAGCCAATCCCGTGATGTGAACATCGTTGGCCCTGATCAGGTGAGGGGGACAAAATGTGTTAACATGTCTATCTAGATGACTTGATGCTTTGAATTCGCATTTTCTCAAGTCATACACACGTGCATATTCGTCAGATCCTCCAACAGCAACGTAATTTGGATTTCTTGGGTCAATTACAATGGTATTCAACATTATGCTCTTCAGAGGCTGCTCACTATTTTCTGTCAATGAGGAGCAACAGAAAAGTTTTCTAGTAGAACTACTTCGCAAATCAAACTGAAAGAACAAAAACAAAAAAATAACTCACAAAATGGAAGGGAGAAAAGAGAGCATCAACAAGGAGCATATTATAAATTTAACCCACATGTTGAACAAAACCATCTTCACCACAGCTATATAGTATGTGCGGACTTCCTGGCTCCACAGCAAGCTTGTGTACAGCGCCTTGGTGCCTCCCCAACCTTCTTGTATCAACTCGGCCATCCTCCCAGACCTGCCCAAGCCTTACCTGCAAGGGGAACAACAGTTCAGAATGGTTGGAATATAAGCCAAAATCTAGTCATATGGGGTAAAGACAGGATAGCTTAAACCCAGACTGCTAAGATGGAAACTTCTTAAATTCATTTACTTCAGTGGCAGAAAAAAGCAGACAAAATGATTTAGAACGATCACAATGAGATAAAACTTCTGCAGGCAAACAAATTTCACATTTTAAGGCTTAGTTTCTTTAAAATCTTTTCCAAACAACAGCCTATAACATTGGCAGTGCATTTGGACACAAAGGTCCAAAGTCAATTTTTTTTTCAACTAAAACAAATTGATAAAGAGGCCAAAACCAGCTACCTCAATTGACTGGCAGAAGCATTGCACCTAAAAACACATAAATGGGGGAAGCAATTCATACAAAATGCATAATAAAATGAAGGAGAGTAATTTATTTACAATTTCACCTGGCCATCACAGGAAGAAGTCACTATTCTCTTATCATCAGTGAATGGCATAATTCTGGTCTGGAATATGTTTTCCAAGTGGCCAGAAGCATATGAGAACCGCTTAGTTTTAGTTGCCCAATTCCAAAATATAACTTGTTTGTCATCAGAACCCGATACAAGGAGGTCACCAGTGGAGTTGAATTCTACGTCGTTTACACAACCTCTATGACCATCTAACTTCCCATAAAGATTTAGTTGCTTTACAAGGACCTGCACTGATAAGCAAACTCATGTAAGGCAAATCAACCATCATAATGCTGCATATCAGTCTTTCTACATGGAGGACTACGGTATGAAGGATGGTTGAAGATTATTACATCTCAATTGACTCGAAAAACAGATGTTAAAAGAAAAAATAATATATATTCCCCATGGAACAAAATTTTTTTTTTAAAAAAAAAAAGGTATAAAATTGTATGAAACGCTTGAACACAATTCTGCCATTTACGTAAGACACGAGAAAGCAAGGAAAAAGGAAACAGAATTCCAGATTTTAACAACATAAACCTCAAAACAAATTACTTACGACATTGAGGTATTATTTTCCTCATATCCCTCAATAATTAATATAATTATAAAAGATATGCCAAGTAAGTCTTCCCATATTATCACACCCTTTGAATCAAGAAATATGGCTTAACATTTCTCCTTTGAAAATGTTAACTCTTCCATGATTTCTTAAAATTCAGATACTAAATTTACTAAGTCTTAATATGTACAGCACTTTAGTGAGAATCAAATCCCAATCAAACTAAGGCATTGAATTGTCATGTACACCGATTGGTTTTATCCAGTAGAAATAAAACATAGAAAGAAACATCAAACAGTAAACGTCCGTATTTTTTCAATAGAAAATAGAAGCCCTCAACAGTAGCATCGTTGTCAATCAGATTACTATGGGGGAAATAAAGAAGAAGAGGACCAAGAATTGAAAACCTCAGAAGCAGAGAGTCGGCGAGCGAAGCATCTGGGCTGAGTGAAACCCATCTCTCTCCTGCAAATCTCTGCAAACCCATCTTGAATTGCCTTATAACGATTCTCCATTTTTGGCAGAATTGTCACGCACAGCACTCAGAGCTTGTAAATTTGTGTCCCCAGCAAGAGAGACAGAGACAGTACACTCGAAAGAGAGTGGATACATGAACTGATGTGGCTTTTGGCGGGGGATCTCCAGCGGCTGACAAATTCAAGGTGGTGGTTGTATTTCGAATCTCCGGTGCCTGAGGAATGAGCTTCTTGTTGTATTTCGAACTTCCGTGGAGTCCAATTAATTTTAAGTCTCGTCTAATTCCGATGAAGTTAAAAATAAAATAAAAAGACTAAATTTTTTATTAGGCTATTAAAATGATGTAGAGCTTTTGGTATTTTTAACATTTTTTTTATTTATTGTTTTAATTATCTCTAATGAATAAGTTTTGCATTATTTTAGTAGTTATTTTTTGGAAAAAATAAAATAAAATTGATATCCCTAATATTTTTCAAATAAAAATTTATACGAGTAAATAATATCTGTCCGCCCACATACTCAATATTATATACATATATTTACATTATGCTTTTTGAAACGCAAAGCACACTCCTTCAAATGCACATTTTAGATTCTCTCATTCTCCCTCTCTCACATTATCACATTATCAAATCCTACTTCGCCAAATCCCACTTCACCACTCTCCACCACCCAATGACCCAAATACCTGAGTTGGTGAGTTCAGCCTTCAAGTCTTCGTCATCGCTTTAGCCTTCAACTCTATGTTTGATTTTGTACATCTATTTTTGGTTGTTGTGATTGTGTGGTTGTTGATCTAAGGTATGATGTTGTTATTGGTTTTGATTTTGTGGATCTTTACTGTTTATCTTTGTTTTGATTTTCTGAATCTATTGTTTGGTATTTGTTCTTTTAATTTTGCGGATCTATTATTGTCCACGGTTAAAGCAAACGAATCATTGGGGTGGAGGGGGGACTAGGACTTAAATCCGTATGTAGGAGCGATTCTCGGTTAAAGAGAGCATGCGATTCTTAAATATATTTTTAATAAAGTATGTAATTCTCAAATGCATTTTTAATAAAACATATGATTCTCCATGCTTTTTTTAAATGCATATAAAAATCATATGCTCTAAAGACATTAGTTTAACAATGTGAAGGAGAACTTGGACCAGTAAATCCAATGGTTTCCAGGTCATTCAGTATGGTAAAACGAATGATCTTGTACTCTACCTATTTTTTATAAAACTAATTATGATCTTATAATCTACCGTTATTATACAAGGATGCAGATGTTATCTATCAGTTCTCAAAAAAAAAGAAACAATTATAAAAGCCTCAAAGCCTCAGACAGACGTTATATTCCACGACAGCATGCAAAGCCTCAGGATATCATATCAATAATCACAAGATTATCCTAACCAACTTCAATTATAAGATTATCTCCAAAATATTGGCTAATCGTTTGGAACCCTTGCTGCATAAGATCATCTTGCCTACTCAATCAGCTTTTCTTAAAGGGCGATCTATCCATGATAACTCTATTTTGGCTCATGAAGTTTTCCATTCTATGAAGCAAAAAAAAGGTAACGGAGGGCAAATGACCTTGAAGCTTGATATGGAAAAAGCTTTTGACTCTTTGGAGTGGGAGTTTATTTTGAAGATTTTCACTCTTCTAGGCTTTCATTCCACATGGATTCAATGGATCAGACAGTGTATTACTACTGCTTCATTCTCCATCCTCCTTGATGGTGTTCCTTTTGGCAATTTTCAGCCGACTCGGGGTATTAGACAGGGAGATCCCCTATCTCCTTTTCTTTTCATTCTCGGTTCGGAGGTCCTCTCTAGAATTCTTTTGAGAGAAGAAACTTTGGGATCCCTGCATGGCATTAAAATCTCTCAGTGGAGCCCTTCAGTTTCTCATCTCTTGTTTGCTGACGATGTGATGATTTTTGCAAGGGCTAATGCCAATGAAGCCTCTACCATCTTAAGGTGTCTTTCTACCTATTCAAGCTGGTCTGGCAATGTATAAACCCTTCTAAATCTGCTGTGTTTTTTCAGTAGAAATTGTCGGCCAGCTGCAAAGGTTTCTGTCAATAATATTCTGCACTTAGCTCCTATCCCGGCTAGGGCTAAGTACCTTGGTATCCCTCTTTTCATCAATAGGAGGAAAAAAGACACGTTTTCGGATCTTTGCGAAGATTTCAAGTTGGAAAGCTCGCCTTCTCTCCCAAGCGGCAAAAACTACCTTAGTGAAATCGGTGGCAAATGCTATTCCAACCTACATTATGTCCCTTTTCCTCTTGCCTAAATCTCTTTGCAATGAGATCAATGCTGGTTTGAGAAATTTTTTGTGGGGTTTTCCCCAAGATAAGAAGAAGAATCTGTCTTTCCTTTCTTGGGCCAACATATGTCAACCTAAGGCGTTGAGAGGATTAGGTATTCGGACTATGGAAACTATCAACAATTCTCTCTTGGCTAGACTTGGCTGGAAAATGACTATTAATGCTCCCCTCCTATGGATTGATGCTTTAAGAGCTAAATATCTTAGGAATGGGACTTCCTTTTTGAATGTTTCTTTAAATCCTTTGGCTTCATGGCTTTGGAAGGGACTTTTGAAGAACAGAAGCGTTATCCAAAAGGGTGCTTGCTTGTCTATTTCTTGTGGTATTAATGTAGACATTTAGAAGTCCCCTTGGATGCCTTTGATGCCCAATTTTAAGCCTAGCCCGAATCCTAGATTGGTTGAGCTCCCTGAATTTTCTGTGGCTGACTTGATATTGCCTGGGTGTAGAAGCTGGAACTCTTCTCTTCTGAGAGACCTTTTTGACTCTACTTCGGTCCAACATATTCTAAGCATTCATATTCCTATTATTTGCTCTTTTGATAGATGGGTTTGGGCTCCTTCTCCGTCTGGCCTTTTCTCGGTAAAGTCTGCTTTTGAGCTTGTTGATTCTCTTGGGAGAAGACCCTCTCCTTTTGCTGCGGAAATCTGGCATATTTTATGGAGCCTTAAACTGCAAGCACGTTTAAAGCATTTGCTTTGGAAAATAGCTTGGAACTTATTACCTTCATGGGCTAACATTAGCAGGTATGTGGTAGTAAAAGATCCTAATATCTGGTGTTGTCCTTTTTGCAAGGGTCCTGTGGAGACTCTGAACCACATCTTCTTAGAGTGTGATCTAGCAAGAATTTTATGGAGGAATTCTCCTTAGCCTATCTTAACTGCTGGTTTCATTAATAGGCCCATCTCTGATTGGATCTTGGTAGTAATTTGCCCAACAGATTGGTTATCTATCCCTGCTAGGGATACTCGAAAATTCCAACTCTTTGCCTCTTTGATGTTGGACTTCATCTGGATGGCTAGGAACAAGCTCATCCATGAAGCTATTCATCCTGAATCAAATAAGGCTATCAGACACATCTCTTCCCTGCTAGAGATCCACGTTACTACCTGGAAAGCCGTAGCTCTTCCCTCCCTTTGGTGTCCTCCACGTCATGGCAGCTTGAAAGGCAACTTTGATGTAGCTGTTAGGGGAGATTTTGCTATAGCTGCTAGGGGTGAAAAGGTGGTTGCGGTTAGCGGTTATTGACTATAACCGCAACCGCCTTAGGCGGTTACTCTAAAATCGTAACCGCCACCGCACCACCTAGGGCGGTTAGCGGTTGCGGTTATAACCGCCAGTTAGCGGTTATAAAACTTAAAACCGCCCCGCTATAACCGCCTTTACCTAAAATTAGGCTTTTTTGGGCTTTTTTTGAATTTTGGGCCAATTTGGGCTCATTTGATTTTTTTGAGGCCCATTTTCTTGTCTTTTTCAGGGTTGAGTTGGGCTGAAGCATTATAAAAAAACTCAAATTTTTTTGGGCCCATTTCACGACGTCGTTTCCTTTAAAAATTAATATATATATATATATATATATATATATTATATATAACCGCTAACCGCCTCTTAAAAAACCGCTAACCGCCCCGCCTAAGGCGGTTAGCGATTTTTTTTCAACCGCCTTAAAAGCGGTTATGCGGTTATACGGTTAGCGGTTTTAGGCGGTTAGCGGGCGGGGCGGTTATAACCGCCCCGCCCATTTCTGCCCTAATAGCTGCTGCTGTCATCAGTGATTATCAGGGGAATATTGTCAACGCTGCCACTCTTAAGCTCCCTTGCTCAGATGTCTTAATTGGGGAGGCTGCTGCAGCCTTGCTTACTATCGGTTAGCTGCCACTATGGGTGTTACCAGTTTCTTTTTTAGAGGGTGATACCCTTTTGGTGATTTTAGCTATTAATCATCCTCTTGTTCTCTACTTGGATTTTCGCTAATGTTATTTCGGACATTAGTTTAGAATTACTTTCTTTTCAAAGTTGGAATGCTTTAAAGTCTCTAAATGTGCTAATTATCGTGCACATAGTTTAGCTAAGTGAACCGCCTTCCCATCATGTCTATGGAAGCATTCTCATAAGATCTCCCATTCTCTCCTTCCCTTCGAATCCAAAAATGGGAAGGACCAACCCCCCGAGATCCCCCCCCTTCCCTTGATCAATTAGAAAAAGAAAAAAAAAAACAGTAAAACCCACCCCTCAATCATACAAATGATGATGAGTGATAATATCCTTGAATATCAAGCTCGTTGAAGACGCAGATGGGATTAACTTGGAATTCTCTAGATAACAGATCCTTACAAAAATAGAACTCTGTAGAAGTATAATTAGCCATTACATAGAAAAATTACAAAGAAAAGTAGGCCCAATTCTTAGTAAAAACTGTAAAATCCATACCAGCTTTTGTACGTGTGTAAAATTTTGTAACGAGAAATGCTACATGTATTCCCCAGCTCCTCTTTACAAAAGCGCTACTCCCTCAACCCCCACCCCACCGCAAAAAAAAAAATCTTGTTATGTGAAAAGTAAGAGAGAAAACATTACCTCTTCAAGGCAGGTTACCATGACTGTAAGCAGAACCCTCCCTTTTTATGCCAATACATCAAAAGAATATGAGCCAGGATTTATATTTCTAAGTCAAAATTGAAAAGCAAAGCGGCGCCAATTCTTTGCCTGCCTCTCTCTATACTATATTTCTTTCTGGAAACTGAAGCCAATTTCATATATGAATTGGGTGGCCTATTCCTCGTCCTCAGTTAAGGAGGCAAAAGAGAAAGGTCTGAACTTGTAGCCATCACCATGATAGAACTTGTTTTGAAATTCCACCCAATGAAGACGCAGGGCATGAAGAAAAGCACTGAGAGTCTCCATCATGAGTAGTATAAAGGCAGTTGCAAAGGCAAAAACTGCTAGCCCCACTAACCGGATTACAAGGTTGTCATACCTGTCATAACCATCATTATCGGTAACGTCACTGATAAAAGAACAAGCAACACCAGTTGCCAAGGACACAATAGATGGGTATACAAAGTTGTACACATGAATAGTAACATGAAAATGTTGTGGATCAATTAGGTGCTATCAAGTAACTTGCATAACTAGATGCTAAAAAGTAACTTGTATAGGAATTTTGAAGCTCTGTTAATTTCAGCAAAGACATATAAATCAACAAATCCAAAACCGTCTTAAACTATAAAACAAGATATTGGCTAAAGTTATCCAATCAGTCCTACAAGGAAATGAACCTGAGTTGAGGCTACCGCTCTGTCTACGGCATATTTCATATTTTACATAAGGCCTGTGCAGACCGGGAGAATGATTTGCTATGTAATCGTGCAATAGCTTACTTAAGGGTTATAATCAATCAGAGGAAATGAGGAGTAAAATTAGGGACATAGCTAAAACTAAATGTTGGAGGCCATGTAGACCTGAAGAAGATTAATTTTCCAAATTAATTTCTCTTTTTTGGGGGGCTTTGCCCCCAAAAAGAGAAATTTTAGCTACATAGGATATGTGAATATACTACGTAGAATTAGCAGAGTATACATGAAAGGATTAGCACAGTATAAGTGTGTCTAATGAAGAATTAGCATGTGCGTATATATAATAAAGAGAAAAAGAATAAGAAAAAGAGAGAGGCAAAAGAATAGTGTGTTATGCAACAGTATTAAAACTCACCCCCAGGCAAGGAGAAGAACTTTCTCATAGAAAACAGTTGACAATTCCGAGTGGGCTAAGCTGTAATACCAGTAACAGACATCAATTACACAATTATAGTTATATAAAAGAAAGAAACTTATGAAGACGTGAGGAAACAAAAAAACGGGTCATCAAAAGCTTCATGGCTGCACCTTAAAGCCCAAAGTCGAAGATATGATGCCGTATTTGAAACTGCACCCAGAACAAACTCTATGGAGTGTATCATTTGGTGCACAAAGACCTCACTGAAATTAAAATCCTCATGATGTTGCCTTGCAGAATCGGGTTCCACCTCAAGATCCATCTCAGATGTACCAAGCATCCCATAGGTGCGACCTTGAAATCTCTGGCAATGTCATCAATAAAAGTCAAGTTTCAACTCTTCCCAAGCCCCTTATGTAATCTCCCCTCAATTACAGCTATTGTCGACACATATGAGTTAAAGGTTAAATTGTGTAACAGGCTTCAAATTTGTGAATTTGTAATTTGATAGTTGTATTTTTCTTTATTGAATTGAATTGGAAATAACAAGGATAAAAAATAATTTAATCTGGCTAATTCGAGGTTAGCCGGGCCTCCCAGAAAATTAACAACACACTTTGCTTAACTGCCTTCTTCTCCCCTAATTTAAACATAAAATCCTTTAACCAATTCCTACTTAATTTCTAATTCAAAATCAAACCCAACCCTAACTTCCAGGCTAGCAAATCTCAGCCCAAATCTGCTGACCCAATCAGACCGTAACTTCTGCTCATGCCACACATTTATAAACGTCACTGTCCAAGTGGCACTTCCTGATTTGCTGCCTCAACCAGACACATGCTCCACACAAAATGCCACACGCCTACTCGTTCTATGCACCCGCTCACCACACGCCCCTCTTCATTACCTCGTATCTGCCGCACACCTGTCACACCCTTCTTTCCGATCAATGATTTCTTCTTTCAGTCAACCCCGCTGAAGCACCTTTGCCACGTGTCACCCATGCAGCTCCTCTATTATCACGAACCCCTTCTCAGCCCTTAGATTTCTGCCGCTTGAACTATTCCTTCTGCAGCTCTTGACTTCCCCATGCGCCGCTACCTCTACCCGAGATTGCTCTCTTCCCAAAACCCTAATTTCCTACGCCATTCCATTTCACACGCCTCTGTTTCACTTGCCTTTGCTTTCACACGACTTTCTCTCTCCCTTACCAGACACCTCCTTTAGGAGCCTCCTCCTTCGCAGACAAAACCCTTTATTCTCTCTTCGTCTTCTCTCTCTCTTTCTCTTTTCCGTTCTTTCTGCTTCCATGGCAGAAGAGAAAAGCCATGGTTGTTACAAATAGATCCTAGGTCCACAGACCACTAGAGGATCATAATGATTGAAATTAACAATTTAACAATTTATGACGAACAGTAACATGCAAAGGATATTTCACAAATGGAATTCATTGCTTTTCTAGCTCTAGAGGATTCTTTAAATACCACCAACCCTTGGAGGAGTAAATAACACTTTAAAGTTATGAAAGGAGAAGCTCAAATCAAATCTTTTTGTTCATGCATTTTTTACTCTCATGATAAAAGTTTCAGATGTGTCTGAAAATATGAGAAAACTTGCCTCTATCAATCATACGCTGAAATAGTCACACAAGACTGAAAATAAGAGAAAACTAGCCTCTACCAATAATATGCAAAAACAGTCGCATAAGACTGGAAGCTGCCATCCATATTTTCCTTCTTTTTTGATATTAGTTCCAATAAATTCAAATTAAGTGAAACAACATGAAATCTTTCCATATAAAGGATGACCACATAGAGCATCCGAGCATCCCAAGGTTTACTCAGAATAATAATAATGGTAATAATATCTACAAAAACAACAACGACATTAATAAAAATAACATCCCAAGGTCTAAGAATCAAAGGCAGACAATTTGAAACCCAGTATCAACACTAACCCTAATTGTCTATCTAGTGCTGCCCCTCCCAATTACCACTCCCTCATTAAAGTGAGAGGCATGTTAAATTACACCTAGCGTAAAATAAGCTATTCTTACAGCCCCTGAACAGTTTATGGATTCACATACTGCCATAACATCAAATAAGTACTTGTCTCATACCTATCATGCACAATATTGAACCAAGCAAAGAGAGGTGCTGGCCTAACCATATACAGATCCAAAATCAGAATTCCATGTACTTCTACGACTTGTGAGTTCATGGACAAATGTCAAATCATATTCTACACATATGATACTGTAGCACATGATGTAAAAACAACTTCCTTTACATCAGAGGAACAAATGTCTGTTGATATACTATCCGTAATACTGGATGAAACAATTATAGGTGTCTAATCCAAGAGTGGGCGAAAAAATGGACCCAATAGTTGAGGGATGAAAGAACAACTTCTTTTACATTCCTCTGGAATGTGATCATGAGTCATACAAGGGGACACACATATTTCTAAACTTCTTTTAAACAAGCACAATAAAATAGAGGCAAGTAGACGATGATAGTACCTCAGTATGAAGCCTCTTCAAAATAAAAGGTTTTGGAAAAAGCATCCAGGGAACTGCTATTAAAGCCAAAAGCAACAAAATGATCTGCGATAATTGAGCATAAATTATAAAACAAAAAAATGGAAAATTAATGAAGCATATATAAATGCTCAGAAAAAATAAAGTGGAGATCATACCTGAAGAGGTCTTTGGCCCCAAAATAACTGATTCTCACCAAGATCCTCAGTGGGACTCAAAAACATGTAAATCATTACATGATAGAGGTCTGCCTGAGAACCAGTGCACCACTTTATGATAATGAGAAGTGAAAGATACCCAAAAAGGCTGTTAAGAAATATCAGCTGTGGCACAAACTGGTACCTATCAAAAAAATGAAAAATAAGTTCCATGCTTGATTTGCCCTTGGAAGTGCAGAGAGAGAGAGAGAGAGAGAGAAGATACAGGAGCAGGAAACACACCTTATATCCAACGAGCTTTTAAAGAAACGTGCATTGAAGTAACTTAATATGATTCCTAAGTTCATCTGGGCAATACCCAACAAAATAGACATCTTCATTTTCAGAGAATTCAAAAAGGGCAGCTCTGTACGACTTCCACGCCAACTGGGATCTACACCAAATGGGTATGCATCTTGGTATTTAACTAAGCCAGCAGTGGATGCATCACTGAACAGAGGAAAAAAAGTTTATTATAAATCAGATAGCTGCATAACTAAATTTCTTTTAAAGAAAGAAAAAGTTCCGAACAGATGCACTCAAATAGGAATTTAAATGCAGGAGATGCAGAGTAGATCAAGAATAAATTTGAGAACTAAGAACCTATATAAATTTGAGAGGCGGGTATGAAGAGATAAAGGCAATGCAAAAGAATGCAGGAGATGCCTAATAACTAAAAAGAATGTTTCAGAGTAGATCAAGAATATGAGGAAATTGAATGGTGAAAAATGCTCAAAAGCATTCAATCTAGTTTTCTTATTAACCTTAATGATATCTAGAGAAGCTATCAAACTTAATAAGGGTCACTACCCAGTACCAAACTTAATGATATTTAACAATGCCCTTGTTAAGAATTAAATATCAGTGCAGTTGACGATCCACAGTATTACAGCAATAGATAGATTAACAAAACCCTAATCTCCCATCAAAAAAACAAAAAACCATCTAAAAAAACTCAAACTTTTTTTTTTATATAAGTAATTGAATTCTCATTAAAAGCAAAAACGCTACTCAAGTACAATTCTCATTAAAAAAAACTCAAACTTTCTCTAAATAAGAGTCTCTCAACAACATTTGAAAGATGAATACGTATAAAATTCAACACACTAATGCAACTCAGCACCATCTGCTTACAAGTTCCATGGCATCAAAGTCAACATCAGAAGATCCCACATTATGATGGTGCACACACCCTACATTAGAAAATGTACATAACTAGCCCTTGTTGATACTTAATAAGGTTACATAAGGCAGATATTGTATTATTGTTCGGTTTTCTGCAATTTTTTCCATCCCTGTGTAAATAACCCAATATTGGTTCACAGTCAATAACATTGGCCTCTGCTTTACATGCCTGGGGTGTTTGGGTGTGGGGGAGGGTGGAGTTAGGGAGAAGGGCGACAGGGAAGACTCAAGTATTTCCAGACCATGAGAACAGCACCACATCATCATTGATGTGACTCCATTTACAAATGATTAGATATATATTAATTAACACCACTCAAAGCACACCGACCAAGAAAAAACAAACTCCAAAAAAATGCCATATCTTACAAAATTAAGACGCAATAACATAAAAATAAAAATTTCTGCCAAGGATTGATCCTAAATATGAATAATACCAGATATATTTCAACTTGAGCAACCCAAAGGCTTAGACAAGATACCAATTAAAAAAAATGCACAAGTGGTACTAGATAATTTTGATTTATTTAGAGATTTGAGAAAGAGATAGATAACACATGCCTGCATGTAGTATCTCGGCATTTGTAAGCAGATCCACCAAATATATGGTAAGGAACAGAGAAGAATTCATTGTAAATCAACCCACAATAAATTGAAAATAGTGACATCAAAAGAAGTACATAGCGCCCACCAAAGAGCATCTCCATAAAGCTTCCAAGTTTCTGCAGGAGGCATATATGAAAATTGGTACTAAGATTCACAGGGTTAACAGAAGCATAAAAAGTATATGACTATACTTTTTATACCAAAAATTGTATAACCCAAAAATAGTATGACCACATAATTAGTTCAGATATTAGGTTCCTCTCAAACAAAGGAGGAGAGGGTTAAAAGTTGTTCAGTAATTCAACTTCCCCACAAATGAAGTAGTGTTCCTCTTCCTGCTACCATCAATTTACATAATATCATTTTCAACTTATCAAAATATATACAGATATACATATTAATTTACATGCCGTCATCTCACTGCTACATCTTCCCAGCATCATATATCAAGGCATAACTAAATCTACCTCAAAATATTAAATCTCAGCCACCAAAGTCATTGTCTCGGTGCTGCTTAGTTATGACTACCCATATGACAAACATTTTTACATACTCTTACCAACTGGAGTAGAAACAGTACCAGTGGTAATGATGATCTTGTGGAGGCTATGACTGTCATAGTTGGGGTTGTAGCATATTTTTAACATTATATGGTGCTTCTGAATCAAAATATGACCTGTTATATTCTTAGCAGGCTCAATAATCCTTCACTTGTAAAACCGAAAGATTACATAATGCAAGACATCTTGAATAAGTTTCCTTCATTGGAGGAGGAAACTAATTCACCTCAGTAGCAAGATAGTTTCTTTGAAAGAACACATTCTGTTTAAACTCATCAGAGAGCATACCTGTGTACTAAGCTTACTTTCACGAGCTATAAGAACTAATGCTCCCAGCAACAAGCATATTCCATGACCCCAATCCCCAAACATCACAGCAAAAAGAAATGGAAACGTAATAACAGTGTAAACTGCGGGATTTGCTTCCTGATATCCTGCAATACTGCCAAACAAATTGTTTTATCAGGCCTCTGACCAAAATGGGAAAAGACCTTCTCCATATAAATGATAGCACCACATTTTAAGTCTTTTTTTCCCCTCGTCAAGTACAATATTTGACTCACCCATATGCATCAACAATTTCCTGAAACGCATTTGTAAGTTTGTTGGTTCGGAAATATGTAGGAGGTGATTCCACAGCATCCATCAAGTGAAATATTATGCCCGCTTGTGAACTGCTATCAATCGTTGCACGTTGCAGTGCAGCCTGAATCTGTTGAATCATTTCAAAAAATGGAACTGTAAGCTTGTAAAAGTCTTCAACAAATAAAAAATTAAGAAACAGGAGCATATGTTTAACCAAAAAAAAAGCAACAGAAAAACAACTCACCTGAGTTTTTGCAAATATAGGACACCAGCCCTCTCCAACAAGACATTTTTTTGTAACATCGAAATTTAGCATATTCAGTGAGTCGTAGACAGCTTTCTCCCTTCTTACCTGGGAAAGAAAGGGATGCATGAAATGGTTATTAGTATCACAATAATGCTAAATCACTCTCATGCAATGATCACATGTGAGATCACAAATTCCATACAATCGCAAATGACAGTAAACAAGACAAGCAGTCTGAGTCTTACCATGTTGGTCCATTTAGCCAGGTGGATACTTACGGAAGTAAGGGCCTTATTTCGGTGACGGATCCCAGCATCCAAAGTGGCCTCTAATTCAGCAAGACGTGATGAAACCTGTAACCAACATAAGCGATGTTAGGTGATAGTTGGGGCAGCCGCAAACTTGAGTGTAATCATTAACTTCTAAATACTCATGAATAATATTATTTAAAAAGTTAAAAGAGTCTCGACGTCCTTAAAAAATAAAGAGCAAATCATTTACTCATGAGGGTATACTCGAATAAAACTGAAGAGGAATGAGAAGTCTCCATTGGAACAGGATAAGAGTCAATGTCCCATCAGAATACTTACTTCTCTAGTTATTTGCCTCTGCTTAGTTATATCTTCCGGAACAGGATAGCAATTTGCCCCAAATGCTTCACAAATTTTAAGAATCTTTGTTTTTGCCTGCTCACCAGAAAAAAAGACTACAAATGCTGTTTTCTCAACCTGCAAAGGTCAACATATATAAATTAGTAGGGCTGCACAAGATGATTCAATCACTTCTTTCTAAAAGGAACAAAATCAACCAGCTCATGTAAAAAGGGACATGGATGAAGAAAGGCAAGTACTAAGAAGTGTAATGACATTTTTTGCAGAAAACAGAACCAAGGGGAACAACAATTTTCAAAACAATCAACAGCATTGAGAAGGAAGAAAACCATTTCATATGATACAGGATCCATGATCTCTTCATCAGCCGGTGCCTGATTGAAAAGCATATTGCCCCTCGTAGCACGAAACAACATCCTTTCAAATCTAAGAGCTTTGGATTTACATATAATCCCACTAATAAATCTCAAACCAGATTGGTCTGATCGTCCTGGTCTCATCTCCTGTAAAATAAATAATCTATGATAAATGCAACCATAGTAATAGCTTCTACACTCAAAAACAGATCAAGTGTTAAGAGTCATAATGAACATGTACCTGTTCAAGTAGTGATGCTGTCTCAACATAGTCATTATTTGAGTAAACATTCTCATTTAATTCTCTTTCTGAAACTGCATGACTACCACTTGATACAAGAAAGCCTCCTGCCTAAAATTGCCCCATAAAATCCATATATGAGAGAAAGCATAGGAAAAAAGCATTTAACATTAGATTTCAAATGTAAAAGTCGTAAACTATAACTTCTCAAGAAGATGACTTAAATATATGGGGGAGGTTACATAAACCAGAAAATAAAATAGAATACTAGATGGAAGATAGAAAACAGATGCAAAATCATAGTACCAGTACATGACCAGTATAACAATAAAATGGAACCCAAAACAACAGCCTATCTTAAGAAGAATGCTTGTAAATGAGCACTAGTGCATCATGTAAACATCTAATCCAACAAGAATCTTCCAAAAGTGGCCGTTGCAAAAAACAAATTGACAGAAAAAACTTACACTAAATAATGGCAGGATTTATCTCACTAGAAACCTCTTTTGTGGCAGCGATTTTTTTTTTTTCAAATAAGTGGGGTTGGGAAATATTATTGTTAAGATAATAAACAGATAGGCCACCGGCCATGTAGCCTAGTAATAAGTGGTTACAGTTAAGATAATAAGTGGGGTCTGCAATACCCAATAAATGATGTCAAGGGATTGGATCTTTGTCTGGAAAAAATAGGGTTGGAGATGGCGTGACATAGGCCAGGCTACAGTTAACTTAGGCACCCCCCACCCCCAAAATTTCTATATAGGACAAGAAATTTACCTTTTGCAATACTATCTTGAACTCCAGGAGCTCATTATACGATTGTCGAAGTTTCTCACTATTAGAATTCATTTCAATTAGCTCATTCTCATGCTCAGCAAGTTGTATCTGGAATCAAGAGAAAGAATGTATAATACACATCAGTAGATTCCAACATAGTTCATTCCCCACATTAAGTGGCCACTTATTCAGTGCCTCTGCTAACAAAAAGTTGCAGTTTCATGTTCTGACTGACACCATAAAAGATCAAAGGCCAAGCCTAGGAATAAAAAACACTTCACAGTAGAACAAGAGCAGTAATAACCTCTAATTCCTCCAGCTCAACATCTGGTTGCATAACAGGACGCATGGAAGAGAGTAGACCAGCCTTGCTGATTTGATCTTTAAAGAATCGTAGCTTTCTTGACATCTCTGCACATCGCTTCACCTGTGAAAAAGCTCCAATGGAATTAGGATCATACTCAAACTGTGGAAAATAAAACTAGTATCCAGATTGCAATGACTTGAACAAATTCAATAATATTATTATGTTGCATACATAACTTCAGGAGGTACAGATTCCAGAAAGCAAGAAGGCTAGTAGAAACCTCTTTCCAAAGGTACATATAAGGCTTTTATCTTAGTTTGCGTTTGGATTTAAAAATCAAGGGATTAAAAGACCAAATGCTAGGTATAAATTGTTCATATCAATTATAACAAAAAATGACGGATTTGAGCTTTATGGATTGTAAGAAAGAAAAGGGACAGGCGTTCCTATTCTTTTCTTTTCCTTTATGTAATTGGCCCCAAGGAGGGGAAAATTTCTCTTATCCCTTTTCATTTTTCTTCTTTTAGATTGTCTGGAGCAAAATCGTCCAAAAGCTGATACAAAAGCTGATGGCACAATCATCACCATAATCGTCCAATGATGACACCATTGCAGTTGTGATTAGGTGTTCATTGAGGTGGCCGGAGATATTTGTGCCTTATGGTGGTGGAATCACCACATGTAGTGGTGTTGAAGTGATTCTCCGGTGATGTGCAGTGGCTTGTGGTTGTTGCTTTGATGTCCTTTGTCAATGTTGTAATCTTTGGTCGACTTTGTAGTTGTTGTCATGGATGTCAGTGACAAAATCGGGTTATTGCCTGCGAATCTCCAACGAGATTTGAAGAACACCGGTATTTGGTTGAGGGTGCATCCTGTCACCATCAAGGATGAGAATAAGCTCAATTCAGTTTAATCTCTTATCCTGGAACTCCTTTATTCGAGTTTCACTCTTGGACTGAGTCTAAGCCCAAGCCCATATCCATATTTTAATACCAACTGCCGTCCAACCTAATCAAATACATTCCAAGCCCAAAAGACCCACCCATTCATCTAGTCCAATCAACTCAAGTCGAGCCCAATCAACTAGGTCAAGCCCAGTATCGAAACCCAAACCGGTTTTTTCAAGCCCAAACCCATATCCGAACTGGATTGACCCAACTCAGAGTCGAGCCGAATGGAATCGTTTTCAATCGAGATTGGTGTTTTCTGATGATGTTCAGCCAGTATTGGTATTTTCAGGTGAGCTGCAGCTGGTTTCTCCATCATATTTGGCCGGAGTCAGTATTTTCCAGCAAATCTCTGCTGGTTTCGGTGTTTCCGACGACGGTTCAGCCAGTTTGGAGGTCTATGGCGACTTTTTTTTTTTTTTATAAGTAATAGTATCATATTAATAAAGCGCAAAGGGACACAACCTTAGTACACATTCAGTATATAAGAGAACCCCTAATTTAAAGAAAAAGAGCAACAAAAAGTCAATGGAGGTCTCTGGCGACATTTCGGCTGGTTTGATGATTTCTAGCACCGCTTCGATGGTTCCAACCAACGTTTTGGTCGGTTTATGTGGTTTCTGGCCACATTTAAGCCAGTTTCAGTTTTCCCCAGCAAGTTTTGGCCTTGTTTCAGCTTATTTCGGCCAGTTTCTGCTTGGTTTTGGCCAATTTCAGCCAGTTTCAGTACTGTTTAGGATTTTTTGGCTGATTTGACTTTGGAGAGGCTCATATTCTGAGTCTAGCCGATTTTATAGTTTTTCAGCCAGTTCAACTTATTTTTTGGCCAATTTTGTCGTTCTCAACCGATTCCAACCATTTCCCAGCCAATTCATGGATTCTTAGCTTGATTCTTGCATATTTTGACCTTCTTATAGATTTTTTTTTGGGGGGAAAGTAATCAAAATTCATTAAAAATCAAAGGGTGCACCTAAGTAAATAGGAAATATACAAGAAAAACATTTAACTAGAAAAAGATAAAAGATTAAAAAATCCAAAAAAAAAAACAGTCATGAAAACAATCATTAACAACCATTCAATAGAAAGGGTTTTGAAGAAGGCCTTTAGTTCCGCCGGTGCCATCTTATTGTCTTCAAAGCTTCGATCATTTCTCTCTCTCCAGATACACCAAATCATGCAAAGCGGAATCATCTTCCAAATAGCTTCACTTTCAGGGCTACCAAACTTCCCTCTCCAACAAGCAAAGAGATCTCTCACTCGACAAGGCCATGCTAAACCGAACAAACCAAAGATTGAGTTCCATAAGGCACTAGCTGTCTCACAATGGAGTAAAAGGTGGTCAACGGTTTCCCCACTCTTCTTGCACAAACAGCACCAATCTACTACAATAATATGCTACTTTCTTAAGTTATACACAAAGTGAGGATCTTACCTAAATCGGCCAACCAAGCGAAAAAATAAAAAGTGCCAAATACACCTCTAAGGGAAATGAATACAATCATGGGGGAATTAAGACATTATAGAACGTTCTTACATCAAACAACCCCTCACTTGGAGGGGTTCCAACAAAGCTTGTCTACACTGCTCTATTTCAATCTTATGGAATACAACTAATCGAAAAACGAAGTACAAAATTCAAACTCCCAATTATGCGCAGCTCTTACAAAATTAACGATCCACTGAGGAGAGCCAATAGAGAACTGAAGATGATATTTGTCACGGAAGAACCCTAAAGCAAGCAATGCTAAAAAAACTCCGGAAACGCCACCTTAAGGGGCTGCTCCCCACGTACCACATCATGCCAAAAACTAATTTTGGAGTCATCACCCACCTCAAATATAGCATATCTAGAAAACTCATCCCAACCCCTCCTAATGAATTTCCAGAGACCCACCTCAAACAACCCATTGACTCCATTCCAGCACCACCCACCCCATTGACTACCGTATTTTATGTCCACTACCAATCTTTATAGAGCCTCTCTCTCACAAGTGTAACGCTATAACCACTTCCCCCATCAGAGCTCAATTGAACATGAGAAAATTTTGAACCCCCAAACCCTTCTCAGAAGTCGAAGAACATACCTTAGACCAGCTTACTAGGTGAAATTTGACCTTCTCACCCATACCTTCCCACAAGAAATCTTGATGTAACTTCTCAATGCGATTGGCAACGCTAGCCGGGAGGAAAAACATAGACATGAAGTAGGTAGGCAAATTAGACAACGTGCTCTTAATCAAGTTAATTGTACCCCCTTTAAACAAGTACAATCAGTTCCAACCAACCAAATGACACTCAATCTTTTCAATAATGTCATCCCAAATAGATTTGACTTTAAAAGAAGTACCCAATAGAAGACCTAGGTACCCACAAAATATTAGTGTCATCCACAAATAGCAGATGAGAGATACCAATCCCACCATCATTCCCATACCCCACAGAAAAGCCAAACAACAAACCTCACTCACTGCAGTAGAAATCATCTTACCCAAAGCCTCCATAACAATGACATCAAACAATGGAGACAAAGGGTCCCCTGTCTCAAGCCACGAGAACTAAACAACCAATGGGAGTGCCATTCACCGAAACAGAAAAGCACATCAAAGAGATACAATGAGCTATCTATGTACACCATTTCCCCCCAAAACCGCACCTCCTCAACATATCTAACAAAAAACTCCAAGTAACATGATCATATGCTTTTTCTATATCCAATTTACAAAGCACACCCGGCTCCCTAGATCTAATTCTACTAGCAAGGCATTTATTAGCAATGAAAACAGGATCTAGAATCTGCCTTCCCCGGATGAATATGTTCTGAAACTTGGAGATAATCTTCTCCAATACCATTTTCAACATATTAACTAGAAATTTGGCAATGATTTTGTAAATGCCACTCACTAGACTAATAAGGCGAAAATCCTTAAGATCAACAGCTCCTGAAATCTTCAAAATGAAAGCAATGAATGTCATTTAGGCTCCTTTCAAACTTGCCTCTAGCGTGGAAATCATGAAAGACATTCATAATATCTTCTTTTAAAACATCCCAGCAAGCTTGAAAGAATGCCATAGAGTAACTGTCAGGGCCCAAGGCCCGGGGCCTTGTCACTATTCATAGATTTCACTACCTCCAATACCCCCCTTCCTCTAATGCTCTCACCAACCAATTGGCCTCAACCTCACCAATAGAATCAAAAGAAAGGACATCCAACTTATGCCGTCAATTGAATTGCTTGGCAAACAGATTATTATAAAATTACACAAAGTGCTCACTGATCTCATCCCAATCAGTAAAAACTATACCATCAACTAACATAGATTCAATGGAGTTATTTCTTCTATTAAAGTTGTCATTCGGTGAAAAAACTTTGTGTAATTGTCACCTCCCTTAACCACAAGGCCCATGTGAGTTTAGGGCATGACATAAAAGCTGAATTATTTGACAATTACCATACCAGATATTTCTTATTTAGTCAATGTAGTGGTCAATTCTTGGAGCGACTCCTAGAGTCCCACATTGGGATGTTGTTACTCGTATTGTTCATTATCTTAAACGAGCTCTGAGTTTTGGTATATTGTATAAGCGAAATGGGCATATCAGGGTAGAAGGTTTCATTGATGTAGATCGGGCAGGTTCTCCCACAATTAGAAGATCTACCACGTGGTATTGTACATTCTAAAAGGGTAATCTAGTCACATGGAAAAGTAAGAAACAAACTATGATGGCATGATCTAGTTGCAGAAGCAGAATATGGTTTACAAGTGAACTAACATGGTTTACAACATTTTCTTCAAGAAATTAGTTTTCTAGCTCCTCTTATTCCACTATTTGGTAATAATCAAGTTGCTTTGCACATTGCCTATAATCCTGTGTTTCATGAAAGGACTAAGCATGCTGAGGTTGACTATCATTTCACTCGAAAAAAGATACTGAGTGGAGTTATATCTACATAATTCATAAAGTTAGAAAATCAACTCGCTAATGTGTTTACAAAGCCTTTGTCGTAATAAGTTAAAAGTTTATTTGTTCCAAGCTAGACTTATATAATATATAGGCTCCAACTTGAAGGGGAAAGGTGTTCCATTCTAGAAGAGTGAAGTGTCCCTATGAGGTGCCCTTATTCTAACTTTCCCTAAGAGGTGTCCATATTCAATAATCTTGTAGTTTTGCCTATATATATCAATGAATTATGAGGTCTAGTGATAGAAAACTGAGTCTCTCTCTTGTAATTCTCTATTTCATTAACAAAGGATTTTGCTCCAACAAAAATAAGCGTTATGATTTTAAAATAATAGCTTACACCTGATTATCTCAAATCAAATATTAATAAGGCTTAAATCCATCCATGAATTTCATCAGTAAAATAAAATTTGCACTTCATACTTTATTCGAGCCATTTAAACTAAAAATTTAAACCCCAATCACTTCTACAAATACTTCCATCCAAGTGAACCATTGTGAAAATCATTAAAAAAAGATATAGATACAAAATCAAATTTTGATGTTAAAATGCTTATTCCTGCAAGTTCACCAGTCTAACATGAACAAGAAGCATTTAAAAATAGCACATGTTTCGGATCCTATTGACTGGAATTATCAAGCTGCATATAAGACGCACTTAGACTAAGAATTGGCTTGATGAGATGTCTCTGAAAGACCTACTTCTGTGACTAAACTAATGTTTTACACTTTCTGAGTTACCAACAAGCACCATAACTACTCGAGAAATATTTTGCAATCTAAAGCATGGAGATTGTAATAGTAGTTCTAATCAGTGCTAAGCTGATACCTGATTTACAAATGTTCGTTGGAAAGGGCTTTTATCAGCATTTAACTGCCAAGAAAAAGATACAACAATGAGTATAATGATTAATAATTACATGAGTAGACATAAATGTCTTCCAATATGAACACACCAATGATCCTAAAATCAAAAGCCCAAAATTTGCTCCACATAACTATGTACAGCAGGAAACAAAAAGTTATGAAAACAAAATTCATTGCTTTCAACAAAGTGTTTGCCAGTATCTCAAAGAGCATTTATCCCAATCAATGGGTACTTATACCAATTTTAAGTTTAGACTGCAAGAGGAAAGTTACCGAAAAAAATGGATTTACATGATAATCTTATATCAGAAAATGAAAACTTCAATTCAATGTTACTAAGGCTATCATATAAGGCAAGCCACTTAAATCTAGTCAGTACTTTAATTTAATTCAGAAAGTGTTTGATAACAATCCTTAAGTACGTCGGGGCAAATCTCAACCACCTTCAAGAAGTGCAATAGATGTCTCCTTATGCAACAACCCAAGGAAACCGCTAACCACATCTGCTCTATCACCCCAAAAGAACTAGTCAATTTGAAGTTTTTTTTGAATCACTTATAAAACTCAGTTTTATCTAATAAGTAAACAATGTGGGACTTAGCACTTATGAGTGCTTTTATAAACCACCTACTCTATATGAGCTATTACTTATCTTTTCACTATGGGACCAGGATGTTACAATCTTTTCCCTTATTTACATGACGTCCTTATTAGGTAAATAACTAGTCAATTTGAAGTTTTTTTTTAATCACTTATAAAACTCAATTTTACCTAATAAGTAAACAATGTGGGACTTAGCACTTATGAGTGCCTTTATAAACCACCCACTCTATATGGGCTATTACTCATCTTTTCACTATGAGACCAGAATGTTACAATCTTTTCCCTTATTTACATGACGTCCTCGTCAGGGACACACAATGCAATGCTCAATTTTATCTAATAAGTAAACAATGTGGGACTTAGCACTTATGAGTGCCTTTATAAACCACCCACTCTATATGGGCTATTACTCATCTTTTCACTATAGGACCGAGATGTTACAATCTCTTCCCTTATTTACATGACGTCCTCGTCAGGGACACACAATGCAATGCTCCAGTGCCATATAGCATTACCAAGTGGTTTTGATACCATTTGTAACGACCTATGAAAAACGCTAGCCATATTTATGCTATCAAACATTTACGCTATCAACCCAAAAGAAGTAGTCAATTTGAAGCTTTCCTATAACCACTTATAAAGCCCAGTTTCACATAATAAGTACATAATATAGGACTTAGTACCCATGTGTATTTTTATAAACCACTCACTCTATATAGACTACTCATCTTCCAAATATGGGACCGGGTATTACACCATACCCACATCTCATAAAGCTTGTTTCCATTCACTCAACAATGGCCATTTCAAATGCAAAGAGATTAAGTCGTTGTAACCTCCCATTGTCCTCAAGAAAATCCCAGATACTAGATATGCAACCCCAAAATAGTACTACTTAGAATTCCTGCCTCTAGGCTCTAATATGATAACTAGATCCAACAAATTATGAAATTCCTAGAGAGAAATAATCTTCAATTCAGAACTTGCCTTCAAAAAGTGCCGACCAATCAAATCAACAGCATTGATATCCACTTAACAGTAAATTCAACTCACTTATAAAATATATATATATCAACTCTAAATTCCAATATCCTATTTGGTTTCTAAGAAAATGCAGGAAGCAGAGTAACCAAAAGTTCCAATTACACTAAATCTACCACGACTCAACACCCGAACTGAACCAAAATGACGTAAACCATTAATTCTCAAATTAAATTTCTTCCACGTTTCCTCAATTCTCTTAGGAACAAAAAACGAAAATGCCAACGCCAAATCTAACACAACTCTCAGAAGACCCAGTTGGATCTGAGTCAAAACTTACGTCTCGGAATTGGAGGAGGCCGAGTTCGCCGAGGTATGAGACGGCTCGGTGGGCGGACTCGACGGGGATGATGAGCTGCACGAAGGTCATCTTCTCGGAGCGCATCAGATCCATGGGCGGCCAGTTGTCTATGAACCTCTCCATAATCCCTTCAATTTTCTATTTCCCGGGAACCAAACAGAAACTACTTGTTATTTGGAATCTGATTTCAGATCTGAAGCCGTCCCTTTCTCCTGTCTATGTTGCCTGTGTCTGTGTGTTTGGTCGTGTTTATTTGGAGAACTTCGGTTTCAGTCTTCCCTTGGCATTTGGCAACTGCCATTAGAATCGGAAAATTCCATGTACTTTCACGGTAACTCCACTTGCCCTCTTAACTTATTGGAAGTTCGACAAATAACGCTTTTTCTTTGTGAAAGATTTTTTTTTTTTTTTGGGGGGGGGTTAACTCGAGTTGCCCTCTCAACTTTACACCGATATCGTCCCATCAAATTTAGAAAATCGTAAGTATCTTTTCAGGATCTGAATTTAAATGATTTTTTTTTTTAAATCAGTTTTATTTTATGATAAATATTTATGACCTTATTTTGGCTAATAAAATGGCCGAATTATCTTCAAATTATCTCATAGGCCAAAATTAAAGTGATTAAAACCATTCCCAAAAACCTTAGAAGTAATTTAACCACTCTCATACCGGCCATGAGCCATCCCTATTAGCCAAACTGGGGTGGCTTGTTTCTCCATCAACTCGAAGGGATGGCTCGGGCCATCCCATTTTTACTTTATTCCTTCTTAAGTTTTAGTTTTTTTAATTATTTTTAATATTTTCAAATTTTCTTTATTTTTAAGTTTTAAGTTTTTTTATTTTTATTTTTTAAAAAAACTTTGTTGACACGTTGTGAATTTCTATCAAAATATAAACGAAAATTAGACGGGAGTACTTATTTAGCAATAAACGAGATACCATTTGTAAACAAAATAAAATCAATGTAAAAAAAAAAATAAAGTTGTTAAAACTCAAATATTGAAATAGTATTTAACCCTCTATAAAAAATACTAACAATAAATTGATAATAATCCTCTCAAATTATTCACAATTTGTTGTTTTTTTCTTTTCCATTAGCATCGTTTATAACTTTGACCAAAAATAAAAAATGTAGCTTATCAATATCACTTCATAGTTCTCCAGGACTCCATGTCCAGAATACCCATGTCATGGCTATTGGTCTCCATGACCAGAGAAGCACAACCAAGTCGTGGACCCGATGGCCAATCACCACCGCTTTATGGCCAAAGGACCACAATTAAGGGCTGGTTTGGGTGCACCACCCAATTTAACTCTATTCACTTTTGGTTAAGAATATGTTTGGATGTGATGTTTGTCTCAACTCAAATTTTTTTAACCCAAAATTAAAATTTTTGAACTCAATTCAAAAAGTAAAATAAAAATAAAGAAAAAAGTCTAAATATCTCCCTCAAACTACCACTCAATTGACAATGTCCCCGTAACTTTCAATTATGACAATGTCTCCCAAACTACCAAACAATTGTCAATATACCCTAATGATGAAAATACCCTTAATAAAATAAAATAAAAATTCTAAAAACAGAAAAAAAAAAAAAAAAAAAAAAAAAAAAAAGAACTTTATTTTATTAAAAAAGAAAAAACTGCCACCCATTTGTACAAATTTAAACAAAAACAAAAAAACAACAAATTTTAAAAAAGCACTACAACCCAATTGGCCAAATTCAAAATAAAAATAATAGTAATAATAATTTATAAAGATTTTCATTTAAAAAATTACTTTTTATTTTTTTTTTTTTTTTTTTTTTGAGTTTATAAGGTATTTTTGTCTTATTAAAAAATTTATAGGGTCATTTTTGTCTTTTTGCTGGGCTTATGGAGTATATTGATAATTATTTGGTAGTTTAAAGGAAACATTGTCACAATTGAAAATTTTAAGGGGATATTGTCAATTGGATGGTAGTTTGAGAAGAGCATGTAGATTTTTCCTAAAAAAAAAAATGAATAAAAAAATTTATAAACCTATGGGTGGCCGAACCTTCCCCAAGTGTCTTAGGGAGATGCTCAAACCACCCCAGGTGTTTGGGGGCGGCTCAGACACTCCCTAGGGGTGGTTTTCGAACTACCCCAATTTTTTATTTTTAGGGAAAAAAATCATTTTTACTTTTACATTTTCCAAAAATAATATTATTTTCCCACATTTTACCAATTTTATTTACTATTCTCTAAACCGTCTACAAAAAAATTTCTCCTATGTATTCACGATTTTAAAAAGTCAACAAAGAATACAAAAAAATTGAACACCCAAACGAGCCCAATCCATCGGCCTCCATAGCCGAGGGAGGCTTCTTTTTTTAAAAATAAAATTTATGGAGCACAATTGTATTTTCACATATTTGATAGGTAATATAATAATGGATTATTTTGATAATGTTTGGTCAAGTGAAGTATTTTTTGTCCAAATTAACGAAGAAAAAAAATGCTAGTGGAGGGGATAGCCGGAAATGTTAAATAGTTTGAAGGAGTAGGTTGTCACTTTTAAAAATTTGAAGGATAATTACAAATCAATTGTTAATTCTTGAGGGTAAGTGTGTATATTGATTGACTAAAATCTGTTGACCGAATTGCAAGCAATTCGGGCAATCCTCACAAAAAGAGCAGGTGCAAGGCTTACCTGTCTAAGGCAGTCTGAAATTTAGGGTAGGGTAGGTGGACCCTGCACCTCACTTATCTGTGTGGTTACTTGAATTACAAACAATTCAATCAACAAATTGCACCAATCTCAATAAAAATAAGTGTAGTTTTCTTTCTTTCTTTTTTCTTATTTGTGTCAATTGGCAATTGTTATGTAAATTGATGGTTGAGATTGGCATGAGATGACTAACCCAATCTCAATTATTTGGGTTTCTTCTGCATTAGTCCAGTATAATCTATGATTAGAAAATTGTTGTTTAGTACTGTTCATTGTATAGTTTATTAGTTTTTCTTGTCTATAAAAGGGAAGCTTCGAAGTTAAAAAAGGCAGAGCGATTTTGAGCAAAACCCTTTACCACTCATATGAAACTCTTTGTATTCATTTTAGAATTTCCTTCAAATCGATATCATTCCCAATTCTTGTAATATTTTGAATATATATATACAAGCCACCCCCATAGTGGCTCGAGGTTGGCTCAGCCAACCCCATTTCCGTTTTTTTTTATTTTTAAAAGAAAAAATTTAGTTTTTTTGTTGATTAATAAATATAAGTGGTAAATTTGGTTTTTCAAGGGTTAAAACGATAATAGTTTTGAAAGAATTTGGTCAAATATGGTTTTCCATCCACTTTAACGATCAACGAGGGAACTTAGGTCTCATTTGTTTCGACGTAAAATGATTTCCAGAAATCATTTGCCGTGTTTTCTGGTGTTTGGTGGGGCATAAAATAATAGTCAACAGAAATCATTTTCAGTTTAACCGAAAAATCTTCTTAAATTTCCGTAAAATAGTTTCCCCTTTTTAAAACAGTAAACCATTTTCCGAGTTTAAGCGTCACATTCTCAAATTAGTAGACCACAGCTAAAACACCACCAGACCCCGTCGGAACCAGTCCAAGATATTTTCGGGACCCGCCCAGGACATTTTCGAGACCTGCCTGAGACATTTTCGAGACCCGCCTGAGACATTTTCAGGACCCGCCTGAGATATTTTTGGGACATTCCCGGGACATTTTCGGAACATGTCTGAGACATTTTTGGGACCTGCATAGGACATTTTCGGGACCCGCCCGGGACATTTTCAAGACTTCCCTGGGACATTTTCGGGACCTCCCGAGACTCGCTCGGGACATTTTCGGGACCGCCCGATACATTTTCGGGACCTCTTCGGGACATTTTCGGAACCTGCCCGGGACTCGCCCGGACATTTTCGGGACCCGCCGGGGACATTTTCAGGACCTCCCCGGGAACCGCCCGGGACATTTTCAGGACCTCTCGGAACATTTTCAGAACCGTCCGAGACATTTTCGGGACCCGTCCGTGACTTTTTTGGACCAGCCCGGGACATTTCTGGGACTCGCTTTGGACATTTTCGGGACCGCTCAGAACATTTTTGGGACTCGCCCAGGACAACATTGGGACATCACCGGGACTTGATCGGGACATCGCTGGAACCCACTCAGGACATTTTCAGATCCGCCCGAGATATCTTCGAGACCTACCTGGACAATTATATTAATTTTTTAAAATTGTGCATAAAAAACAATTTTTTTTGGTTAAAATGATTTATTGAAAATATAAAAAAATATTTGCGATTTTTCGTGCGCGACAAACACCGGAAAATATTTTCAGCGAAAATCATTTTCCTGAAAATCAATTTCCCTGAAACTATTTTTTGACAGAAATCATTTTACGTCGAAACAAACGGGGCCTTAATTACAACAAAATTGTAGTTTAATATATTTAAGTGTCACACATGTTAGCTAATAGGGTAAATAAAAAAATGACTATTTGTTGAGGGGCTAGAGTATATTTATGCTTCTTTTTTTTGGCGGAGCAATTAGAGTTAATTCTTAGATCTTGGTAACGGCGGGGAAGAAATCAATATTCGGGTATTGAATAGGGACCCAAGCAAGAATTTGATGATTCTTGACCAGATAGAATGATTGATTTTTATTGTCTGGTAGAATTCAAATCTGAAATTTGCACCAAACTCATCATATCACTTGCAACCTAAGCAAGAAGTTCAAGTAATATTGAATATTGTCAATGGATTAAATAGCATTTTAAATAATCGGTGTATCTTTTTGTAATTAGTTTCCCTCCACAAAGTTTATATATGTTCATCATTTATATCAGTCACTGCATTTTAATGTCTTCGAAAAAAACCATGAATGTATGTAATTCAATTTAGGCATTTTATACTTAAAAAAAAAAAAAAATTAGGCATTTTATGATGATGCCACAGATAAAGTTGAAGGGAAACTATAGGAGTTTTTTTTTGTAGTTTTTCAACGGTCCAAATTTAATTTTGTTTTCTATTTTTTATAAAAAATTTAAAATTAAATCTATACCGTTAAAAAAGTTATAAGAGATCAACTTTAAATTTTTTTTTTTTTTGGTTTTTTTTCAACAGTATACCAGCTGACTTCGGGTAGGCTGAAACTAAAGTCTTTCTTAATAATTCTGTTGAGCTCCTTTTTTTTTTCCCTAAGAAGGAATCATATTCTACAATTCAATTGAGTTCATTTTTTATTGAGCTACTACTCAACCTCCACTATTTTTTTTTTTGTGTGGTTACTCAACCTCTACTCCTTTAGTTGTTGTATCAGCTTACGTAACACATTCTCCACATAGGTCATTGGCCCTTTACAGTTATTAGTGGGCAATCCACATAACCACGCATGTGCATGAGAACTCTAAAGTCACCACTTAATCATATAAAATAGTTTTACTGTGGCGGTTACAATTATTAGTGACTATACGAGAAATATTATAAATGCAGTTATTCTTAAGCTTCTTTATTCGGATGTTCTTTTTGGAGAAGCTTATGCAGTTTACTCTCTGCCATTACTTGGCTGGGGTGGCTGGTGTGCCCTTTCTATAGGTGTGACTAGGTTTTTTTTTTTTTTTTTTAGAGGGAGATGCTTTACTTGTGATTCTTGCCATTAATCAGCCTCTTTTTTTTTCTCTTGAAAGTTTGCTAATGTAATTTGAGATATTAGTTTAGATTTAGTTTCATTTTAAAGTTGGAATACTTTAAAAGTTTATAAATATGCTAATTTTCGTGTACGTGCTTTAGCTAAATAGGCTGCTTCCATCATGTGTTTGGAAGCATTTTTATAATATCTCTTTTTCTTTATTCTATTTGAATCAAGAATGTAAAAGATATTTTCTTGTAACCCTTTTTCCAATTCAATTAAAAAAAAAATTCATATAAAATAGATAATAGATGGCGTGATAATATATTTACAACTAAATTTGTGAAATCTAATATGGACATGCAATGAAATTGAACATCTCTATTTTACTTAAAATTGCGAAAATTTTGGCTTGAAAGCCTTTTGTCTTTAAATAAGAAAGAAAATACAGCACTTGGAAATTATTTACAGTTGCATCAATTTACTTTAATTTATAAAACCTTATTGTTTCGGTCAGCCGCCTAAAAACTTATTATTGGATAACTCAATCGTGTAGGTTGGGTTTCAACCGGCCAACACAGCCAGCAAAATGGCAATTTTAAATTCTGTTTCTTAATGTGTTTTGAGAAGTGTATGATATAAATGTGAAAATTATTATTATTTTATTTTTAAAAATATTTTGTGTTTAGATTGTTTGTTAATATTTTTATTATGAAAAGATTAAAAAATAAATCTAAAATTTTATCAAAGATCTTATTAATAAGCCATGTATTCCGTGTAAGTTATTGCCCATTTAAAGCTGTTAGAAATTAAAGCCATGTTTGTTAACCCTTTACATTCCAAATCTATAACCTTGAAATCCAAACCCTGACAATCTTTATTTGGCCAGATTTAAAATTTTTAATATATTCAATTATTTCGAAAATACCCCTTAATGAAGCACGGAAAAATAAGCAAAAAACAAGGCTTGAAATGAGGGGCATTATTGGAAGAAGCGTTTCAAAGTCTAAGCTTTCGTACACTTCCACATGATGAAAGACAGGTTCAAAAATTTTGATAATATGTTATGGGGTGAAACGGCTTTAACAAACGGGCCTAAAAAGCCATATAATTAATGAAATATCTTAGGAGGAGCTTATTTTAATGATTTAGGACAAGTCAAATCTTTTGTAAACCCTTCTTGATGTGGATGGAGATCTGACTTAGTCAAGTCTTTTTCATTATACACCCTTCTTAATTATGAAGCAATGATTTGCGGGACAAGGGCCTGCGTCTTAGCCAAATCTTTATATGCACCCTTCATGATTACGTACATCTGATTTAGTGAGTCAAGGGCCTAGCTGGTGAAGGTTGGCTAGAGCCCAGTTCGACCAAGTCCAATGCTGGGCTCGGACTATTTACCACTCGCTTTATAACCCATAGGCAGCCCTAACAAATTTCAATACTTTTATTAGTTGTTTCTTGGATTGCAAAATAAGTTTTAAGTTTGATTAAAAGAAAAAAAAAAATTTTTTTGAAAATTTGACCAATCCTTCTCAACGATAATTTCTTGTAGGCCCAGCGGGCCATCTAATTGGAAATAGGTTTCTTTTTATTTTTATTTGGGATAATTTTATTTACTCTTAAAAAATAAAAAAAAATACCATTTTTACAATGCCCTTTTAAAAATTTGAAGTCTCTAAATTTAGTGTATTCAAATTTTAATTTGTTGCAATATTTCCCTTCCGTTAGGATTTTCTTTTAAATCCTAAATGAGAAATGTTAAATTACTTAAATACCTTTAAATTTTTAATTTTTTTTTAATTTTTTACTATTAAAAAACCAATATTGACCCATGGGTCATGACCAGATCCACGGCCGTGGATTTGGTGACCAAAGAGGTTTTTATTTTATTATTATTTTTGTATTCGTAATTAAGAATAAAATTTTAACTTTTTTTAAAAAAATTAGAGTATAACAATTATTTTACCTATTTTGTTGTCTGATAATTTAATAGAAAAAAATACTCTAATAGAGGGGAGATGTTGCAACATATTAAAATTTAAATATTATAAATTAAGAGACTTTAAATTTTTAGAAAGACATTACAAAAGTAGTGTCATTACAGAGGTAAGTGAAATTATTATTTTTTATTTAATTATCGGAATGAAATATATGAAGTTTTTTATTTTTAATATATACATTATAGAATTACTAGTGGGGACAGCACGTGCATTGCACGTGCTTGGTTCTTGGTGTTATATATATATATATCCACTATAATTATTTATATCATGATTTTAATAACATATATTATTATATTATATTATAGAGTATATTCAATATCTAGATTATACTAAAAAAATAATTAATTAATTTTAGCAAATGTTTCATTATAACGCATCATGGACCTTGAAAAACTATGAAATTTAAAGTAAACCAAGTTACCATGAATAACAAACTTTATAAACATGCACGTATGTAGGGGTGTACAACCAGTTGCGGTTGCGGTTATTGGCAATAACCGCAACACAACCAAGGTCCCCGGTTTGTCTAATTTTAGCAACCGGGACCCGGTTCCAGTTGCTAATAACCAGTTTAAAACCGGTTATAAACTGGTTTTCAACCGGTTACCAGGATCCTAATAACCGGTTATTAACAACCAGTTACCGTTTTTATTGTATGGGTCTATTTTTAATTTTTTTATATCTTTTTTTTGCTATTTAAACTCTCAATTCTTACATACAATGATACTCTCAATTTGCTTGAGTCTCAAATTAGCACCAACAGTGGTCATTTGCGTACTCTGTCAAGCGATAAAACATAAAAACAGAACCTAAATAACATCTCCTTACGCCAGAAAAGGAGAAAAGGAGGGTTAGCACACTGCACAATTAACCAGACATTTTTGTTAATCAAAATTTATTTTTCAATTTTCATCACAATGAAGTATACATCGGTTCTTTAAGACAACAAATTGCATAATATGACGGATGAAAATTCCAACTCAGACACCAAGTTTTCCTATCAACTCAACATACATATAAAAGTAGATCAAAAGGCACACTGCACACTTAAATAGCAACGGAAGAAAACAAGAACAAATTATGAAATCAATTAAATGTAAAATATAATAAGAATCATATTGTAAGTAAAACACGGTCGTCTTCGTCGAAGCCGGAGAGGGAATTGACTGGTCTGTGAACTCCGGCGTCGTCGACTGGTCTTGGTCCATGAACCTCGGCGTCGGCGTGGATGTGGCGTGAATCTGCGGAGTGCGGCGTGGGCGTGGATCTGTGGTTGGATCTGCGGAGTGCGGCGTGCGGCGTAGATCTGTGGCGTGGATCTGCGGAGTGCGGCGTCCACTGAAAGTGAAGAGAGAGCCGAGAGGAGTCGGGGTTGGCTGAGGGAGAGAGTGAACACTGAACTGAAGAAACAGAGGGAGGGAGAGAGTGAAGAGGGTCTGAATGGAAAAGCAAAAGAACGAAAAAGAAACAGGGAGAAAGTCTGAAAGAGGAGGTGTCGGCTGAACTGAAAGGAAAAGAAAATAAAAACTTATCCTTATTTTTTTAGGTTTAGGGTAAAATTAATTTATAAAATATTATTTTCTATATATACATATTAAAACCGGTTACCCGGTTATCCGGTTAGTAACCGGTTTTTTCATAATAAAAAACCACAACCGCAACCGGCCTAGCCGGTTATCCGGTTGCGGTTTTTTCTGGTTTGTCCGGTTTCTCGGTTATTTCCGGTTATCCAGTTTTTTCCGGTTAATAACCGTCCTGCTTGTACACTCCTACACGTATGTATTATCACCATAACATATCCATTTTTAAATTTCTCTTTCAATAGGTCTTAATAATTTGAATGTAGAGTCATCCACAACATAGAAGTCATCAAATAATTCTATTCACTCAATAACATCATCTTACAAAGATAAAGTTAAACATTAAGATAAAAGATAACATTGAGTTGTATTGAATTTCATTCTCTTCGTATTTATCCGTATTAATAAGGTGTACACATATGTCTTTCGTTTTCTTTTAATATATTATATTTACTCAATTTATAGTTTAACTTTACTTGTTTAAAAAATTCAATATATACTTGTTCAATAATTTAGATATTTTCTGGCATGGAATGTTGCATCCTTAAATTGTTTTTTTTTTTAAAAAAAATGTTAACGTGACGCAAACAATTATTACAACAGATTGGGTATAACATTGATTTGCAATTCAAACAAATTCTCAAACAAGAGAAAAAAAAAATTGCATCTCAATTACTCATGAACTCTACATGTAGCCACTCATATGATTTTCTTCAGCCCATAATCAATTTCACAGAGAAGAAGAAAAATATCAAAGAGGGGTGTTCGTATTTATTCTCCATGGAGAAATTTATCACCATAGCACAAAACGTTTTTTTTATGAGCAGTACTTGTGAATTCCAATGAAGAAGAAAAAACAAATTAACCACATCAGTTATTCCCTGTAATTTGAGGCCGCCTAACAAACTTGTTTCAAATCTGTTAAAACCAAATACAAGGAGATAGGTTACAGGATTCTCCAAAATTTCCTAAAGTTTATGACTAAATTTTCAAACAAGAGGGAAAAAAAAAATTGCATCTCAATCACTCATGAACTCTACACGTAGCCACTCATATGATTTTTTTCAACCCATAATCAATTTCACAGAGAAAAAGAAAAATATCAAAGAGGGGTGTTTGTATTTATTCTCTATGGAGAAACTTATCACCATAGCACAAAACGTATTTGACAAATAAATTTAAAACACGTAGAACTTACTTGGAATTGAAGTTTTATGAGCAGTACTTGTGAATTCCAATGAAAAAGAAAATAAAGATGTTTGTTTTTGTTTATAGCTTTTGAAGAAAATAACTGAATATATGGTTAGTTTTTGTTCATAACTCTTGAAGAAGATAACTGAATATACGGTTATCTAGATTTAACTGATAGCTTTTTAAATGTAAGGGCAAATTATAAAAGACAAAAATAATTTTGTCTGATTTAACAATGAAGAAGAAAGAAAAATGGTAAAAGCGTAAAACTACATTATCAAATAAAATGCACTATTTACGAGACATTCACACTTTTTATATACCTTTAGGTAAGGATGTAGATCGTAAAAATGCTCTGGGATCTGTTCGATGGATCTGGCTTACATGCTGTGAAACGATTTAACAGCACATCTACTGTAGTTATTTCGACGGTCTAGATTTAGTCTTGATATTTTAGGTGAAACGCCATCGTGGGTATAACCAAAAAGAAAAAAAAAAACAAACTCTCACTCCTTTCTCTCTACTCTTCTCGTTTTTTTTTTCTTTGTTTTTTTTTTGTGAGTTCTTCTCTTCTCTTTTTTTTTTTCTCTCCTTCCTTTCTCTCGGTGGGTATAACCAAAAAACAAACGCTTACTCCTTTCTCTCTCTTCTCGTCTCTTTTATGTTTTCTCTCTTCCTTTCTCTCGTTTCCTCAAACAAAAATACCCTCCACTTGACAGCAGAAATTGAGAAGAATCAATCTATAAAGGCTAGAAAGCTAGAATGCTCCACCAAAACTCACCTCCAGTTGCCTTTCTCGGTACATTTTGCAAAACACCCACAAGAAAACTTAAATTTTCCATCCCTTTTTCTCAACAAAATTACAAAGCCAATGATCAGATGTTATTTTCCCAAAATTCCCTTTGTATTTTCTCAGTAACCATTTAATCTGATAGCCGATGATCAGATTCGCTCATTCAGAAAAGTTGAGGCTGAATCAGTGAATAGCTACTCAGAGCTAAAAATATCAAGAACATGGACGTCAAACACTTTCTTACTATCATTGCTGATCTAAGCCAATCTAATCATCGGCTTAACTGGATATTGCTTAGAGCAACAATCACACTAGGCCAAGAGAGACGACGATAGAGTTTGTAATTTTTGTATGGTTGCTGAGAAAATTTTGAGGAAAGGGGATGGGAAATTGAAGTTTTTTTTGTTTGTTTGTTATGTTTTGCAACTGAAAGAAAAAAAAAAAGAGAAGAGAAGAGAGAAAGGAGTGAGAGTTTGTTTTTTTTGGAAAAGTCTATTCTTCCAACTTTTACATCCTACCCATCCAAGTCGTCTTACGTGGACGAGTTTTAAATTTTTTTTTTTTTTCTTTTTCCGAAAAAGCAGACGCAGTTAGGGGTGTTCGTCGGTTAAGTCGGTGTCGAAAATAGCATTTTCGCCTTTCGCCAAATCACAGTCGGTAAAGTCGGAAATTGTACCGACTTTACCGCATGTGGGCTTGTTTCGCCTACCGACATTACCGACTTTTGTCGGTAATGACGGTCGAAAATGTCGGTTAAATCGGGTCAAGTTTCTAGTTCGGCTGGGGTAGCCCATGCACTTTTTGGGCCAATTTTTAGGTTATAGCCTTGCAGCCTATGCGTTTTTTGGATCGAAAAATAGGATTTCTAATATGGCCATTTTCAAAAATTATGAATATTTTCAAAATATAATATGACCCAATAATATAAAAACATGTTTCAAATTTACATTCTCATAATCAACATTCACAAACCTATTAAGTCGGTTATTTACATTCTCATAGTGACATCGTAAAATACTTTAAAATTTTTTTACAAAAAACTCTTACATAGTGATGTGACACAACATGATTAGATTTCTCAAAATGTGAATTTTTCTCATTTCCAATTATATTGATTATGAGAATGTGAATGTCGGTTAAAGTCGGTAGGCGGTCGGTACAAAACCATTTTCGCCTACCGACCAACAAATGTCGGAAGAAATTTTTTTTCTTCCGCCTACCGACCGCCAGTGGGCGGTAGGCAGTCGAAGACGGTCGAAACTCGGTCGGTACACGGTCGGTACGCGGTAGGCGGTGAACTTGCACACCCTTAGACGCAGTCGACTTCAAATTTTTTTGGTTATACACACGACGCCGTTTCATCTAAAATGCCTAGACTAAATCTAGACCGTCCAAATAACTATAGCGTGCTGTTAAATCGTTTCACGGCATGTGATCCCTGTTCGATAATATATCCCTTTTATTTGAAATGGATAGGATCGTTGCCCATGTAACTATGAGCGCCAGCGGGGCCGTGCCCCAAACAGACGTCAACAACAGGCACCCGAATCTTTAGAACAAGCCCGGAGCCTCTTGAGTATAACTCTGTCCGTACAAAGGCACGGCAAGAGTGTGAGAACTTTGCTTGATCTCTCTCTTCCACTTACTCTGATCGCTCTGTAAGTCTCTCCCATCCAGTATCTCAGCCTCTCGTTTTCTCTAATTATTGTACCACTTGCCTGAAATTTTAATATTTCCAATTGATGATGCGAAGATTAGGATTGTTCTTCGTTGATCAGAATTATATATATTTTTATTCTGTTTTCCTTTTCTTTTCTTTCTTTGCATTTTTTGTTTTGTTTTTGTTTTCCTGAGTTGCGTTTGGTTGCTGGGGAAATGTAGGAAAACACGTGTTATCCATGAAAATCAGGCAGTATTAAGTGGGAGCTATATGCTCTGGGTTTTATTGGCGCTGTCCCGAATGATGGATTCGTCATTCGTGCAGTATTGATGTTACATTGTTAAGGGGGTTGATTGTTAGTAGATCATGATCTCATAGCATATCTTGGATAGGATGGTGCCCTTGTTCTTGGTAGGAAACAAGTATTTGTTTGCTCGAATTCCATTACAAGCATGTTTTGTTGGGACGGTATCTAGCTTTGAGGATCAGTTGGATTATAGGGATGCCTTCCTGAGACAGTAGGGGGTTTCACCACTCCCGTCCTATCCCGTTTATCCTACTGTAGTCTTTAGATTGATATGATAGGCTCTTAGACGGTCAGTTGGAAATAACTGATTATTTATGGAGTGAGAGGGTCATTGCTGTAACAAGGTAGAGAAAAGGTTAGCTAACTTGTCAAGCAGAAGGATGGGTACTCTTGGTAACCAAGGTGTCAGAGCATCCTATGTTTTCAGAGTTGACTGATAGCTCTTTCACGGGATGGACTGGGATGCTGGCGGGGTGAAGTACTTTTAAGAAATAATGCTGTGGGAATAACAATATTATGCTTAATTTTGGTTCAAATTTCAGCGGTGGGCCAGTTAATATAGACCATTCAGCTCCTATATCATCCTGTGCATTTTCTTTTCATAATGTGTAAGGGTGGGAGATGTAGAAGGTAGTGAGGCTCAGATGATAATGAGAGTGATTTAAAAGAGTATTTCATGTTGTAATAAGGTTTTGTTTGCAAGTGTTACATTGTTTGATTTTGCTTGTGCATGAGCTATTAGGGAGAATGAAGCATTGCTGAATACTTAAATACTACTTTTTTTTCGGTGTCAGCGTCCATAGTCTTTTCCCTAACTTTATTATCTTTCTTTTCTTGTGATTTGTACTATGTCAAGGAAATATTTTTAGTTGTTTTTCAATCCATAGTAAGAGCTGATGAACTATGATTCTCATTATCATTTTCATTCACATTCATTCTCTGTACTTAGAACAATGAGCCTTATGAAAGATTTTTTATGTAGCATATTGAAGGAGAATTACTTTTTTCACTTTTGTACGAAGGAAGGATGAAGATGAGATCTGAAACCATGTCCAAATTAATGGCAGTGCCCTTTGGATTAATGAGTGTCCATGTTAGGGTGAGGAAGCCAATCTTGCAACTGTTTGGCTTGTATGTTGGGAATCACTCGGGGTGTTAATGTACAATATTGACTTGTACTACATTGTATTGTATTGTACTAAATTGCATTACTCGTACTATAAGTCACTAGGTGTACAAATTGTCCAGACCCATTTATACATATCAATGATGCATGTTGCAACCATCTAATTTCTTATGGTTCCCAATTTGTTAAAAATCTTCGTAGTAGTGCACCCCTCAATCATATTGCTAATGATTCAAATATACATGAGTTGTCACATAGGCTTCATTTCTACTTCTTCTCTATTACAAATAGTTATCTAGTTTTAAACATATCTTTAAATTTTTTTATTTGTAGGACAACTCTGTGAACTTGGCCTTGGATTACGCTCTTCTAATGATATGCAAGATCCATGGATGGTTTAGCTCTTTCGGAGAGGCCATAAGATTGGATGCCTTTTGAATTTTGCTCCATTTATGCTCCTTCCCATTGTCAGAAGTGACACAGTTTGGTGCTTCTTCGATCTCCTTAAACTTTTGGCACTATCGACTCAGGCATACTTCTCTCTCTTGAGTTTGTTGGTTAGATTTTAATAGTATTTAAGAGTAAGTCAGTCTTTAGCCTTTTGATTGCTTGTCTTATCAACTTGGGAACAAACTACCATATCTTTTAGTGGTATTGATTTTGTGTCTTTTCTATCTTTTGATTTATTTTATGTTGACATTTGTGGACTTATGGGGAATTTCGCTAGTTTGTTATTTTTTCTTCATATACATGACTTTCCCTTTTGCATAATAGATTCGAACTTTAAAAAATTTATTAGAAATCTAATAATATGGTCGAAACGCGCTTTTCTTGAAGAATTAAAGTTTTTTGGTATAGCAATGCTATGGATTGTTGCTACTGAGCTTTAGCTCAAATGGTACTTCCTTTGCAACAAGGTGGAGGGTGGGGTTGTGGGTTCATGTTCCATCGGGCATGTCTTTAACTTACCAATAAAATAAAAACAACAAATGAAAAGATTCCACTTTTCTTGACACACTAGAGTAACATGGAACCATTTCCCACCTCTTCCTGACACTTCATAACCGAATGATCATGCAGTAGGTATAGATACATCTTAGACACTATATAAGCCTTGCTTATCTCGGTATCTATTCATGAATAGTTCTAGGATGAGGTTACCCTCAATTTAGCCTATACTATTAACTGTCATTCCCCTGTTACTCTCGCCCAATCACCTTATGAACATCTCTATGGAACTTTGCTCGATTATAGTTTTCCTAAAGTCTTTGGTTGTACTTCTTTTGTTCTCCTTTAGCCTTATGAAGATATTAAGTTGGAATCTCTTTCTCATATGTGTTTTTTTTTTTATTTATCAAAAAAAATAAAAGCTACCAATGCCATGATCCAGTCTTCAAGTGTCTATAGATTTTGTGTTATATTGGTTTGGGAAATCGTGATGTTTACTAGTCTATCGAATTTTCAAACTTGTCCTTCTTGTCATGATTCTCTTTCCACTGATGCTTCTGTTGACCTTTTCTCCAGTTCTAATAACCTTGATGCAAATTCTAATCTCTTTAGGTGATTCCATGATGTTTACTCCTAATGTGCTTATTGGTCGTTCCCACACTACTTAAAAACATAAGAGCTACTGGTTTTTACTTGGTGATTTTTTTTCATCTCATGGCACATTAAGAAACAATTTGTTTGCTAGATTGAGCACCGAAGCTGAATATTGAGTGCTTGCTAATACTACTTTCAAACTTTTTTGGTTAAGTTGGTTATGTCATAGGTAGTGCTCAGTTTATAAGCTCTTTTATTTACTGGAATAATTAAGACTGCAATTTAAATTGCTTAGAATAATGTCTTTATAGGCCAATTTAACTTATTGAGATTTATTGTCATTTAATGCAGTATTGCCTACAACAAAGTAACCTACAGCTCGTCTCTATTGATTAACTTGCCAATGTTTTTATAAATGCATATCCATTCAGGCGTTGTCATTTGCTCATCCCCAAACTAGAGTTAACTTCTACTTTTATCATCTTCAATTTGAGAAGATGTTAGTATACTATATTGACATGTATTACATTGTACTGCATCCTACTATACTATACTACATTGTGCTGTACAAACACTAGGTTGTACTAGCTGAATAGGCCCACGTAATTATAAATAGGGTTATTCTCTGTACTGTTATATATATCAATAACTTGTATCTTTTCTCTCCCACCTTTTCCTCTTTACTATATTTTATCGCTAGAAATACAATTTGGACAAATTATTTCAAAGACAAGGAATATACATGAAAATAGGAAAAGTTATTTAATCAGAGTTGTTGTTTTAATGGTATGACAAAATAGGATTTTATAAGAATTAATTAGGTTTTAGCTTCTTATTTGGTTTAACTTTTCTTGAATGGTGCTTTTATAAGAATATATCAAAGTTTTATTTTGGATAAACGATACTTTACCCCTCTAAACTACCATTCTATTCTAAACATATTATCAAATTTCAAATTGCTATTACTCGTTCCCCAATTCTAAGTTATAGTTTCAATTTGTCGCCTCTCTCCAAATCAGCCATTAAGTTAGATAGAAAAGCCTGTAAAATGATCAAATTACCCTCGATGTGAAAAAAAATAAAATAAAACATCCACCAAAACCCAAAATGTAGAAGAGAGAGATCTAAGCAGATGGTAGAGGGAGAGAGAGGGGGTAAGTTTCATAACATTTTTGGTAAAAGGTTGTACTTCATTGGGGAGGGGGGTTAAGTGTAATTTACCCTTCCATTTTTGTGAGGATTTTTTATTTAGATGGTAACATATTTGGTAGAAGGTAGAGTACTTCATTAGGGATGGGGGTTAAATGTAATTTACCCTTCCTTTTTTTTGAGTATATTTTATTTTTCATGCAAATTGCTGATGAAAATCAAGTGTGCTGCTCCAAGACTTGTTCTTCTTATCTGAAAATATTACAGTTTGACTCGTGGAAAAGGTTATCAAATTATTGTGCACAATGTTTTACATACTTATGGAAGATAGAAGAGTGATCAGAATATTACTTATTTAACATTGACTTACCTTGTCCGCTACAAGGCTCCAGCCTTAAGCTAATGAAGGAAATTGTATGGCAAAGCCATCCAGAAACTATATGAAGCTCGTCCACTAATACAATTAGATGTTTATTTGACCAGGAGTACATACTGATATCAACTTAATGGGAAGATCTGGAGCCGATGAAAAGATTCTCAGCTACAATGATGTTGTACTCAGACAATCTGATTTGGACATTCTAGATGGTCCATGTTTTCTCAATGATCGAATTATCGAATTCTATTTCAGTTATCTTTCTTCATGCTATCCTGCTAAGGACATCCTACTTGTTCCACCTTCAATTGCTTTCTGGATAATGAATTGCCCAGCTGTGGAGTCTCTTGAAGATTTTCTTGAACCTCTTCATTTCCCTGACAAGAAACTGGTAATATTTCCTGTAAATGATAATGATGACGTGAGCAAGGCCGAAGCTGGGTCTCATTGGAGCTTACTTGCATTTGAGAGGAATGCTAACATATTTGTTCATCATGATAGCAATAGAGGGATGAATAAATGGCATGCTAAACGGCTATATAATGCTGTTGTTGGATTTATGGGTGTTTGCAATTCAGCATCAATTGCTAGTTATCTTGAATGCACTGATTCACCACAGCAAGTGAATGGTTATGATTGTGGCTTATATGTTACAACCGTTGCAAGAGCTATATGCCACCGGCATGGAAATGGTGAAGACGAAGACGGAGATAGGTTGTGGTTTTCTGCTGTGAAGGAGCAAGTCACTCCATCAACTGTTTCTGGGATGCGAGGTGAGATCCTGAGCCTTATCAGAGGTTTAATGGCCACGAAGTGAAGTCAGTCTAGTGCAAAATGAGGGTATGAAAGAGGAGATATTTGTGAAAGTTCTTAACCAAAGTAAGTTGTCCTATACTCTTTGAGACTCGAAAGCTATCTTAAAAACTACAAATATTGGATGGCTTTATATTTGTTTGTTTTTACTTCTGTGGGGAGAGAGGTTTTGGGTTGGGGGTGGGGGAGGGGTAGGATATCCATGTAGACTCTCGTTGCTGTATAGTCGATTGCCACTACATCAGATGCAGACTGTAAAATTGTTGTGTTTAATGAACACGCGATGAAACACAAGTTCCCGTTGCCCTGCCTAAAATGTTTTTGGGAAAATTGCAAAATTAATACATGAGGTTAATGCTGTGATAAATAACTTATAAAGTTTTTAGGCTGTGATAAATAACTTATTCTGGTTTAGAAAGTGTCAAATAACTTCATGTGGTATGCTTGTGTAACAAATAACTAACTTTCTACAAATTATGGTATTTTTTCATCGAAACCATTATGAAAGGACACATTTACCATAAAAAATAATATATATATATATATATTAGGTGGTGGCCTTGGAATGGCTGAACCACCCTGAAAGGTTTGGGGATGGTTATAGCACACATTTTGCTCCTTTTTTTCTCTCTCTTCTTTTTTTTTTTTTTTTTTTTTTTTTTTTTTTTAAATTTAATTTTTCAGGGTGAATGTGTAATTTTATAATAATCCTGACGAAAAAAAAAAAAGAAAAAGACTAAAGTAGCCAAAATAGCTATTTTATAGTTGCTAGATTTCCCTTTTCTAGAGAAATAATCCATTGGCCATCCAACTTAACCAAGAGAAATATATTGATTTATAGGGAGGAAACCAATAGAACCCTGAACGTATCTCAACCAATTCCATCAGGTACATTGATATATATATTTTTATCTTTCGAAATCTAACAACTATAAAATAAATTGCACTAAAGTGGGTAACAACCAAATTCTGTAGATGCCGTGATCCACTGTATTGACGAAAAACCATGTGAGGTCTTTTGATAACCTGAATCGATTAATCAATTTTCCTGAAATTTGGGAAGAGAGAAACAAAAATGTGAAGGGAAACATTGATTATATACCATTACCGATCTCTCCAGAAGCCCTGCATTAGCATTAAACAAATCATCATTATGGAATGAACTGTAGGCCTCTCTTTCACAAACGTTTCCAATTGCATCCACTTCTAATTTCCCTATGCTTCTATCACATTTAAAACTCGATGTTCTTAGATTTTATAAACCCTCTTACAAGCATGTTTGCTTTTTATTATTATGGTTTCTAATGTTTGTTAGGTATGCTTGGCACAGGTTCAAGCAATTCAGCCACCAACCAAAATGGTGGGAAAAGAATGCAACAAATATGGTTGACATTCATTCTACACAAGAATTTTTGGGTGCTCTAGGTCATGCTGGAGGAGATAGATTAGTTATTGTAGGATTTTAGGAACAATTTTATAAAAAATTGGTCAGGATTGTTATGGAGTAACTTTTGTATATGAGCTTAAAAATGCTTAAAATATTTTATGTATCAACTACTATTGCTTAGCCTTGATTGTTGTAATCAACTAATATGATATGATTTAGCATGGTAGTCTTTGTTCAAGAAAAGCTGAGAGTATTTCCCGAGAATATTGAATAAGGACAGAAATTTCCTCCATACCGGTATGGAGGAAATATCCTTCAACCCATTTAAAAAAATGCCAAGTGTCATTAGACACATACTTTATCTGATATCCTTTTAACAGAAGTTAACTCCTTCACAATAACGTTAACCCAGTTTTTTTGTTAACGTCTGTTTACTTCACCGTATGTTTGTTTTGTCTTAGAAAAACCAAAAGTCTTTCAGACCCTTCTTCTCCCTCTCTTCTTCATTACTCTGCTACTTTTTTCATTGAAGATTGGAAAAATATCAACGTGTTCCATCATCAAAATATGTTTTCTTTTTTTCTTTTTTTTTTCTTTTCTTTTTTTCTTCTGTAACATTGCTGAATGATTGTTTCTTCTCTTTTTTTTTTTATTTGTTTTTTTCTGTTAGTTCCATCAAAGTATTTTTTTTTTCTTCGTAACATTAATTGTTGTATGATTGTTTTCTTCTATTTTTTTATTTGTTTTTCTGTTATTTCCATCAAAGTATTTTTTTTTTCTTCCGTAACATTAATTGCTCTATGATTGTTTTCTTCTCTTTTTTTGTTTGTTTTTTCTGTTATTTTCATCATCCATAGATATGATTTGAACGAGCCCCATATTTTTCTGCTTTTTTTTTTTTGTTATTTTCAGCATCTAGCAGTTATTTGCAGGAAATTCAAAACACTCCAATAATCCCTATAATTACTGCACTCCAAAACATTATTGTTCAAATCTTACTTTGACAAAGTTTTTTTTTTTTCTTTGTCCGTAAAATAGCTGTATATATATGTTTCTTTTTTTTTTTTGCTTTGTTTGCCTTTTTGAAGCAGCACCAGCAAGAAATCCAACGTGTTTCAAAACGGTGGACTGAGTCTCTTTTCCAAAGCACGTAATCGTAATCATATCTATACTGCATACTTGTGAAGATAAGCTCAACTGAAAGTCTACATCTTATGTATATTTGATAATTAAATTTTTATTCTGTTGTTATCTTATGTAACTGACTATGTAACAAACATCAGATAATCAGATATAAATACAGATTTGGTAAGGCAGTACAAATCCAACTCAAAGACTTATAATTATATTACAAGTTTGCAAAGCACACTCAGGTTATTCCATTGATTAAAAATAAAAATATTATTAACATTTTCTTAAAACAAAAAATTATTAACATTTTTGACTAAGATCATTAATTGATAGACCATGAATGTCTATTTTCTGTCCAGTAAAGTATATCATCACCAATAATACGAGCAAGAAAGTGAACAAATTTTTTTTAATACAAAAAGAAATAGCACCGCTCCAAAAATAAGAAAATAACTTCTTACGTTACAGAACATAGAGTTTTAACTTCCTACGTTAAAGAAATATCTGTGACTTTGGTCACTTACAACAATAACATCATATATTTCTTTTTACAATTTCATCATATCTATCCAATGATTCCTTTTGACACTTCTTGAGGCTCCCTCTAGATCCTGCAGATAAGAGGAGAAAAGAAAAACTACAAATCATAAAATAAAAATAAATCTTTGCAGCATCATTTAATAGTAAATTTATATGTAGAAAATTATAACCCAAAGTCAGCAACAAGAAACTCAATGCTATGGTAATTCAATAATATTGTAAAGTAATTCAATTATACCTGAGTGAAGTTATCCAGTAATTGAAATTCTTGTCCAACATTACCATACTCTTCTTGGGGAAAATTGATGTCCACAGAGGAATCCTGCATATAACAATAGGTAATTACTAACATGTGCAAAAATACACAAATGAGAGTTATAAAATTAATTCATGTATTTTAAAACAAGGTAACATATCTTAATAATTCATTGCTAGAATTATACCTGAGTGAAATTATCCAACAATTGAAATTCTTGTCCAACATTACCATGTTTTTCTGGGGGAAATTAATGTCCACAGAGGAATCCTGTATATAACAATAGATAATTATTAACATGTGCAAAAATACACAAATGAGAGTTATAAAATTAATTCATATATTTTAAAACAAGGTAACATATCTTAATAATTCATTGCTAGAATTATACCTGAGTGAAGTTATCCAACAATTGAAATTCTTGTCCAACATTACCATGCTCTTCTTGGGGGAAATTGATGTCCACAGAGGAATCCTGTATATAACAATAGGTAATTATTAACATGTGCCAAAATACACAAATGTCCGTTATAAAATTAATTCATTTATTTTAAAACAAAGTAACATATCTTACTTGAATTAAATATTCAAGTGATTGAACTTGTCTTGAACCATGAGCTTGCTGATGTAAGTCCTTAGCACAACTAGTAGCCAATGTCGTTTTGGTTTGAGATTTAATACCTTTTCGTCGTTCTAGTGCACCTTTCAACCTTCTTTTTGGACGTCCAACTGTAGGTTTTGTTTTAATCTCACGTATGGCTTGCAAATCTACATCTTCATTGGACTCAAAAATATTCTCAGCTTCACCTTGGACCACTAATTGACCCCTCACACCACTATAATAACATCATTTTCTCATTTCCTGCACCTCTTTCAATAACCTTTTAGAACATCTATCGACGTATTCATAAATCATCTTATTCTCTGCTGAAAGGGTGGAAATTTCACGAAATCTATGACACAGGTGAGAGTAGCGCTTTCCTATGAACTCTTGAGAATTAGCTTTAATATCAATGCCACGATAGTCCTTGATAACACTAACCTTTGCATCTTTCGTCCATCTTTTCAATATATAATGAGTTGGAAGCCTCTTAATATTTTTTTTGTCAAGAACTTTCATAGCATGGGTACATAGAATCCCTACAAAGTTTATCTTCATGCAACTACATTGGACAGTAGTTGTTGAGGCTTCAAATTTAATCAGATGTTCTTGAGTTCTCTGTCTATATTTAACTTTGTACTCCGTGATAGTATCAGATTTACTAGCCTTGGAAATAGTACAATCCCCCATTTTCATGTATTCATTTTGGAACATTTGAAACATTTCTGGGGTGTACAACTTTACAGCATGTCTCTACATTTCTACATCCACTTGTAAAACAGGTGTTGTTTGACTCATTTTGAACTCTGCTTGCAATTCTTGATGTCGCTTATCAACCAATACTCTGGAGTAATGTTCCAAAAACCGTAAAAGATTATGTTGCGGTTTTAAGTACCCTTTCAACACATTGTTCATGGACTCACTACGTTGGGTACTTTTCATATCAGCAGTAAACATATGTCGACCATATACCATAGCCCATTTCTCTTTTACATCAAATATCCCATCCAACCATTTATTATTAGTAAGGCTATACTTCTTAAGCATATTTTCCCATGCAAATAGCCATTCCTCTTCATCTTTATAATCATATACACAATTACCAAAATCATTTGCAAACTGCTTTGATGAGTGAAATACATGACTCAGATGCTTGGCAGCATTCTGATAAATATGCCATACACATAAACGATGATTCGATTTGGGAAATACCTCACCTATTGCTTTGGCCATTGCAGCAGATTGATCTGTAAGTATAGTTGTTGGCTGCTTCCCTGACATTGCACTTAGAAAAGTTTCAAATAACCACTTAAATGAATCTACAGTCTCATCATAAAGTAATGCAGCACCAAAGATAATTGTTTGTTTGTGATGATTAACCCCAATAAATGGTGCAAAAGGTCGATCCAACGCATTTGTACGGTAGGTAGTGTCAAAGCATATCACATCACCGAAGTGTCCATAATCAACCATTGATCTAGCATCTGCCCAGAAAATGTTCATGATAAGATCATCATCATCAAGTTGTATTGAATAAAAATAAGATGGATCTTCTAATTGCATCTTATGAAAATATTCCATCACAATACGACCATCCCCTTTCTTCAAAGCCATCCTCCTTTTAGACTGTACGTAATTTCTATAGTCAACATCCAAAAAGCCAAGATTTTCACGACCCCCAGCTTGCATGCTTAACAAATCTATAGTTTGTTTTATTGATATTCCAGACTTATCAGCATCATCTGCAACAGCTTTTTGAGCAGGTGTAATCTGTCTTGTTGATCTTAACATATGCTTCATTGGAGAAGGTGCAAACTCATGATTATGTTGCTCATAAAAGGAAACAACTTCTAGCATTCCATCATTTCGAAGTTGACAAGTCATTTCTGCTAAACACCCCACACGTGAAATTGCATGATGAAAATATGTTTGTTTTCGTCGTTTGTCATCAACTCGTTTACCCTCTTTCGAGCAACAAAACGTTCTCCTTTTAATAAGTCCTGACTTTGTTCGCTTTACAAACTGTTTCCTTACACTAAAGCCTATTCGGTGAGCATATTCTTTGTAAAATTCATATGCGCTATCATCAAAATCAAATTTCATACCAATTTTTGGTACTTCAGCAAATCCCATGTTCTGTCTTCTCACAGTGTTTGAGTTGCTTGGACTTCCATGAACAGATATTTGTTCATTTGATTCATTGTCCGATACAGATCTCTCACCAATATCCAACATCTACGATTAAAATATGGCATTCAATATTCTATATATAAAGTAATACCCATTAATGGAATAAACATATTTTGAAAAGTCAAGAAAAAACAAAGAAAAAAAAACATATATACATTACGAAGAAAAAAGAAAATACTTTGTCAAGTTCCATAAATAAAAATATTATCTGAACAAGAATGTTTTGAATTGTAGTAGTTACAGGGTTATTGGAGTGTTATGGATAATGAAAATACAAAAAAAAAAAAAAGAAAAAAGAAAAAGAAAGAACATACTTTACTGCTCAATATGTTTACGTTGAATTTCCTGCTTAGTTCACTGTTACTGTTCACGTTGGATTTCCTGCTCAGTTCACCGTTGCTGTTCACGTTGGAAATAACTGCTGGATGATGAAAATAACATAAAAAATATATATATATATATATATGAGCAGAAAAATATGGGATTCGTTCAAATCATTTCTATGGATGATGGAAATAACAGGAAAAAACAAAGAAAAAAATAGAAGAAAACAATCATACAACAATGTTACGGAAGAAAAAAAAAGGAAAAAAAAAACAAAACATAGTTTGATGGAAATAACAGAAAAAACAAATAAAAAAAGAGAAGAAAACAATCATACAACAATTAATGTTACGGAAGGAAAAAAAAAGAAGAAAAAAAAGAAAAGAAAAACATAGTTTGATGGAACTAACAGAAAAAACAAATAAAAAAAAAGAGAGAAAACAATCATACAGCAATGTTACGGAAGAAAAAAGAAAAAAGAAAAAAAAAGAAAAAAAAGAAAAAATACTTTGATGATGGAACACGTTGATATTTTTCCAATCTTCAATGAAGAAAGTAGCAGAGTAATGAAGAAGAGATGGAAGAAGAAGGGTCTGGAGAGACTTTTGGTTTTTTTAAGACAAAACAAACATACGGTGAAGTAAACGGACGTTAACAAAAAAACTGGGTTAACGTTATTGTAAAGGAGTTAACTTCTGTTAAAAGGATATCAGATAAAGTAAGTGTCTAATGACACTTGGCATTTTTTTAAATGGGTTGAAGGATATTTCCTCCATACCGGTATGGAGGAAATTTCTGTCCATTGAATAATGATCACAATTTTATCTTTCCCAAGATTCCAAAAGCAAACTGATTTGTACATATTGAATAATGTTTTTTTTAACAAGAAATAAGTTTGCGAAAATTATTTGTCAAGAGGTTATTAGTAAATTCATTTTTCTGTTTGATTGAGAAATAAATATTTTCTACAATTTCTTTTAATAAAATGATGCTCTCTGAAAATTAGATTCATTGTTTAAAACATGTTGGAATCCTAATAGTTTGTAGGATTAAAAATCCTAAATTTTTTTTGATTGAATTGTGTAACCTCTTAAGAGTACGAGCTGAGTCTTTTTTTTTTTTCTTTTAGTTGTGAATTCTGCCTATAAATAATTAAGACATATCAATAGGCGTAAATACACACATTGTACTCCCCTTCCCCCTTTCCCTGGTTTGAATAGAAAAAAAAAAAAAAAAAAAAAAATACACACATTGTACTAGAGAAAATTTGAGGTTTCATAAGAAAAGAGAGATTCATTGTATTTTTCCTTGATATTAGTGAAGAATAAACATTATTATTGCATGTCATTTTAAATTTTTGCTTTTTTTTTGCTTTTTTTGCTTTTTTTTTTTTTTTTCTAGTACAAATGGAAAAAAGGGCTACATGGGAGAAATTTTTGCATTTTCTTATGTGTGCAACATCACGCCTTAAACAACACAATATTCATGAATTTGGTTAATAAATTTTAAAGGATGGAATTTATTCACTAGGGCCTACCAAGCTATGGCCTAGATTCTTTGACTTGCTGTGCTAGGCTTCTTTGCAAGGTGGTTGATCGTTGATGGCTCTGTTAAAGGATCCTCCCACTTTTCATTACTATCGCACAATGACACTTTTACCCTTCATTTGGAAACATTGTGGACGTTTGGCAAGGGATTGGAATTGCACTGTTTATAGATTTTACTTTTCTAAAAAAAAAATATTCTTACTTTTTATATCACATCAACTACTTTTTAACAATTTTTTTTTACTTTTTATTACTATTCAAATAAAATATTCACTAAAAAACAAAAATTTTCACTTTTTCATACAAAAAATTTACAACATTCATTCTACTTTATATCACATCAAAAGTCAACAATTCCCTAACTCCAATCTAAATCCTTTGCCAAACACCCCTGTTACCACATAAATAATTTTACTGCCCAAATTACTTTTACTCAAGTAATAATTGTACGTGTAACACCATGGATGATGTACCCATTTTAGCTTCCAAAAATGTTATATCAGCTCTCTTTTTTATACTCTAAAGTGTTTTTTTTTTTTACTTTCATATATATGATAATATATGATAGAACTCAACTAACATTGAGCATTGAATTTGTGAGGAATGGTTGGATTATGCCACATAATGAAAAAAGAAAAGAAAACTATCAATTAATTCTTAATTTAGTATGTGACTATTTACTAGAGATTGATCGATATATCATAATCATGGGCATGAAAATCTATCCAATGGCCAAATTATTTGAACATGGATTTGCCATGAAAACATTCTGTACATATGTTGTCTTAACCGTACTCTGTAAATTTTTTATACAAGCAAGTAGCTTTCAATGCATGAAAAAAAAAGAAGGTAACTTTCATTTTTTTTTTAAATGGGGAAAAAAAAGGTTAATCGGTATATCCAAAAAAAAAAAGTTTGATAATTTGTTAGGCATCTAAATGTATAGATTATTGTTTCACAGTAAATTTCAAGGGGGTTTTTGTCCAATTAGAAAAGGGTGCATGGCAAAATGAATTTATTCGTTTTTATGGGAGGGACTTTATCCCTCAACTAGGCGTAACATATATGTTTATTCACATGTTTTGGGGGGTATTTATTTGTTTGAAAAAAATGTTTCAATGAAACATAAATATGAAAATAAATTAAATATTTTGTTGTTTTAATTTATTTGTTAATGTTTTGTTTTGAAAATAGAAAATAAATGACAAAAAAAAAAAAGAACATGACTTATCGAATGACATGCAATAGTGCCTAGAAAAAAAGAAAAAAAGAAAAAAGAAAGACATGCAATATACTAAATATGGAAAAAAGAATAGAAAACATGTAATTGGATTTTAAGACCCATTTGTGCATGACTTTTATACACACGAAAAAGAAAACAAATAAATCGGAACTGTTAAAAAAACTACATGAAATGTACCTTTTTTTTTTTTTTTAGTACTTAAACCAAATCCTACCCGACATTGGTGGATTTTTCCGATTGCTCCCAATTCCCAATTGGGATTAGGCTTGAAATGTCAATTATCAATTAAAAAAAAAAAAGGAAGTCATCAATAATGCAATTCAACTCAATGATTAATAATGAATATAGCTACAACAAGCATAGACTCGCTCAATGAAACATGCTTAAAAAAAAAAGTTGAGAAAATTACATAATCTTCTCCAAAAGTTTGGGGTGGGGAGAATATTTTTGTTAATGTGTATTTATATTTTATTTTTGTGTGTGTGTTATTGAAAAATTGTTATGATGGATGTGAAAACTATTCTTATATTTTTATGAGTAATTTGTGTTATGAGAATATTTTCATTTGGAAAACATAAACAAAATACAAGAACAAAATTTTTAACCAACGGTAGCCTAAATTCTAAACTTTGTATTGTTTCGCTTAAAACTCTGAGCTTTCAACAATATTGTAATTCATTACCTCCATTTTTCTCTTGCTAACTTTCTCTACTAAGTGCATGTGCCTACATTTCACATAAGGAAATTGGTGCCTCGGGACCCATATAAACAACACCATTCTCTGTAAATATGAGGTTTTATACGCACTGTGATTTTATCGCTGAGTTTATGACTATTAAATCCGTTTGTGATTTTCGAAATAGGACGCAATCCAGTGTATCAACAATGAATCTAAAATGATAGATAATATAATTTTTTTAAAAAAAATCAATAGCAACACTAAAATTGCTATATTATTATTTTGTTAATTCCTATCAAAATTATATATATATTAATTTTCAAATATTCAAATTTGGGTATTTTTACAAATTCAGTTAAATTCTGACCAATACTTAAATCAATACAAATTTTTTTTTTCCTAAAATAAGGACATAACTAGATATCACATGTTAATCGAAATTCATAATCTATCTAACTATTAACCATCACTAAACCCATAATATTCAACTTAGAAAGCTAACTCTTACTTAAATCTACCATTATAAAGCTAATATAGGAGATAAGCAGAAATAAAGTATGCTCATAACAATACATCTTTTGAAGGTAAACCTCAAAATTCTTATTCTCTCTAGGGTTTTCAGTATCAAGGGCCGGCAGAATACTAAGAATAGCTTCTGCTCAGAAATACAGGGAGGCCATACAAAAATCCCTTTCTTTTCAGTTCGTGATATTATTATTATTATTTTTATTTGAATTTACAGTCCTAGTTCTCTCTCTGTCTCATTTTCCATCTGAGCTCTCTCTGCCACACGTCGCACCAGTGTTAGGAAATATATCTTATTTCCCCCAAGACCTGTGAAATGCGAATAATAATAAGATAACAAAAATAATCACACACGACACCAAGAATTAAGTGGTTCGGCTTAACAAGCCTACATCCACTGTTGGAGACGATCCGGAGAAATTCACTATCAAAAGATGGAGTACAAAAGTAACAGGGAGAAAACACACTCAAAACCCAAAGCCCCAATACACCTGTATCTCACCTTCACACAAAAGACGAAAAAATAACAATTAGAACTCTGCAATTTTTTTTCTTCTCCTTACGCACTTACACCATGCGTTCTCCACCTCTCTTTTTCTCTCTCTCCCTTTCTTTCCCCTCTCTTCCCTTGCACTGCCGTGATTTGAGGCTACCTGACGTTGCACACACTTTTACCTAAAGGGTTGTCCATTATATAACATAAAAAAGTTAGCCAAAAAGAATTCCTTACTCGGCTGGGAGTAAGAATCCAAAACCACCTTAAACAAGGAAAGCCAATCTTGAGTTGAGAAAGGAGAGAAGAGGTGGGACCCACGCTTGACTTGTGGAAAAAAGTCACTAATGTTAACAATCTCCTACTTGACTTGAATTCCATCAAGTCTCAAAAGCAAATCTCTTCAGGACGTCTTCTCCTCATGTCTTCAAGCTTGAAGACCAACTGAAGCTGCGCACAGCTTCAGTTTCTCAATAGTCACACCTTTTGTAAACATGTCTGCTGGATTCTCTGTACCACGAATCTTTTCAAGTATCAATTGTTCGCTTTCGAGTAGTGAATGTATAAAGTGATACCTCAACTGAATGTGCTTCGTTTTCAAATGATATGCTGGGTTCTTTGCAAGAAAAATAGCACTCTGACTATCACTGTGTAGAACGCTCTTTTCATTCTTCTTACCCAACTCATCCAAGAAACCTTATAGCTAAACCATCTCATTTTCAGCTTCTGTCACAGCCACGTATTCAGCTTCTGTGGTAGAAAGGGCCACAATTTTCTGTAACTTTGAGGCCCAGCACATCGCTATACCACCCAGGATATATACAAACCTGTAGTACTCTTCCTGCTATCAACATCACCAGCTAGATTAGCATCCACGTAGCCCTGCAGCTTCAAATCTGCTCTTGTGAAGCAAAGGGACATATCTGAAGTTCCTCTTAGATATCGCAAAATCCACTTGACTGCCTCCCAATGCTATTTCCCTAGATTGCCCATATATCTGCTCACAACTCCCACTGCATGTGCAATATCTAGTCTAGTGCAGACCATTGCGTACATCAAACTTCCGATAGCTGAGGCGTAGGGCACCTTGCTCATGCATGCCTTCTACTGATCCGTCTTTGGTGACTGATCCTTGGTTAGTCTGAATTGACTTCCCAAGGGTGTGCTTATCGGCTTAGCTTCATCCATGCTAAACCTGCCAAGAATCTTATTCACATATTCTGCCTGTGAAATCTTCAATGTACCATTGGCTCTGTCTCTAATGATTCTCATCCCAAGAATTTGTTTAGTAGCTCCCAAATCCTTCATTGCAAACTGCTTTGACAACTGTTTCTTCAGATTAATCTCCTTAATACTGGCCCCTGCAACGAGCATATCATCCACATACAGCAATAGAATGATATAAGAGTTTTCAAAACTCTTCTCATAACAGCAATGATCTGCATCACACCTCGTAAATCCAGTATTACACATGAAGTTGTCAAGCTTCTTGTACCATTGTCTTGGAGCTTGTTTTAGGCCAAACAAGCTCTTCCTCAGTTTGCATACCTGACTTTCTTTCCCTTGCACTACGAATCCCTGTAGCTGCCTCATGTAGATGTTTTCCTCCAAATCGCCATGAAGGAATGCTGTCTTCACATCTAACTGCTCAAGATGCAAATTCTTTGCCGCCACAATTCCCAGTACCAATCTGATGGTTGTCATCTTCACCACTGGTGAAAATATGTCGGTGTAGTCAATACCTTCCTTTTGCTGAAAGCCCTTGACAACCAATCTCGCCTTGTAGCGCTTGCTACTATCATGCTCACCCTTTATTCTGTACACCCACTTGTTATGTAAAGCCTTCTTACCTGCTAGCAACTCAGTCAGCTCCTATGTCTGATTAGTCATCAATGAGTCAATCTCATCTTTCATGGCTAACTCCCACTTGGTTGAATTTTCAACTTGCAAGGCTTCATCATATGTCTCTGGCTCACCGCCATCTGTCAACAGAATGTGGAACAGAGAGGGTGAATAACGCTGTGGAGGTCTAATGGTTCTGGTAAACCTTCGGACAGCCGTTGTAGGTGTTCTCTGCTCAATCTGTTCTTCTTCAGTTTCTTCAACTTCAGGATCCTGTTCAGCTTCTGGATCCTCATCAACTTCTGAGTTTCTTCTTTGAGCTGCACCTTTAGAAATCTCATCCAAGCTGATAAAATTAGGATTCTCAGCCTTTGACTCTGCATTCAAACCGTCCTTGTACACAACCATTTTATTAAAAGTAACATTCCTACTTCTAATGATCTTTCGATTTTGATCATCCAAAAACCTATACCCGAATGCCTCATCCCCATAACCAATGAAGTAACATTTCTTAGACTTAGCATCTAACTTGCTACGAGCATCATATTCAACGTAAACATATGAGACACAACAAAAAACTTTCAAGTGAGAAAGATTTACCTCATTTCCACTCCAAACTTCTTCAGGTAGTCTGTGGCCCAGAGGGACAGAGGGTCCTCTATTTATCAAATAAGCAGCAGTGCTTACTGCATCCACCCAAAAATTTTTTGGCAACCCAACATGCAACCTCATACTCCTTGCACGCTCGTTGAGGGTTCTGTTCATACGCTCAGCAACTCCATTCTGTTGTAGTGTTCCTGGGATAGTTTTTTGCATCTAAATCTCATTTACCGCGCAAAACTGTTTAAATCTCCCATCTTCATATTCTCCTCCATTGTCTGATCTTAGACACTTCAATTTCAGACTAGTTTCTGTCTCTACCATAGTCTTCCACTTCTTAAAAACTTCAAATACATCAAATTTTTGCTTTAAGAAATAAATCCATACTTTTTTGCTTGAATCATCTATGAATGTGATGTAGTACCGCGAGCCTCCAAGAGATGCCACTGGGGAGGGACCCCACAAATCCGTGTGTACCAGCTCCAACTTCTCAGGCTTCGGAGTTTTGCCAACATTCATGAAACTCACCTTCTTCTGCTTCCCTAGGATGCAGTCTTCACACAAATCAGATTCAACTGACTTCAATTCTGGTAATTTCCCCTTTGACAGCAACACCTTCATCCCTTTCTCTCTCATATGCTCAAGCCTTAGGTGCCATAGTTTAGAGTCACCCTTTGCAACTGCAACTGTAACTGTATCTCTCGGATTAGTAGTCAAATAGAGAGTACTTGTTTTATATCCCCGAGCCAAGAGTCTGGCTCCCATGCATACTTTCCACTGACCATCGTGGAATTTTATGGCATGCCCTTCATCGTCAAGTTGTCCCACTAAAATCAGGTTCTTCTTCAACTGTGGGACGTGTCTGACCTTTTGTAGCTTCCATACCGAATCGCTGTGGACTCTGATGCAAACATCGCCTATGCCCACGATATCTAGAGGCGTCCATCAGCTAAGTACACTTTCTCGAAATCTCCAACAACATAGTTTTTGAGTACTTCACGGATCGCAGTGGTATGAAAGAAGGCTCCTGAGTCCATGACCTAAGAGTCAAGGGGACTGTCAACAGAGAGAATTAGGGCATCTTGTATTTCTTCTGTTACCACGACGTTTTCAGAGTCGTTACCAGTCTTCTTTCTTGGTTCTTTGCAATTTTTCTTGAAGTGGCTAGTCTTGCCACAATTCCAACACTCCAGCTGTCGCCAGATCTGGACTTGCTTCTACCCTTTCTGGATTTTGATATGCCCCCACTAGAGTTCATGTCTTGTACTCTATCTCTTGTCTCGAGGTTTAGGGCTGTACCAGAAGTTGAGGTTTCACCGACGTCTTTTCTCCGAACTTCCTCGCTTAGAATCAAATCTCATATGTCTTCATAACTAAGCTTGCTCTTCCCTGCAGAATTGCTCACAGTCATCCGCACAGCTTCCCAGCTATTTGGCAACAACGCCAACACAATCAAAGCACAAATCTCATCATCAAAATCAATATTTACTGAGGATAATTGATTTGTGATGGTGTTGAACTCATTGAGATGATGTGATACCGAGGCTCCTTTAGCCATCTTTAGGTTGAACAACTTCTTCATCAGGTGCACATTGTTATTTGCCGACGGTTTCTCATACATACTTGACAAAGCCGCCATCAGACCTGCAGTGGTCTTCTCCTTCACAATGTTGTGTGCTACTGATCTTAACAACGATAACCTGATAACTGTCAGGGCCTTTCGATCAAGTAGGGCCCAATCGCTATCGAACATATTGTCTGGTTGCTCCCCCAGAAGAGGCAGATGTAGTTCCTTCCCATTAAGTACATCTTCGATCTGCATCTTTCAATATGCAAAATCTGTGCCATCAAATTTTCCGATTCTTTCTGCTTTTATATCTTCTCCTGCCATCGCTCCCACTCGAACCAAAAGCTCTGATACTAGTTGTTAGGAAATATATCTTATTTCTCCAAAGACTCGTGAGATGCGAATAATAATAAGATAACAAAAACAATCACATACGACACCAAGAATTAAGTGGTTCGGCTTAACAAGCCTACATCCACTGTTGGAGATGATCCAAAGAAGTTCACTATCAAAAGATGGAGTACAAAAGTAACAAGGAGAAAAAAATACTTAAAACCAATACACCCGTATCTCACCCTCACACAAAAGAGAAAAAAACAACAATTGGAACTCTGCAATTTTTTTCTTCTCCCTACGCACTTACACCATGCGTTCTCCACCTCTCTTTTTCTCTCTCTCACACCCTTTTTCTCCCATCTCTTCCCTTGCACTGCCGTGATTTGAGGCTGTCTGACATTGCACACACTTTAACCTAAAGGGCTGTCCATTATATAACATAAAAAAGTTGGCCAAAAAAAATTCCTTACTCGGCTGGGAGTAAGAATCCAAAACCACTTTAAACAAGGAAAGCCAATCTTGAGTTGAGAAAGGAGAGAAGAGGTGGGACCCATGCTTGACTTGTGGAAAAAAGTCACAAACGTTAACAACCAGTCCTAGCATTGCAGCAGTAGTGCTACAAATTCAGCTTTTAGACCAGAAAAGAAAACCAAAACCTAAAGACCCAGAAGCAGGAAAAAGAAAGAGAAGAGGTAACAACCAAAACAAATCCCATACTTCGGGTCCCAATAAAACCCCCATCATCAAAGCTCTTGATTTGATTTGATATGAATATGATGCCCATGCAACCCAATTCACCTCCATTTTTTCACTATAAGAAAGTGTTGAAAAAAAACAAAAACAAAAAAAAAAGAAAAAAAGAAAGAAGAAGAGAGAGAAGACAAGCTTAATTAATTTCGTCTTTTTGAGACTCTCTCAGACTCCACCTTCTTTCAGCAATGCCAAAATTATAAAATCATTTTGTAATTAAGATTCAAAAATGATTTATCTGAAATGTATTGTAGGTGTAAATAAGTTTACCCGGTCAAAAAATGATTCAAAAAAAAAAAAAGTTTACCCGGTAAAACAATGTAAATAAGATTTCCACGTAACAAACCACAACGTTGTGGTTAAACATTTTTTTTTTCCTGAGATACAACGCTAAACAAATGAATGTCGAATGAAAGGCCTCATTAACAAATACATATCAGATAAACAATATGATCAGCTTAATTAGGAACAAACTGCTCAGAGTTGCAAGAATCCACTTCACGCGTGTGAGGCACGCCTCATATGTCTTTCCCTACAATAAATTCAGCCGCCCCTTTATTTCTTTTCACACAGACCCTGCCATTCTTTTTCTCCCTGCCTCACGAACAGACCCTCCCTTCCGCCTAAAACCCCCCCTCATTCCCATGCAGAGCCTGCAAATCTGTTTCTCCGGTCCCTAGTTCTCCATTTACCGTCGACCTTGTTAGGGAGATAAACGGTCAGAAGTTTTTACTAAGAGTACATTAATATACATATTTAGACACCACTCTAGCCCAAAAGCCTAAAGCTAATGGGCTTGGGTCATTTCTGTTCATTTTTGCCATATTTTTGCTGCGACGAATACCCATGTCCACCTGACACTGAAAAGCTTTGAACAAAGCAAGTAAATATATTACCATATTTTCAGAGAGAAAAAAGAAAAGAAAGAAAGAGTGCATTTGTCTTTTCAACTTTCAAATAAAATAATAAAGAACAAAAAAGAAAAGAAAATTATATTGGCTTATATCTGCGCCTCCCATGTATAAGGTATACACATAGGAAGGATAAGAGCCCCGGCACCGGAATGAGTAAGTCATGATCATGGAGTTTAAACATTTATATTTTGTTGTGCATTTCCTTTCTTGTAGTTGTATTTTGATGTTTTTGTTTTTCATTTTGATGTATACGGTATACACTACAGTCTACAGAGCATACAATGTCTTATAAATAGAGGCCTCTGTAATATTACAAAACACTGAATATATAAGATGTAGTCCTTAAGTCTCTTTCCGCTTCCGTTCTCTCTCTTCTTCTCACTCTTTTCCAATATATTTAACATGGTATCAGAGCCACCTTTTTGTAGCCTTCAATAAAAGTCTTTGTTGTTTTTCGGCGTTTTCCGCACGCCGTCAATTTAAGCCCAAAGTTTCTGTCCACTCAGCCTCCACGCGCCTCCTAAATATTCAGTCCGTGCACCACTCGCCGCCAAATCTTAGCCAATCTCCTCCGCGGTGGCTCCAAATGACAGATCAGATGCCGACGAGTCCAAATCCATCGAGATCTTAGCCGTCCAAGCTTCCACGCGCCTCCAGAAGGATCTGTCGCTCCACGCGCCGCCCAAAGCTTCTGGCGGCACGACCACGCGCCTCCAATCACAGCCAATCACCTTCGTAGTGGCTCCAGACGATAGATCAGACGCCGACGAGTCCAAATCCGTCGAGATCTTAGCCGTCCAAGCTTCCACGCGCCCCCAGAAGGATCTGTCGTTCCATCCACGCGCCACCACTAGCTGACACGTGCAAATTTGTTTCTCCGGTCCCCGGCTCTCCATTTACCGTCGACCTTGTTAGGGAGATAAACGGTCATGAGTTTTTACTAAGAGTACATTAATATACATATTTAGACACTACTCTAACCCAAAAGCCTAAGCTAATGGGCTTGGGTCTACTTAGGTATATTAACTACTATTTTCCTTTATGATTTCTCAATATGAGACACAATACTCACAAGTTACTCACAACAGACCTCAGCCAACTTGTGCCATGCAAATTCGTTTCTCCGGTCCGTTCAAGCTTACAAATCCGTTCTTCGTTTACCGGCCTCACCCTGCCACTTGCACTATCGATAGCGTCCTACCCCCGGAGCCGACTCCCGGTATCGCCTACCTAGGTGTGCCGGGAGCGTTCTCGGAAATAGCCGATAAGGTTTATTTGCCAAATAGTTTAACTATTTCCTGTGAGAGCGTGGAAGAACTCTTCCAATCGATGGAGGAGGAAAAAGCTGATTTGGATGTGTTACCCATTTCTAGTTTCGGTAAGTCATACGCTGAAAACTACGAACCCCTTTTCCATAACAACCTTTCGGTGGTTGGGGAGATTTTTCTTCCAGACATGCACCGGCTCTTGGCTCTTCTGGGAGTTAAACTAAAGGATTTAGACTTCATACTGTCCGACATTCACTCGTTGGACCAGTGCAAACTCACCCTCCAGAAGATGTGTGTATATGAGGGAATCGATGTCTATGATGCCGCCTATGCTGTTGAGGTGGTTATGAAGTTAGACCTCCGTAGAGCCGGTGCCATTGCGAGTGGACATGCGGGCTATCTCTACGGCCTAGATCTACTCGAAGTGTGGATGAGTGATGATGGTGATCATAGCAAACTCTACTCAATTGATATGCCCTTTTTGATGCTTGCTTGAGAAGCGATGACACCCCCAGCGGACGGGCCAATCAAGACGATGTTTGCAATTGGAGACAATAGGATGGGACGTGAGGTGTCTTACCACGGTGGCAAACATACTTTCAAAACGAAGACCCCGTTGCCTACAATCGTGGGGGAGCTGAAGCATGTCTTGGGTTACAACTGTGTGTGTTATGGACTTGGAGATATCAACTAGAGATCGGCCTCTTATGCAGAAAGTGCTGGCCGAGATAGAGTTGTCGGTGTCCTTTATGAGCATATTGGGGAGTTATCTGTCGGCAGGTAAATAGATAGAACATTTGTTGTTTTGAAGGGCCGTTTTTGAACAGTTTTATTGTTGATCTTTGTTAATTGTTAGAATATATTATTTTTCATTATTATGTTGTTCCCTACCTTATTTAGTTTAGGGTTTCTTGGTCACCACTCATAGCCTTTCTATAAATTAAGGTATCTGTAATAGTACAAAACATTGAATATACAAGATGTAGTCCTTACGTCTCTTTCTGCTTCCGTTCTCTCTCTCTTCTTCTCACTCTTCTACAATATATTTAACATGGTATCAGAGCCATCTTCTTGTAGCCTTTAATAAAAGTCTTTGTTGTTTTCCGGCGTTTTCCGCACGCCATCAATTTAAGCCCAAAGTTTCTGTCTACTCGGCCTCCACGCGCCTCCTAAATATTCAGTCCGTGCACCACTCGTCGCCAAATCTCAGCCAATCTCCTCCGCGGTGGCTCCAAACGACAGATCAGATGCCGACGAGTCCAAATCCGTCAAGATCTCAGCCATCCAAGCTTCCACGTGCCCTTACGCGCCTCCAGAAGGATCTACCGCTCCACCACGTGCCACCCAAAGCTTCTAGCGGCACGGCCACGCGCCTCCAATCACAGCCAATCACCTCCGTAGTGGCTCCAAACGACAGATCAGACGCCGACAAGTCCAAATCCGTCGAGATCTCAGCCGTCCAAGCTTCCACGCGCCACCACACGCCTCCACGCGCCGGGGCCGTCCTTCACACACCTCCACACGTTGGCAGTTCACCCCACGTGCTTTCACGCGTCGGAAACCCTCTCTGCGCGTGCTATACACGCGCAATCCACGGATTCGGGTCGGTTCGCTCCACGGGCTTCTCAAACCGGGTTGTTCATCTTTCGGGTTAGACCGATCTACGGTCCACGGGTTTCGGGCCTCAGCCCATACAACCAACCCGAGTAGCAACCCGGTTCAATCAAGCCAACCGGGTCAAAAGTCTTTGGGTCAGGCCGACATGTACACGGCCCATGGGTTTCGGGTTGGATTGACCCACATACAACCGACCCGACCACCAACCCGACTCAGTCGGTTCAATCGGTCAAACCGGTCTGACCAAACCGTCTGATTCATCCATTCAAGGCGTTTTTTTTGTCCGGTTCACTCCTTCTCCTGTCCGGCTTATACCGGTTCCCTTGCCAGCACAGCCTGCCGCCGCTGTTAGCCACCAGGCACCACCTCCGGCGCTTTCCGGCAGCTTCTCTGGCCATCCAAAAAAAAATCTTTTTTTTTTTCTTTCTTGTTTCCAAACTCAAGGTTACACCTTGTGTTGAGGGGGGATGTTAGAATATATTATTTTTCATTATTATGTTATTCCTTACCTTATTTAGTTTAGGATTTCTTGGTCACCACTCATAGTCTCTCTATAAATAGAGGCCTCTGTAATAGTACAAAACACTGAATATACAAGATGTAGTCCTACGTCTCTTTTCGCTTCCGTTCTCTCTCTCTTCTTCTCACTCTTCTCCAATATATTTAACATTAATGAACTTCTTTATGGGCTAGCTGTACGTTTTTGAGTCGATACTTTGTTTGCCCTGTTTTCTCGGGTGTAATGATCAACCTCTTTATGGGCTAGGTGTTTTTGATTAGTTAGTTGATTTGTTCTTCTTATTTGTCCCGTTGATCAAATTCTTTACGGACTAGCTGTTTAATTTTGAGTAGTTGCTCTGTTTTGGAGGAGTTTCATTGTTCTTAATCTTAATTTGATGTTTGCCTGCTTTTCTATGCTGTGATGAACGTTTATGGGCTGTTTTTTTAGTAGTTAACATAAAATTAGAGAAGCTAGGGTCAAACGAAATTTACCCTCAAATATTGTTGCCATTGGGTCTCTATGCCCTAAACTACTTTCAGATTTTAATTTAGAAAAAATAACAAAAGTAATTTACTTCGTAACCCAACCTTTTTCAATTTAAATTTTTAAAAAATTAGACTCTGATAAATTATTTGCATATATATAATGTAGTTTATCAATCTTTGGTGTGAAGACTAAGAAATCATTAAATAATTTTAGAGATGTCTATTTCAATCTTAACTTTTCAAATTATTTTAAAGGGATGATATACTTACATGAACTTGCATAGGTTTGGCATAGTCACATATAAGAACTTTTGATGAATAAGACTCCGATAAAATAAGTCTTCTAGGTCTATCAGGTTGGGTTTATGAACACAAAGCCTACATGATTTTAAAAACTGAAAAACTTTAAGAGGAATCAGATTCTCAAAACCTCTAATTTGTCTTAAATTAAAGGTCTAATTCTATGCATTTTTTCTTTTAAACAAGAAAATATATATACAGTGGTTATATATTAATCCACATACGTCATAATTTTAAGCTTCCACTTGTCAAAATTTTAAACAATTTAGGCATGTGATTCTGCTAATTTTAAATCTTTTAGCGAAAATGTCTTAGAAAAGAGTATCAAAAAATATAAATAATAATAATGAAAAATAAAATAAAAAACAATAATAAAGGTGGTGGAGAAGAAATTTAGAATGTCTGGCAATCTTTTTTATTTCACTTTTGACCAATAGTACTAGGAAGAGTCTAGCTAGCTTGGTCATGATTCATATCGTCGAAATTAATTCAATTGTATCTTTACTAGTGCTTGAGGCTACGTTTGGCAAAAGGCCAGACTATACTATTCATGGGTTTTGATTAAATAAAAAAAAAAAAATTTCAATTTTTATAGCACATCAAACACTTTTTAATAACTTTTTACACTTTTTATATCATATCAAAGACTTTTTATTTCTATTCAAATAAAATATTCACTACAAAACAAAAAAATTTTACTTTTCCATACAAAAAATTTACAACATTCCTTCTACTTTATATCATATCAATTACTATTCAAATAAACAGTAAAATATTGACCTTTGCCAAACAAGGCCTGAACCGTTAGAAATTTCTCAATAGAGTTAACTGCCAGCAAATTTTGCGGCAAATTGCCTTTTAAGAAAGCTGATGCTAGCCCATATATGATATATAGATGTAGTAGCTTCAGCGCAAGGAAACTGAGTTTGAAAGAATCTAAACTGTATTATTTGATCCTTCATCAAGAATATTTGATTGTATGTACCAACTTAATTAAAAGGCAAATTAATTATTGTCCTAGACCATTTAGGCAAATTAACGTCTATAGTAAGATGCCACTAATTAGAATAACCCACCATAGTTGGGTCCTACTTGCACCAACCCTGATTTTCTTCTTTTAAGTTGATGGATATCCAAAGAAATTTCAAAAGTTAGGGTTTCTCTAATATACTAGTTGCTGTTGTGCATATAGATTTGAGTGGAGAAGAAAACTACAGGCACAACGTTTCAGCAGGTTTAACTAACTTAAACGCATGTTTAGCAAAATAAAGAGGGATACTGGTCAGCAGAGTGAGACGTTACTTGTTGTGATTTCAGAGACTCTTCTTAAAAACATAGATTAAATTAGATTAGATTAGATTAGATGAGGAGGTCGAAGAACTCACGACACACTTGGATGTAGTATAAATGTCGGATAGTTGAGATTTGTTTTGATGTATCGACCCATTTACTATTCTCCTCCCGGTGTTCAGCGGTTCAGCTAACAGGTTTACAAACGTAGTTTCAAACTCAGATGGCCAAGTTACAGTGTCATCCGCTTCTTTTTTTCAAAGGCAGGGCCAAACAAGAAATTCACATGAGTGTTTGAAAAACCCAAAACAAAAACAAAAATTTTGTGCTGCCAAACAAGTAAACGACCGGTTTGAGCTTTGAACCAATAACGCACGTCGCCCAGCCCGCATATTTAATGGGCAGCCTTTTTTGTTTTGTTTTTTGTGTTGTTGTTGACATGTTGTAATAGGTAGTTAGTAGTTACAGTTAAGATAATAAGTGGGGCCTGGAACACCCAATAAATGATAGCGTGGCATGGACAGGCTACAGTATATATATATATATACACACACACATAGGCCAAGAAATTTACCTTTTGCAATACTATCTTGAACTACGGTCTACAGGAGCTCATTAATTATACGATTGTCGAAGTTTCTTACCATTAGCATTCATTTCAATTAGCTCATTCGCATGCTCAGCAAGTTGTATCTGGAATCAAGGGAAAAAACGTATAATACACATCATCAAGTGGCACTTATTCAGTGCCTCTGCTAACAATAAGTTACAGCTTCATATTCTGACTGACACCATAAAAGATCAAAGGCCAAGCCTAGGAATAAAAAACGCTTCTCAGTAGAACAAGAGCAGTAATAACCTCTAAGTCCTCCAGCTCAACATCTGGTTTCAAAACAGGACGCATGGAATTAAGAGACTAGACCAGCTTTGCTGATTGGATCTTTAAAGAATCGTAGCTTTCTAGAACTTCTCTGCACATCGCTGCACCTGTGAAAAAGCTCCAAATGGTGTTAGCTAGGATCATTCTCAACTGCAGAAAATAAAACTAGTAATAATATCCAGATTGCTGATTTGATTTTTGTTGTCATAGATGTCAGTGACAAAATCTGGTTATAGCCGCCGCATCTCCAACGCGATTCGAAGAACGCCGGTGTTTGGTTGTGGGTGTATCCTGTCACCATCTTCTAGGATGAGGATAACTCAATTCGGTTTAATCTCTTATCCTGGAATACCTTTATTACTCTTTCACTCTTGGACCGAGTCTAAGCCCAACTCTATATATTACCCATATTTAAATAGAAACTGCCGCCCAATCTACTCAAATACATTCCAAGCCCAATAGGCCCACCCAAATACCAAGCCATTCAACCTAAGTCGAGCCCGGTACCGAAACCCAAACCCATATCCGAACTGGATCAACCCAACTCAGAGTCGACCCCAATGGAATCGTTTTCAATTGATATTGTTCTTTTCGGGTGATCTTTAACCAGTATTGGTGTTTTCTGGTGAGTTGCAGCTGATTTCTCCAGCATATTTGGCTGGAATCGGTATTTTCTGGCAAGCCTCCCCTGGTTTCGGTGTTTCCAACGATAGTTCAGCCAGTTTGGAGGTCTCTGGCGACATTTCGGCCAGTTTGATGATTTCTAGCACAGCTTCGGTAGTTCCAAGCAACGTTTTAGTCGGTTCGGTGGTTTCTCAGCCACGTTTAAGCCAGTTTCAGTTTTCCCCAACTCGTTTCGGCCTTGTTTCAGCTTATTGCTGCCGGTTTCTGCTTGGTTTTGGTCTATTTCAGCCAGTTTTCGGTACTAATTAGGATGGTTTTGGCTTATTTGACCCTGGAGAGGCTCATATTCTGACTCTAGCCGATTTTATAGTTTTTCGACCAGTAAATACTCTGTACACCCAATCTGTACTTCGATTTTACTAAAAAGTAAAATTAAAATGACTGAAAATAAAGTGGTTAAATTAAGTCGAACAAAACCTTATTTACTTTTTTTTTTTATTTGTTGGGTAAGTATCGCCGTGATATTTTTACAGCATCCTCTTTCCGTGATTTCTCTGAATCCAAATCTGTACTTCGATTTTATAGCATCTTAAAGAAAATCAACGTGCTGTCCTTTTGGTAAAAATGAAAAACAGTACTCCCCCTCTCTCTCTCTTCATGTCAGACATTCACGAGAAAATCGTTCATAAAACAGGGGATCCAAACCCTGCACTTCACTTACCAAAAAAAAAAACAATCTGCACTTCGGTCAGATCACGTGAAGAGCATGTCCTCCGTCTTGAAAAAGCGCCTTCTGGTTACAGTTACATCGATCAACGCGTGGCTGGCTTTGTCAGTAAGGTTTTGAACGATCTTTGGTTTGAATCTAACGGGAAAAAATATTTTGAACGATCTGTAGTTTTTAAGTTTTCACGTCAAGGCGGGGAAAAAAAAGAAAAGAAAAAGAAAAAACAAATAAATTAATTTCGAAAAACCATTCGTTTGACAACATACCCTTTATCTTTTTATTTTATTTTCCTTATTAATAAACTATTTTTTCACAAAAAAAAAAATTAAATTTTTATTACTGTCCAAACAAAAAAACCTAACATACGGACTTATATAATTATACTACGGGCATTTTTGACAATAGACTTGGACTGCACTGTTTATGAATTTTAATTTTTTTTTTTAAAAAAATATTTTCACTTTTTATATCATATCAATTACTTTTTAATAATTTTTTTTTTACATTTTATTATCATTTAAATAAAATACTCACTAAAAAACAAAAATTTTTACTTTTCCATACAAAAAATTTACAGCATTCCTTCTATTTTATATCACATCAAAATCAATAACCTCTTAACCCCAATCCAAATCCTTCGTAAAACAACCCTACATGTTTACATCACCTTCTCTCTTTTTCTTTTCTTTTCTTTTTCAAATCAAGCAGGAAATTGGTTGTCTCCGCGGGGAAGGGGGATCATAAATAATTGCAGCCAAAAGAGGCTGGCTAAAGTTGGATATGGATTTTAATTACGTGACAAGCCAGATTCTACGATCATCCCGGAGCAATGCCATTCAGGCTGAGTACCCTCAGTTTCTCCAACATTTCAACTTAAATCAATGGCCTTTCAAATGCTATTTCAAAAGTAGCGTATGAGAAAAATTACCATAGAGAAGACAACATAAAAAATCAAGAGAGACGGTACTTAACGAAAATCTTATGATCTAACAAGTCAAACCACTTATAGCTAAAAATAATTAGTCAATTAGTTGCAATGTTTAAGCAATAAATTATGGTTAATTGATGATGTATGCCTTAGCAGCCCAAAGTTTGTCGCTTAGAATTAATAGTCATCAAAATAGACCTAAAAGCGAGTTGAGTGGCCAACTTCGTAAGATGTTCATGAATGAATAACAAACTTGGTGCGTAACTAGAATCTTAAGTTTGGGAAGACAAAAATGATAAAAACAATATTGTAGGGGCAAAAGTAAAATTTTAAGGGTACATTTTAAAAAAATTTAAAATTTTTGGGAGGACCCCAACCTCCTATTGGGTCTATGTATACCTAAATCTCATTGCAAGGCACAATCTCACATATTGATGAGAGTGCCGTTGATGGGTGAACTTTTACCCACTTAAGAGCATTCAAAATAATAATGACTATTTTAGTTAGTCTTGTAGAAAAAAAATATATTAAAAAAAAAGCTTTATATTCGGCTAACCATTTTTATTATGAATTTTACTAGTTTAACAAATTTGTTGAGCATTGTAGCTCAACAATACATCAATTGAATTAATAAAAAAAAATATCTCACCTTTTGAAATAGTTAAAATAGATAATAAAAAAAAATTTAAATAGAATAGTAAAAATGAATAGTTTAAAATAGTCACATTGGGTTAGCCAAAATGTTAATTTAGCTAATTTTGTAATAAAACAATTCCCCATCCAGCTCACTACTTTATTTCACATTGGACTATTTTAGCTTGCTTCGTAACGAAAAATAGCAAAATAGCTTTCCCATCTTGTTCGTCGCTTTGATTAAAGAATTGGCTAGTTAGTACAATGCTCGGCAAGCTCAAAAATGTATAAAAAATTATATATGTTTTCCCTCCTCTAACAAAAAAAACTCCACTAATGATGAGAGAATAAAGCACTTGAGATACTCATTCGAAACATTTCCCGTCAAAATTTAAATTTTTTATTAATATTTTTGTGTGGATTTTTTTTTTAAAGAATTCATTAGTACTTTTCAAAAGAATTCAACCTTTTTTATTTTGTTTTTATAAATAATTGAGTGTATATTTTTTTTAAGAAAAATTGAGAACTTTTTAAGAATACTCACAATAAGCTCTTTAAATTTAATTTTTTTTTAANTTTTTTTTAACAAAACACACAAAAATTACAATTTAATAAACTGTCTATTAAATGTTAAATTTAACATTTCTCAGAAATTCTATGTAAATCTAAAGAGATAAAAAGTGAATGTTAAATTTTTGTTTAATATTTTTTATCTTTTATACTTTTTTTTCTTTCATCTCAATTAAAGTAGATTTTTAATACAAAAAGTTTAAAAGTTGGTTTAATTAATAAAATAAATTTTTTAGTTAAAATAAAGAAATGTTTTAAGAGTTTAAAATTTAATAGTTTAATAAATTAATTAAAGTAAATTTTTACAATTAAATTAATGCTCTAACCTTTTTCTCTTTTCGCAAATAACCTCCAAAGATGACTCTTTCTATTTATTTATTTTTGTGTGAACTTTATGGATTATTTAAATTTGCATAGCTGAAAGGAACCATAACATAAAAGGCATTAAATGATAGACTCGACGTTTTGTGCTTCATGCAACTTTCCGTGAGACTCCCTGGTCTGAGTATGTTTGTCGAAAGGTTGGATTAAGGTTTTTGAGTTGTGAGAATTTGTAAAATAAAAAAAATGATGTAAATTTTTTTGTATGAAATAGTAAAAAAGGTTTATTATTTTAATGAATTTTTTATTTGAATAGTAATAAAAAGTGTTTGATGTGATATACAAAGTATATAAAAAAAAAATTGTTAAAAAAGAACTGATAAAATATAATAAGTTAAAATATTTTATTATAATATTTTGGAGTTTTACAAAATTTTTTTGCCAAACATGCCCCGTTACCAAATTAAAAGCATTTCAAGGGCTTTTTTGTGAATATGCGAAAAGCAGACCCTTCTTTGTTTGCAAATGTAAAAGCAAAAGAGCAATTCTCAGCTCACTCCCTCACGAGAGGCTTGTGACCATCCAGTCCTGCCAATCTGTTACGCTTACGCTTTTCATTTCCGGCTTGTGACCACGCAGCTGACACGTGTCTACTTCACTTTTATAAAAACTCCGTACGGACACCTAACTCTTTTTTTTTTTAAATGCTTTTTGTCTAATTTTTTTTTCTTTAATTTTGTCCAGTTTTATTTATATATCTCTTTATTTTTTTCTTTTTTTTTTTTTAAAAAAAAAATTTCATTTTATATTTGTGGGCTATCTTTGTTCTCATATAAAAATTAAATAAAAAAAAAAAATGGAACAAGAAGTATTTTACATATATATATTCTCTTTTCTAGATGCACGACAAATTCGAACGAGCACCTATATAGTCAACGAAAAATGTTAAAAAATTATTCAAATTTTTCTTTCATCTTTTTAAATATTACTATCAGTATTGAATTCTCTTTTCTAGATGCACGACAAATTCGAACGAACACCTATATACTCAACGAAAAATGTTAAAAAAGTATTCAAATTTTTCTTTTATCTTTTTAAATATTACTATCAGTATTGAATTCTCTTTTCTAGATGCACGACAAATTCGAATGAGCACCTATATACTCAAAGAAAAATGTTAAAAAATTATTCAAATTTTTCTCTCATCTTTTTAAATATTTCTATGTGAAAAAACTAAGACCTAGAAATGCAATGATTATAATAATATTTGAGGATGAGAAAAAAAACTTTGAATAGATTTTATACCATTTATCCCAACACCTTCAAATCAACAAATCTAAAAACGCACTACGTGTACCGACCCTACCATCCTTCTGTTAATGCCAGGTCAAACGGTCAGTCCCACTAGCACAAATGAAACCCTCACCAACCCTTGATCAATAATTAAAACCTTAACGCTCTAAAACCTGCATTGATCAGATCTCCTACCCTATAAGAACCGGCTCTAGCCCCTCTAGATACTCGCTTGGAGCATCAATTATGTGGGCATAGTTTCTTACTGCCTTGCATCTTCACTATCTTGTCTTCTTTCCGCCATTCCTTTCGTCCTGTATTTTTCACCTCTTACCACTACCACACCAATCTATCCTTCCTTCACTTTCGAGCTACACGCCGACACTCCATTTTTTTAATTCAGTGGACACGCCAGATTCCACTCTCACACTATTTCTCACCACACTTTAATCCCTCTAGAACAATTAACGTAATCCTGGCCTTTCCTGCATCGATTCACTGTCTCCGCATGAGACCAACGAAATTTCATACCAACAGTTGGGGAATGGGCGGTTTTGGGAAAATATGGGCTGGATACACCTACCAGCCTATATACATCCGCCGTTTTTTGGAGTGCTGGTGAATACTCTTGTTTATGTAAGTTTTGTTAGTTTTTTTTTATTTCATTTTTCTTTGAAAGTAATTAAAGATTTTTATTTTCTTTTAAAAAAAATCTCTATGTAGACCTTTCAAGAATGGTTAAATCTTGAACATCATCCATGGAGTTTGAATATGACAATAATCGAGATCTTATTGGCTTCGAAGAGGATGGAATGCATAAAGTATGCTGCACTTCAGATACTTGGTGGCCATGATTATGAAGAATGACTTGAATTTCCTTTGGCTTTGGCTTTGGCTTTGCCATTACCTACATTTTTTTTTTAATAAAATCTTTAAAAGTAGTGTTAAATCGGCGAATATTGATGAAGTCAAAGAACAGTAGTGACGGGCATGCTTGTAGGGGCTTTGGATTTTAAATCGGAATATTTTGGATGAAATAAAGACTCGACAAGGTGTTGACTTAGTGATTATTGAACAACTGTCCATTGAACATGAAAACAATCATGTGGTCTATCAAGAGAATCAGACACCAAAGGAAAGACATTCAACCAACAAAGAGAATAATCAAAGCCAATCAAGTCACTGGCGGATACACAATCTCACAAGGAAAGGAAATGTTCGATGGAAAACACCAATATGAAAATATCAAACAGCTAATTGCAATCAACAAAGAAAAACAAATATTTTATCATTTATTGTATTTATCTTTTCTTTAGTATTGTTAACCCAAATACTCTCTATATATTTCAATGAAAGATCAATGAAAAAGTATGCAAACAATTACCTTCAATATCAAATTCTACATTGATGAGGTATGGTAGAAGAAGATAATGAGCTATGGATTTTTTTTTTCTGACAAGGATGAGAGAGATCGAGCATCTGTTTTATTACTAATCTTTTTGGCCTGCATGTTCGTTTACTTTGAAGTAATTTGATCTTTCTCCGGATGACAATTTTTTGGTTTCTCATCTCCGTTATGGTCTTCCATTTGGATACTGAGGCATTGTTTGGTACTGGCCTATACAGTCATTAATGTTCATAATTATGAAAATACCGAAAGTGCATGTCTCGATTATAAATACATGCATACTCTGTAACCTATCATGAGAACAACATGATTTAGTGATCTTGACGCTACACCATATCCATAGCTGTGTGCACAGCAATATATAAAAGAGCCATGGTCGGAATTATGACTCTTTTGTCCCTTAAGTCTAATAATAATATTATGCCTCCATATTTTGGCAATTTGCATGCCCAGGAAAAATTTGAGGAAATGCACAGCGCCCAGTATTTTAGTAAACCACATTTCGTACAGTCCCAAACAACTGCCAATAGGCAATAATTCCTTCCTTCCAGTTGCCACGTTTGGGATCTATCTAGAGTTTCAATAGGCACATGCAACCCTAACCCTAAAGTCAGTGGCGGATCTAGGGGGGGNAAAAAAAAAAGAAGCTCAAAGATAGAACTAAATGTTATTTTTCCCAAAATAACTCTCCTATTTTTTGGGAAAAAAAAAGAAAAAAATTATAAGGATTTAGACACTGATCAGAATTTAACGAAATTTGCATAAATAATTATGCCTGAATTTTTGAAAATTTTTATAATTTTTTTTTTAAAAAAATGGGGATATTTTGATAATTTTAACCGGATTTAATAAAAAATCCTACAGAGGGAAAACTTAAAAGAAATTTGAAGTTTAATAATTTAAATTGAAAGTTTTTAAATTTTGAGAGATCATTTCAAAATGTGTGAAAGTTCAAGAGTTTTTTATGAAGTTTTCAAAAAAAGGAAAATAATATTTTCTAAAAATAAAAGAGCCGCAAAATTTAGAACCAAATGAGAGTTAGGACATTACTAATGTTAGAGGGATGATCAAAGTCCTTTTTAAGTCTTTCTAAAAGTGATATGACTGTTAAAATGACCATTGAACTTGTAATTGCTAACTATTAAATTTTGAAATTTTAAAAAGCACACCACTCTTGAGAGGACTTAAATCCTTAATCTAGCATTACTAGCTAGGACATGATATGTAGGTGATATCATGAGTGCGGTTAGTTCTTAAACTAAGGAGAAAATTAAAAAGAAAAAGAAAAAAGAATGAAGACAAGTATGACAAACCTGGATAAATCAGGGTAGTTATATATGAAGGTAGTTAATTTCCTCTATTTAAAGTTCTAGAAAGAGCTAGCATGCATGGACATTTTGGGACACGCATAAATATCGTAATTGAAACACTAACTAGAATTCTTTTTTGTCTCCCAATTAACCAAAAACCTTTCTTTTGTTTTTGAGAAGAAATTACGATCACACAAACATGAACATCCCAATTATATATAACCTCAATTAACGCAACGGCGCAACCTTCAGCCCTCCAATAAAAGCCTCACCAACCAGTCATCCCAATTATGCTGAAGTTGTCTACAAGAACTTCACGAAAATCCATCAATCACTTTGGTTAGAAAAAACCCAAAGCCCCGACCCCGTAATTTTGTCACTGCAGCGCATTTTAGCATCCTCAACGCCTCCATTGTTACTAACGTCAACATTATGTCGTTCCAATTATTAGAGCACTCAGAATGAGCTATTTAAAGTTTTTTCACATTTAACCCAAAGCATCGATATCCTGCATATATGTTGTAGTATTTGATCTTAAGATCCCATGAATGCAATTTTACTGTAGTAAACTAATATTGTAGCCATTTCTAGTTTTATGCAGAGAAATTCCTGAATGAGTTCATAGTTTTTTTAATAAATAAAAATTAGGGTTGAATTCAAAAATGGTCCCCCGAGTTTTCATGTTTATCAAAACACTTCTTACATTTTAAAAAGTGGTAAAATTAATCTTTGGACTTTAAACTTGGACACTGTTTACATCATTTGCTTAAAATGATGATTTTTTTTTTTTTACATGTTTAAAAGTAAACGATGTAAAAACTGTCAAATTTAAATGATGTTAAAACTAAAATACTTTGCATTGCTTATGCCATAAACGTGTTTTTAACATCGTTTATGGTGTATGCAACGTAAATTGTTTTTGTAATCTACGCCATCATCCTTTTCTTCCCTCCACCCTCACTCCCGGGTACTGCTCTTTCTCTCTCTGGCTTCCGGTTCCGGTGAAGAGTAACGGATTAGGTCTTTACTAAAATTCTCAGTTTATTGTTTATTGTAGATCATGAACTATATTGTAGATGGTTTAGAAATGTTGTTTTTATTTTTTACGTACCTTCCGTTTGGTTTAGAAATATTGTGGACTTTGTTCTTCTTACTTCAAGTTTCTGTGATGTGAGTATTTTTGTATTGTACAATTTCAAAATTTCTTACGTGTGATTTTCTCAACTCTCTGTCTTAATGTTATCCCTCTTCTATCTGCTTATTTTTTATATTTTAAATTTGTTTCCTGATTTTGGTCCTGCTGTTCTTGGCACAACATAAAAGTACTGAAGAAACGACGTAAAATTTTACTTAATTTGTACAGCAAACAATGTAAATTATTTATGTTGTTTATTGTACGAATGAAACGATGTAAATTTTTTTATAACCGACACAAATCTAGTTTAACAACCTCACAATTAATGCCGTTTGCCGAACAACATAATCGAAACTAGTTAACATCATTTATAGCCTATAAACAATGTTATTAATGAAGAATGTTCTCCCGTAGACAGTTCGATCACTTGACAGCAGAATCCTCACCGTAGGTTGATTCCATAATTGGCTTGATGGAAGCAGATCTAATCCATTCTTTTCGCCGCTCTTCACTGCAAAACAAAGTGTATATATATTATATATATACTATATTATAATAGTATATATATATATATAGGATAAACAACTATACAAATCAGTAAGGGAACGGATGAGATTAAAGTTAATTAGAATTTCTGTTCAGGACTCATTAGGTAACGATTTAACAACACTTTTCTATTTTCAAAGTCAATAACCTTTTTTTTTTTTTTTTTTTTTGCTCAAAATCATTAACAAACAATTTCAAACACAAAATACTTTTAAAATGTGAAGCCTTTTAAAAAAACACTTATTATCTTCATATCACATCAAAACACTTTTTTAAACTTTAAAAAAAAAAAAAAAACATTTTTCAAAAACATTATCTTGAAATATCCAAAAAAAGTGTGTAATGCTTCTTACCCAAGCACCCAAAAAGCTATCATTACACATCAATGGCATGTAGATTTTTTTTTTTTTATTCCATCAATGGCAGAGTTAGTTAAATGTACGTTCACCCTTACCATGTGTGTGATGCTTAATTTTCACCCGACAGAGTTTATCTTCAAATTGAGTTAAAAAAATTTCCTTTAACTTAATTTATAAAAATAATGTGTCCTTTAAAATGTGAGATACACATATATTTTTTTTTAATAATAAGGTCAAAGTTCAAAAAACTTTATTAAAATATATGCATTTTACAGGCTATTAAAAAAAAAGACATTATTTTTATATGTTGGGTTAAATTTTTTTTTTCAAAACAGTTTAGAAAAACTCTCTCCATTCCCATTCCCATCATGCATATAAACCATTGCCAAGAAGCCATTCACAACTGAAACTAACTCTAACTTATCTCTTGGTTTTAATATGATCATGTAACCACGCTATTGAGTCATAAACTTATGGGCCTCTCTGAAGACACGGAAATGAGAATGCAGGGAAAAATATCACGAGTTTGAGGGACGAAGTATACAGAGCTCACCTGAAAATATCGAAGCAGATTTGCTGAAGACATTTTAGTTTTTACTTCCTGGTAATTAAAGAAGAATCTAGTAATCCAGTCATCATCATTTATGTCCTACAATTTAATTAATCAATATACCTCGAAGTGGTAGGAAAGTGTTCTATTTCATTCACTTGGATGGACATATATTAGCTACAAATTGGTTTGTAGCAATTAGTTATAAACCAGTCTAAATACATGTTTTTTAATGCTCTGTTTCATCCACTTGGATGGACAGAAATTAGCTACAAATGGTTTGTAGCAATTAACTACAAACCAGTCTAATAAAATGACATGTATCCCTTAGAATGTGAGAAACACATGTTTTTTATTAATGCTATTAAAAAAAAGTATGTGAGAAGCACATACTATTAAAAAAAACATGTGTTTTTTACATGCTAAGAGACACATGTCATTTTATTAGACTGGTTTATAGCTAATTGTTACAAACCAATTTGTAGCTAATTTCTGTCCCACTTGGATATCTTCTTCAAACGATCTTTATAGTTCTTCATATGCTGTGTCAAAGGCCAAAGCTAAATCTTGAACCATTTCTCAACAATAAACATCATGTCTATGGCATGGCTTTAAAACGAACGGACCTCAAACATTAATTTCAATGGAAAATATTCGGTCATGGGATGAAGGGAAACGAATCGCGCCTTTGTTCCTCCTGAGTTTATCACTGTCCCGAGGCATTGAACGTGCTTAAGCTGGTAGTTGGAGTCCCACTTTCAAACAAAGCCGAAGAGTCTGGTGAAATGTGGGGTTGCGATAATGAATTGAAGGGGCTAAATTCATTGCAGGAGATCTAAATGGGGAGATTAAAAGGGAGCCTTTCTTCTCTGTTTTTTATTTTTTTGGCAAGTAAGAGCATTCTCATCTGGCTCCCTATTATAGGGATATCCCTATAGTAGGGAGCCAAAATAGATTTTTAACCATTTTATTGCTCACATCCGGCTCTCTACTTTGAGGAAAAAATGTAGGGAGCATGAAATGGCTCCCTACTAGTAGGGAGCCATTTCACTCCCTACTCTTCTTTTTTGTAATAAAATATTAGTTTCTCTCTCCTACTTTTTAAGTTTTCCAATTTTATTTGTTTTTTCCTTTTAGAGAAATAATTAATTTTTTAAAAAATATTAATATTTAAATGAAAAAGTCAAAGTGGATTCCTAAAGTAGGGAGCCGGATGTAAGTGTTTAGAAAAAGTGACTCTCTAAAGTAGAGAAAACTGATTTTACTCCCTACTTTGAGGATAAAAATAGGGAGCCAGATGAGAATGCTCTAAGAGGAGGGGAGCCTTTCAAGAAGGCATACATGGGAGAATACATACGCATGCAGTTCATTAAATGAAGTGAATGGATTTTCAATGTCTGAGGGAAAGGGAAGTCATTAATGCATGCAGAGGGAAAGGGAATAAAGGGACAAAATTGAAATATGTTATTCAACAAAATATGCATATAGTCGAAACAGATTTTGAGGTTGTTGAGAAATAATCACCAAAAAAATCCTCGCAGACCCTATATAAACCTCTACCAGTAACCCAGCGTCTCCACCGCCACCTAAAACCCCAATCATGTCAGAACCACCACCACCACCTCGAACCCAACCTCTCCGACCATTCCTCTTCCCGCAAACCCAGTCTAGAGTCCTCCCTGATCCCTCCCGCTTCTTCTCCCCTGCACTGCTCTCCACTCCACTACCCACAAACTCTTTCTTCCAAAACTTCACCCTTAAAAATGGTGACCAGCCTGAGTACATCCACCCTTACCTCATAAAATCCTCCATCTCCACTCTTTCCCTCTCCTACCCATCTCGCTTCTTCAACTCAGCTTTCATATACCAGATTTTCAAACCTGAACTCACCATCTCCGCCTCAAAAAACACCCACCCAGATGCTCAAAAAACGCACATTATCTCATCGTCCAGTGATCTCAGTGTCACTTTTGACTTTCCCTCTTCCAACATGAGGTTCTTCCTCGTCCGGGGAAGTCCGTTTCTGACTTTTTCCGTCTCCGGCGGCACCGCCATTTCGATATCAACCATCCACGCCATTCTCTCATTTTCATCAAACGCTGCTCTCACAAAGCACACCGTCAAGCTCAACAACGACCAGAAATGGCTCATATACACGTCCTCGCCAATCAGTCTCTCAAACAGCCTCTCTTCGATCACTTCNCCTCAAAAAACCACCCACCCAGATGCTCAAAAAACGCACATTATCTCATCGTCCAGTGATCTCAGTGTCACTTTTGACTTTCCCTCTTCCAACATGAGGTTCTTCCTCGTCCGGGGAAGTCCGTTTCTGACTTTTTCCGTCTCCGGCGGCACCGCCATTTCGATATCAACCATCCACGCCATTCTCTCATTTTCATCAAACGCTGCTCTCACAAAGCACACCGTCAAGCTCAACAACGACCAGAAATGGCTCATATACACGTCCTCGCCAATCAGTCTCTCAAACAGCCTCTCTTCGATCACTTCTACCGGGTTTTCGGGCATAATTCGGATTATAGCTTTGCCCGACTCCGATCCAAGACACGAGACGATCCTCGACCAGTTCAGTTCTTGTTACCCTGTTTCCGGTGATGCTGTATTCACTAAGCCATTTTGCTTGGAATACAAATGGGAGAAGAAAGGGTGGGGGAATTTGCTCATGTTAGCTCACCCTCTTCATCTTCGTCTACTAGACGGCGATGATTCTAAAGTTACTGACCTGGAGGATTCCAAGTATAAAAGTATTGATGGAGAGCTTGTCGGTGTTGTTGGATAATCGTGGGGATTGAAACCAGCCCCATTGCCTGTAAATTGGCATTCAATTAGAGGAATCAAAGAAGAATCATATGCTGAGATTATCTCTGCTCTTTCTGCGGATGTTGATGCTTTGGATTCGACAGCGATAACAACCAATTCGTCTTATTTTTACGGGAAATTGATTGCAAGAGCGGCAAGGTTGGCATTGATAGCAGAGGAGGTGGATTTTGTTGAGGTGATTCCTAAGATAAGGAAGTTCCTCAAGGACACAATTGAGCCATGGTTGGATGGAACTTTTAGTGGTAATGGTTTTATGTATGATGCTAAGTGGGGTGGAATTGTGACTAGGCAAGGGGCATTGGATTCTGGGGCTGAATTTGGTTTCGGTGTTTATAACAATCACCATTATCATTTGGGTTACTTTGTTTATGCAATTTCAGTGCTTGCCAAGATTGACACGGCTTGGGGGAGAAAGTATAGGCCTCAAGCTTACTCACTTATGGGGGATTTTATGAACTTGGGCATGCGATCAAATTCGAATTATACGCGTCTGAGGTGCTTTGACTTGTACAAATTGCACTCTTGGGCTGGAGGGCTAACAGAATTTGCTGATGGGCCGTGGGCGGAATCAACAGAGCATTAGCGAGGCTGTGAATGCTTATTATTCAGCAGCTTTGATGGGGTTGGCCTATGGAGATACACATCTTGTTGCCGTTGGATCAATGCTTGCAGCGTTGGAAATTCTGGCTGCTCAAACGTGGTGGCATGTGAGAGAGAGATCAGATAATATGTATGAGGAGGTTTTCAGTAGAGAGAACAAGGTGGTGGGTGTGTTGTGGGCTAACAGAGGGACAGGGGACTATGGTTTGCTTCACATGAACGGAGAGAGTGTAGGCTTGGAATTCAGGTGCTTCCCATATCGCCAATCACTGAGGTCTTGTTCTCTGATGTTGTTTTCGTGAGGGAGCTTGTGAAGTGGACTTTACCTGCTTTGCAAAGAGAGGGAGTTGGAGAAGGATGGAAGGGATTTGTCTATGCCCTGGAAGGGATTTATGACAGGGAAGGTGCTTTGGAGAAGATTAGGAACTTGAAGGGTTTTGATGATGGGAACTCTCTCACTAATCTCTTATGGTGGATTCACAGCAGGTTGATAACGGAAATTGAACTCTATGAGATCTAATTTCATTACTGGTTTGGGCCAAGAAAAAAGAAAAGAAAAAAAGAAAAGACTTTGATCAATACATGGTGGCTAAGTTATTTGGATGATTTTTTTTTTCTATTCTATTTGAATGATTTGAAGTTGTGGTTAACGGTATGTAAGATGTGACTGCCGATAAGAGCAAAGCGGATGCCATTCAGTCGTCTTCTTGTTCCTGCATTCTTAATCTCTCAATATCATTGATAATGCTTGAATAGGAACCGAATACATAGTGTGTATTTACATATACCAACTACAGATGACATTAGCAAGCTTAAACTGGCAGAGGTTTCTACAATGCGGTAACTTCCCACCCAGGAAATGTAATTTAATGGGGGCAGGTCACGAAATTCTACAAACAATTAAATATGCTGTGAATGGTCTATAAAGAATTAATCAATCAGGGTTGCTCCAATATCCAGATAGCAATCAATCAGGTTTGCTCCAATATCCAGATAGCAACAGATCTCCAGCACTTGTGTGGACACTTGCAGGAAAGACAGCCCCTTCCAAACCGAATGATTAATTAAAATCCACTTTTGCTATTTTAGCTAATGGGTCTTAAAAGGCACTATACATCTTATTATTTATTCTTTTTCTATATCATTTAAATATTCATTTTTTATTCTCTCTATTTCAATTATAAGGATTGTATTTTTTCAACGATCATTTTTTTTCAAATGGTCTTTCTCTAAAAACGGTCATATTTTTCAACGGTTGTTTTTATTTTTTTTAATGGTCATTTTTCAGTAAATCATATATAATTAGATTGTTCAACCAAAAGCATATGCAAATATAATTAGATAGTTCAACCAAACCGTGTAGCTTGCCCAACTCAGTCAACCCAGCAGAAACAGATTCACATCAACTCCATACCCATCACAGACATTGAAAGTGATTGAGATAATATGAATTTGGTGGAATGAATTGTCACATTACCATTGAACTGTATAAAAAGACTTACAGTATAAGACAAACAATACAGCAGATAATTATGCAGAATACAAGTCAACCTCTACTCTAAAACTACTACTCTTCATGTTACATTCACAATCTAATATGATGTACACGATGATAAAGATAATTATGATGTGATGATGGGATTAGCCTTGATCTCCAAGTGAGATAATCGTTGAGATAATTTTCTAGAATTCCATTCATGATCCATCTTATATTTTGTAGAATGTACTGATGTTGCAAGTTGGATTATTGGATAAACTTCTGTAATTGAAAAGCTCCCAATAAATGAAAGCATTCCTATGCAATGAGAAGTCTGCTGATGTGGAGCTTCATATTGATTTTCTGTAGCAGAACTGATTGCAACTGATGCAACTGAATTTGATCTGGCCGATAGATGCAAGAGCTTCATCTACACCAACACACACCCATTCACAAATTTAGTTTGACAAAAAAATGACAAGGTTACATCCATCAAACAAATTTGGGAACCGCTTGTTAAATCTAAATTCCCCATAAATTCCCCAATTTTGAATGTTTTCTTTGAGGATGATTAAATCACTGCACCACAGATGATGTTGCATCTTTTTCTTTTTCTTAAGAAAATTTTTTTAAAAAAAACAAAGACACATAAGCTCTCAGTATATCTTTAGCTTTCTCTTCCTTCAGGTTTTAAGCAACCAACCAGATCACTGCACAACTTATTCGATACCATTTCTATGAGACAGTAATCAAGGTGAAAAATCACTCAGCAGCATTAACACAGAACCCAGCATTTACGCCACTATCAAACCCCAGAAATTAAAAACCAACTTGAACAGAGTAAACCCCATAAACAGGTTCAAGAAACCCACATCAAAAATCAGAGAACGGTACTAAACTAGCAAATCCAGAAGCTCGAAAATCTAATTAGCATATACGTAACATGAAAAGACTTCAAATTGATCATAAACCAAGTGAAATTGAGAAACACCAAGATCGGATAGCTCCAAACAATCCAAAATTGCACACCTCTTTGCTATAAGCCATGATTTACAAACAATCCCCAAAACAACATAAAATCAATCGAATAAAACAAAACAACATATTATGATTCCCAAAAGAACAAAGATGATTCTTTTGCATAGTCAAATACTCAAATTCGTTTTTGTTAAAGATCTGAATTCTCGAAGTAGATACAACAGAAAGCAAAATATCAAACTTTTAATTATTTATCATAGATTTCAGCCGACCAAAACAAAATTTGACAAGAGGATTTGCTGCAAAATTGACTAGACAAACAAGACCCACAGATCCAAAATCCATTAGTCATGAAAAGATAGTGATTTAAAATCAAAAGTCATTAAAAAAAAAGAGACGGAGAAGAATATCCAAGAAATTATCAAGAATAAAATCATACATTTCTCAAAAATTAATCAACCCATTAGAGCAAATCAAAGAGAAAACACAAATTCAACAAATCTCAGTGCATACGCTATATTCATACCACATTCACCAGCAAGATCTTGCCGAAACAAGCAAGTCCAATACACAATTGACACAAATGTATAAACATGCTCATAAATGAACAACAACACAAAGATGTAGACTCAGATCAGTAAATTTAATCCAAATCCCATAAATGAAACCTGAAGCTTTTCTTCTATGGCTTATGAAACCCATACCCATCCTTCAACTAGATTTCCAGAAGCCTTCACGGGCCAAATCCCATACCCATCCTCCAACCGATACAACACAAAATACCCAAAAAAAAAAAAAATCGAATACCCATCACTTCTGGGTAACCCACATCCAATGGGGGGAGGGGGATGGGTTTGGAAGAAGTGGAAACAGGGGAGGGAATTTCTGCTCGTGACCCAGAGGAGAGAATAAAAAAAAAACGAGATTGAGAGATTACCTTAGCTTGCTGAGAGAATGAGGCAGATTCCTTCCGCAACCGAGACCGGTTCCTTCAGCTACCGAGAGAGAGGCGCAGCCATGGAATACTGAGACAGAGACCTTCAACTACCGAGAGAGAACCGAGAGAGAGAGAGGAGGGAGAGAAAATGAAATGGAGGGAAAAGAAAGAAGTATCGGGAAAAGAGGGAGGGAGAAAGAAAAAATTATTTTTAATGGGATGAATTTGTGTACAGTGTAATGCCATTCACAAACGGGTCTCATATATATTTTGGGTTTCAGATGGCTAATCCAATATATGCATGTTTTAAGAGTTTGATTAGCCATTCTAGCTAAAAAGCTAATGGCTAATCCAATGGGAGTGCAATTAGTATGTGGCTTCCTATGCTTTGGTTGCCTTTACACCCAATATTGCAGAAAAAACCCTCTCCATCTCCACAATAGGATCCCCAACAACTTTTGACCTTGTACGCCAAGCAATGTGCTCGTCAGGCCTAACTAGAATGGCTCCTTTGTCGGTCATCTGACAGATATCCCACCATGAAGGTGAAACTGGTGACTTCTTAACTTCCACAACATCGACGTAATTCTCCCATGCGGTCAGCGCTGCCTTACTTCCTGCTTCAATTCCTTTAACAGCACCAGCAGACCATAAAACACATACCTTGGCAGAAACTTTGAATTCCTTAGCCACCTTGAAGACAGCATGAGCAAGATGATAGGACTTATCAACTGGTGCTATAATCAGAAGGAACTCAATTTGGTCACCAGATACAAGATCCAGTGTCGAAATGATCTCCTACAAAAACACTTCACATGTTAATATTACCAGAAATGGAAAACCTGACATGCGACCATTTAAAAGCACTTGAACACCAACAAGCTTGACACTTGCCATATAAATATAGTTTCTTTTAGCCATTAGGTAACGAACTGCTGGATGAGAAACCGGGATATAGAGCTCCTGGTTTCTATAACAGATATCTAATGACATTATGTACAAACATCTAGTATCTAGCATGATGAAAGGGCTCCTAAGAGGTAATCCAAGTAAGATTATTTCTTCCCCCTTAAAATATTATAGGATGGAAGCAAAACAAAAATAAGTGACTACATACCTCACTCGATAAATTGGATAGCACCCTCACATTCATATGGGGCAGCCTTGACCCTGGATCTGCAGAAGGAACATAGTCCCTCCTACGACCAGTAGGTGGTTCTGGAGCACGAAACGTACCCTCACTGTCCGGAACCAGTGCTCCCTTGAGGTACCTAAATCAGTGGCGAAGAATTAGACAGGTACTAAAACTGCCCATTCAGTTGATGATCCAATCTGTCAGATTTGTCAATTAAGTGTCACGTTTCTACAAAGTCATAATATAAGTTAGAGCTACACATCACTAGGGACTAGTTTTATCGAATCAACTCTAGAATTTTAGCCCAAGGTTAAAGTCAACTTAATTTTGAATGAAGCAGCTGCACCAAATATAGAGCTGAATAGATGATACCTAAAACCAAGATCCTCAGCAGGGAATTGGAGTTGAAGGCTCTTTCCTTCTTCAAATATACGTCTTAATTTAGCAAGTCTGGAAGAACCAAGTGGGTTGCTTTCATTCAGAACATATTCAGAGAGTTGTGCACGACCTATTGTGAAAATTCCATCCAGAATTGCCGTCTGTAGTCCAGATGGTAAAACAGAACCAACTCCACTATTAATGACTTGATGTACTGCAATTCCAGCCAAAGGGACAATAAAACCACATGTCACTAATGACCAAAGAACTGAAAACATCCCAGGGTCCAAAAGGCTTCAATCACAAATTAATATGCAAAGATATTTTTCAAAGCAATAAGATGTGTTGGTTTACCAGAGTTTGCAACAGTTGGATCAAGACCAAGTGCAGTAGGGACTGCCATGGCTGCTCTGAAGTTTTGAACACTAAGTGCCGTATTGAAAATGGCAATCTGATGATGGTGAACAATGGAGGTCAAGGATTCATTTAAATTCAGAATGAAATTGTTACAGGAACCAAAATATAAATGTAGAGAAAAAGTAATACCGGCTTACGTTCCATTTCATAAGTTTCAAGTAAAGAAGATGGAGCAATACCCTTTACAAGGGAAGCTAATTTCCAAGCAAGATTGTGAGCATCTTGAATGCCAGTATTCATTCCTGCATAGTCGTGAAAGTTGTTCAAATGATTATTTTTGCTCAGATTGACAAAATAATTAGCAATATTCCTCCTCCAATCAACATAAGTAGATCCCATCAAGCAAGTAATGGAACCTTTTTTTTATTTTTTATAATTAGAATCCCACCTAAAAGGATATCTAGTTTCAGTAGTGTACAATATCCAATCCAAGATTATGTCTATATGTTTAACTCTGATACTTGATGCTTTTTTGAATTTTAATTACTGAGAAGGCATGGAAATGTAATGACTCAATTAACTATTAGTTGCGCAAGAGTATGTAGAGAACTTCTTAATATTAGCATTTATGCGCATCAGATGGTAGTTGACATGACTCCCGCACCCATGAATGGTTGACATATTTTTGCATACTAACAAGAAAGCCCTTCTTCATTTACTTAAAAACAAAAAACAAAAAAGAAAAGAAAAAGGCGTATGTTGTCTATAGATGTCACTAAACTCTAAATTCTAAATCCCAAACTAGTTTTAAACTGTCTAACATTCGCATAAAACCTCAAACAAGTTAAAGATAAGCATTATCAATATGGGAGCTTCATGGGTACACGCATAGATGGTCGTTTTTGTGTTGCCACCTTAAATGACACCAAATCCTCGTCATGATGCATTACTAGTGTCAGTACCAACAAAAGAATAGCTTAGAGGTAGTGACTTCTAAGTATCCTCAGTGAGCCACATGTCACAAATTGTTACAGTAGATTCTTCCCAACCATTTTATTGCATGAAGAACAAATTTCACACCTACTAATTCGTGATTCTTTCTGTGTTATTGCAACAAGCTTAAGGGAAATAAAAAATCATCATATATACTCAGGGAATTGTACTCTCTGCACAAAAGAGGGCTACTTACCAAAACCACCAGCTGGAGGGAATCGGTGAGCAGCATCACCAGCAAGTATTATTCGATTGTCATTACATACAAACTTCTCAGCAACTTCTGCATGCATCGCCCATGGCTTTATATCAATGACATCTATATCTGAAAGCTCTCGACCAACCAATTTGAATATCAACTTCTCGCATATCTACAAAAACGTTGAATCATTCACATAAGACTAACAATAAACTTCATACCTATGCCTCAAATGCTCAGCATTTTCTCACATGTATAGCATCAACAGTGTCAATAGTGGCTTTTTACTCTCTAAAGCTATCTAGTAATTGTCCTTTATACATGAAGAGAAGAAGTAGGAAACCGTTAACGATAGAACTATCTCGTTTCATCTAACAAACTTTTTGTAATGAATAAAAAGTACCTCAGGCCTGAAATCTTCAAGGTTTTGCTGAGGCGGATAGAATGGTATCTGTAAGATGACGAGCAATCTGTAATTTAAAAGAAAGTATATGATTCACAATAAAATAATATTTTTATCTAATCTTGCAATACCTGCAATACAAATTCTCCTTGCTTGAGATCATGAGCAACAAGGACTCCAATGGCTTCAGTATTGAAGATAAAAAACAGCATACCGGGTCTCTCATTGAGCAAGTACTGTCCAAGGTCTTTGCTCAGAAAATGAACACTGACAAGCTTTTGCATGTCTTTCTCACCTCTCAAATCTATTCCTACAAGCTTCCGCACAGTACTTGCTGCACCATCTGTACCAACAAGGATATTGCACTGAATATTCTTCTGCATATACTCCCCTTCCTTGAGAAAAGTAGTAGTAACATCAACGTATTGACCAGTGGCATCAATGGATACACACTCATGCCCCATTAAAATTTCCCTTCCCTCGAGGGGCCTATGATTTAGGTCTTCCAAGGCTTGTGATGTACGAACATAGAGGCCAAGATTTTCTAGCTGCTTAAGTAGTGATGCAGTTAACTTGTACTGTGAGAAGTGTGCAACAGACACCGGACTCACATTTTTCTCAACATCTGATGTCAGGAAAACAAGAGAATCATGTCATGCTAATCTTCGAAGGTCATAACAGCCACAAATTGTTTTCATATCTCCCATGGCCTACTGGTAGGACAATGACATATGTCTAAGGACATCAAACACTTGCGTGATACACAAAAAGTAAACCCATGACTTCACATCTAAAAATAAGTACACCCCATCTTTTAATCTCTACAGACCCACAATAAAGACTAATTTTGATAAAAGAACTATACCCAAGAAAATAGCCTTATGAGTGTACATATCAAAACACTGAACAAATCAATCACACCTTGAGGATGCATATGGTCCACTGAACCAATAATAGAACCAGATAGAGAAGTACAATATATGAACTTCCGCCACAGATTTACAGGAGGTTGAGACCTCTGGATTTCCTCCGCCAGCCCATCTATCTTGCGAAACACCTGACAAGGCAAATCAACACATTTTAATGAAACTGGAATTTTATACGCAACTGCTTAGCAAACAAAAGAATTGTTTTAAATTTTTTTTTAAAAAAATTACTCTTAAACAGCACAAATGAATTTTATCTTTCATGTATCATAATCAACCTCCATAGTTCGATTGTTGATGAAGTGTGCTTGTGGATGTTTAGAAAATGTCCTGGCTTTCTCCAAAACCGCACATTTGACACCTAAAAATGCCATAAAGCACAATTATATTTCAATGCCCAAGTTCATTGGAAAGATAAAATTTTCCTATAACACTAAAATTGCATCACTCACATAAATACAATAATACATATAATCTCCAACAAGAAGTTCCAAAATTTAAAACGATGCTTTATCTTACCGCATGCACCATCACATTCTCACACATCCCAACTCAAACACTGTACCAGCACAACCATTACCCACCAAAAGCAAGTATTCACTACCCAATCAAACATCGAACTAATAAACAAGAAAACCACCAAAACTGCCAGCTTTCTACTGTCATTATTCACATTTTGACTACCCAACAAAAAAACAAAAAATTTACAGACTCTGAATAAAAAGCAACATAACTCATATTTCATTTTCAATTCCCAGACTTTCTGGGCATCCAAACAAGGCAGCAAAAAGAATATATAAGAGTCAGAGAAGTATACCCAGTTTGGTGAGAAGTATAGAGAGAACAAGACCCACGGGTCCAGCCCCAACTATCAGAACAGGAAGCACCGTATCTTCTTCATCGCCATTGAAAACGTTGGAGTCTGACAGGCCTCTGCTTTGAATTCCAATGAACCCAAGTGGGTGTGCTTTGCTTCTGGCAGTGCCACCTTTGTGGAGGCCATTCAAGCTTTTCTTGACAAACCCAAAAACCCTCATGACCCCAGTGAGGCAATGACTGAAAGTCTGAAACGAAGCTTTACAGCACTAAAACGACGTCGCCAAATGCACCTGAGAAGGTCGTTCAGAGCTATGATGACGGAGACACGTTAAGGTTTAAGGGGGGTTAAATCACGTAGAGCATCACAAAAACGACGTCGGAGCGAGTTTGGTTGTTGGAAGCGTTGTGAATGAGTCAGAAGCAATTGTGGTTGAAAGGGAATGACGTGGAGAGATGTGAGCCGCGGGATTGGTTGATCGCGATTTTGTTAAAATCGGATTCGGCAGATGTGCTGTAAAAACAACTAACGGCTGAGATTTAACCAAACAAATTTTTAACCAAACTGTGTCGTTTTATTTTCACTGAAAACTTCTGAACCCTTCCCCTTTCTCTTATATTTATCTCTCTAAACCTTCCCACCCACCGCTGTTCGGGGCGGCGCAAATAGTGGCCGGAGTTGCCAGTACCCACTCCTCCCTCAATCTCTTCCAACTCCCAACCCATATTTCTCTCTTAAATCTCTTCCTTTCTCTCTCTAAATCCATTCGGTCACTCTTCAAAATCCATCCTCAAATCATCATCAAACCAACACAATAATACCCATCACACCCGAATGACAGAGAAAAACAAAATCGAAAAAAGAAAAGAAGAAATTTCTTTACCTTCTTTCTCCTGTTCACCTTCTTCTCTCTCTTCCTATTTCATTGAAAGACAGCTAGGGCTATAATCAAGCCGAGCCGAGTTTTACAATTTCAAAACTAGCTCGTTTATGAATATATATATTCAAGCCGAACTCGAGCTCGAGCCGATTTATGAAATGTGCATTTAAGTTTAGCTCATTAAAAGCTCGAATCCATAAGTCCGGTATTCGATCGCGTTCGAACTATAGGCTATTAAATTTTTGAGAAAACTTCACAGAAGCCCCCTGAACTTCCACGCGATTTGAAGAACTCTCCAAACTTTGACTTCTCTCATTTTCACCCCCTCGAACTTTCAATTTTTATATAAGACCTCATTCCGTCTGTTTTCACAGTTAAATTTTTTTGAAATTCCCAAAATATCCCTATTTTAGGGTTTAGATTTTTTTTTATAATTTTTTTTTTGTTTAAAATACAGGAGTATTTTAGGAATCTTAAAAAATTTAACGGTGAAAACAGACGGAATGAGGTCTTATGATAGAAATTGGAAGTTCGAGGAGTGAAAATGGAAGAAGTCAAAGTTTGGAGGGGTTCTTCAAATCGCGTGGAAGTTCAGGGGGCTTCTATGAAATTTTCCTAAATTTTTTAATATGTGATCCGAGCTAAGTTCAAGTCTGAGTTTGTAAACAACCTTTATATATTTATCTAAAATATAAATATATAATATGTAACTATATAAAGCGTATTATCCAATATATTATATAACTATAGTTTATAGATAATAAATTAACATAATATTATTATTTATAGTTTATAGAGTATAAACTATAGTATATATATAATGTGAACAAATAGTAAGTTTAGTCTACTATATATAACTAATTAACTATATTATAAGTATAGTATATAGCTGTTGTTAACAATGTACGATGTGTCATATATATATTTATATAGTTGTATATTACCTATTCAATATAATTATATTGTTATATACTAACTATATATTAATAACTTAATATGTTAGTTTATAAACTAACTAGTTAGTATGTTAATAATAAATATATATACACATCATTCATAGTAATACTACTATATATCAAAGTATTATAATATTAATCAAAATGACCTATATAATATAGATAACTAATTAATTATACTTTTATAGTTAATTAGTTTCTTAATAATATTAAGTTAATTAGTATATATTAACCAACGAGTGATGATATACATAAGGGACAGAAATTTCCTACAAACCGGTTTGCAGGAAATTCCTACAAACCAATCTAATAAGCTGCCAAGTGTCCCTTGAACATGTGCCTATCACATGAATTTTTTAATTAACTTAACCCAACTTAACCCACTTAAGACCCACTTAACCCATGTAACGCCGTTAACTCTTCCTAACAGGAAGAATACGTAAGGCCTGTTTGGCAACCAACTCCAACTCCAACTCCAACTCCAATTCTCAAAACAAAATATTTTCATTTTTTATATCACATCAATTACTTTTTAACAACTTTTTTTACTTTTTATATCACATCAAACATTTTTTATTACTATTCAAATAAAATACTCACTAAAAAAAAAAAAAAAAAAAATCATTTTTCATACAAAAAATTTATAACATTCACTCTCAACAATCACCTCATGCTTAAGGAGAATCATTAAAAGTGAAATTAGAATTCATTCCCAAACAGCCCTAAGTCTTGCTTTCTTCTCTCAATTCTTTTAATAACCCTACTCTTTCTCTCTCAAGCCAGCATGGGGTCCAAGAGTGGCTGGTTTACAATGGATTTCACATAAGATTTGGCAGAGGTTTGCGTTTGTGTCTTTCTTTGCTTCTTTGTTTTTTCCCTGGCTTTACTCTCTTTGCCAATTATTGTTTGCTTATCTTTGTTGTGTTTGAGAACCATAATCGACAATAAGCGTACAAAAGAATATAAAATTTACAGAAAAATCTTAATCATATTGAATGCCAAATTTTGGATGGTCTAAGCTGGTTCTAACTCTAATAATCATAGGAGAGTAAGTATAAATAAACTCGTGTACCCTAAGCATATAAAGAAATTTAAAAAACTTATTTTCATAACCACGAAGATGAAATCCCTTCCATTGGCCGTGAGAAATTTGCTTGGGCAGACAAGTGAACCAATTCTCAAAGGCCATGCTCAATGATCTTCTGTATTTGGCATTCATATACAACTTGTAAACATGGGGAAGTAATTACTGGCACCTTTTCTGTTGCTAAGTGAAGCGATGGAGAAAATTTAGGGTTTTGGGCTGCGGAGAAAGGAAGTAATCGAATCAGGGTTTGAATTTGTTGGGGAGATGAACCCTAGACGGCTGGACTGGTGCGAAATCGATCGTAGCTCTGCTCGCTCTCTGTGAGAGTTGCTCTTGCTTGGAGAGTGAGGTTGGGAGGAGACGCGCTAGAGGGCGAGTGTTGGGAGGGAAGCAACCTACACAGCGCTACGTCAGATATCACCCGCACGTGGGATTAATGCGGACGTGCGACTGTGTTAAAATTATGTCGCTAGCGGTCGGAACGCGGAGGATAAGGGTGTAAACGAACAGAGCTATTTGTGACTATATTCGGGGTCGGTTCAATTAAGCTCAACTTGTGCTCAAATCGGTTATTATATGAGCTATTCATAACATAAAATTGGACTCGATTATTAAATGATACAAACTCTTATAAACTCAATTCAATTCAGTTAATGTTCGTGAATAAGCTTGTATAAGGCTCCACTTGTTTATATTTATTAATATATGTATATATGTTAATAAAAAAAGTTATATAGTATATTATTTATTAAGTAACAATAATTAATATCTTTTTGGACAGATATTTCAAGCAAACTAGTTTGCAGGAAATTCCTACAAATCAATCTAATAAGCTGCTAAAGTCTCCTTTGAACATGTGCCTCTCACGTGAATTTTTTAATTAACTTAACCCAACTAAACCCGCTTAACCCAACTTAACCTAACTCAACCCATGTAACACCGTTAACTCTTTCTAACAAGAAGAATACGTAAGGGCCTGTTTGGCAACCAACTCCAACTCCAACTCCAACTCCAATTCTCAAAAAAAATATTTTCATTTTTTATATCACATCAATTACTTTTTAACAACTTTTTTTACTTTTTATATCACATCAAACATTTTTTTATTACTATTCAAATAAAATACTCACTAAAAAAAAAAAATCATTTTTTTCATACAAAAAATTTATAACATTCACTCTCAACAATCACCTCATGCTACAGGAGAATCATTAAAAGTGAAATTAGAATTCATTCCCAAACAGGCCCTAAGTCTTGCTTTCTTCTCTCAATTCTTTTAGTAACCCTACTCTTTCTCTCTCAAGCCAGCATGGGAGTCCAAGAGTGGACTGGTTTACAATGGATATTCACATAGATTTGGCAGAGGTTTGCGTTTGTATCTTTCTTTGCTTCTTTGTTTTTTCCCTGGCTTTACTCTCTTTGCCAATTATTGTTTGCTTATCTTTGTTGTGTTTGAGAACCATAATCGACAATAAGCGTACAAAAGAATATAAATTTACAGAAAAATCTTAATCATATTGAATGCCAAATTTTGGATGGTCTAAGCTGGTTCTAACTCTAATAATCATAGGAGAGTAAGTATAAATAAACTCGTGTACCCTAAGCATATAAAGAAATTTAAAAAACTTATTTTCATAGCCACGAAGATGAAATCCCTTCCATTGGCCGTGAGAAATTTGCTTGGGCAGACAAGTGAACCAATTCTCAAAGGCCATGCTCAATGATCTTCTGTATTTGGCATTCATATACAACTTGTAAACATGGGGAAGTAATTACTGGCAACCTTTTCTATTGCTAAGTGACACATATATATCTAAGATACAAGCCTAGGTGACACATATAAGAACGAATTTGAGAGGCCCGTATTGAATTTTTAGGCCATAAAATCAAGCTATCTTTCTAGCTAGGATTCTCATGATCCTATAACTTACCTAGCAAAAGACAAATAGATGGAAATAAAAGAACTATCCTAGGAGTTTTTTTTTTTTTTTTTTTTTTTTTTTTCTACTAGCTAGGGCCTATAACTTTTTACTTCATAAGAATTATAACATGCTATCTAAAAACAAAAAAACAAAAAAAAAGCTTCCTCATTAATGGTCAGTATTCCCATTCTAAGCCACCAAAGGCACGCGTGATAGTATTAAATTTTTTATTGCAGGGCTACAAAATTTGGTGTTAATCCTACGATCCCATTGTCTATCAAGCCATTGGATTTTTTTCGAATCATTTAATTTCTCATAGTAATGGCTAGAGAATCAAATGTAGAGGCACATGGTTTCAATCAAATACTGCTTCATGACTTGTGTTTATTTATATATCAATAGCATACTTTCCTTGTAAATATTTTGTACAGAATATTGAATACACCATTTTTATTGTAAATGTTGGACATTGGTGAAGGACATGTATTGAACAATGAATCGAATGAACAAGAACCGCCTCATGGAAGCCAAAGCAAATCAAACACTTCGAACAGACAACACATGAGATTTGCTCAAGTACCGAAAATTGGTATGAAATTTGATTGTGATGATAGTGCATATAAATTCTACAAAGATTATGTTTACCAAATAGGCTTTAATGTAAGGAAACATTTAGTGAAGCGAGCAAAGTCTGGACTTGTTAAAAGGAGAACATTTTGCTACTCCAAAGAAGGTAAACGAGATGTTGACAAACAACAAGAAGAAGTATGTTTTCATCACGCAGTTTCACGTGTAGGGTGTTTAGCACAAATGACTTGTCAGCTTCAAAATGATGGTATGTTAGTAGTTGTTTCTTTTCATGAGCAATATAATCATGAGTTTGCACCTTCTCCAATGAAACATATGTTAAGATCAACAAGACAAATTATACTTGCTCAGAAAGCTATTGCAAATGATGCTGAAAAATCTGAAATATCAAGCAAACAAACTATTGGTTTGTTGAGCATGCAAGCTAGGGGTCGTGAAAATCTTGGTTTTTTGGATGTTGACTATAGGAATTACATACAAACTAAAAGGAGGATGGCTTTGAAGAAAGGGGACGATCGTGCTGTGATGGAGTATTTTCATAAGATGCAATTAGAAGATCCATCTTATTTTTATTCAATACAAGTTGATGAAGATGATCTTATCATGAACATTTTTTGGGTAGATACTAGATCAATGGTTGATAATGGACACTTTAGTGATGTGATATGTTTTGACACAACTTATTGTACAAATGCATTGGGCCGGCCTTTTGCACCATTCATTGGGGTTAATCATCACAAACAAACAATTATATTTGGTGCATCATTACTTTATGATGAAACTGTAGCGTCATTTAAGTGGTTATTTGAAACTTTTTTAAGTGCAATGTCAGGGAAACAACCAACAACTATACTTACAGATCAATCTGCTGCAATGACCAAAGCAATAAGTGAGGTATTTGCTAAATCACATCATCGTTTATGTGTATTGCATATTTATCAGAATGCTGCCAAGCATCTGAGTCATGTATTTCATTCATCAAAACAGTTTGCTGATGATTTTGGCCATTGTGTATATGATTATGAAGATGAAGAGGAATGGCTACATGCATGGGATAATATGCTTAAAAAGTATAGCCTTACTAATAATAAATGGTTGAATGGGATATTTGATGTAAAAGAGAAATGAGCTATGGTATATGGTCGACATATGTTCACTGCTGATATGAAAAGTACCCAACGTAGTGAGTTCATGAATAATGTGTTGAAGAAGTACTTGAAACTGCAACATGATCTTTTACGGTTTTTGGGACATTACTTTAGAGTCTTGGCTGATAAGCGACATCAGGAACTAGAAGCATAGTTTAAAATGAGTAAAAAAACTCATGTTTTACAAGTTGATGTAGAGATGTTGAGACATGCTGTAAAGTAGTACACTCCAGAAATTTTCCAAATGTTCCAAGATGAATACATGAAGATGGGGGATTGTACTATTCACAAGACTAGTAAATCCAATACTATCACTGAATACAAAGTTAAATATAGACAAAGAACTCAAGAACATTTGGTTAAATTTGAGGCTTCAATAGCTACTGTCCAATGCAGTTGCATGAAATTTAACTTTGTAGGAATTCTATGTATCCATGCTTTGAAAATTCTTAACAAAAAAAACATGCTGAGGCTTCTCACCCATTATGTATTGAAAAGATGGACAAAAGATACAAAGGTTGGTGCTATCAAGGACTATCGTGACATTGATATTAATGCTATTTCTCAAGAGTTAATAGAAAATCGTTACTCCCACTTAAGTCACAGTTTTCACGAAATTTGCACAATTGCAGCAGAGAAGGAAGACGTATTCTTCAAGGCAGTGGAACACCTCCTTTTGTGATTTTAGCCATTTTTTGCCTCCTATTGTTGTGGGCTTTTGGTAAAATGTCTTTTATATGACTGTTTGGTGAATTGATTTGTGGGAGCAGGCCCTTGTTACGATGATAAGCAACCCTGTGAACTCTACAGTTCCCATTGCTGCTGAGGTTTTCAAGAAAGCAGGAATATATGATGAGAAGAGGTTGTTTGGTGTGACTACCCTTGATGTGGTTAGGGCTAAGACATTCTATGCTGGAAAGGCGAACGTGAATGTTGCAGGTATGCCTGATGTCTTACTACTGGAAACTAGTTCTTGTAGTTTGTTGTAACTCTCTGTTTGCTTGCTAAAAGAATAAATTTAACGAGAGGATGAAAAAGGGGTTGACCATATTTCTGTTTGGTTTTCTAAAGAATTAGAACTCATTTGAACAGGGCAAGATGCTTACTTAAGGCTTAGTTGAGTTGAGGATTTGATTTTCTATTGGGTCTTAAAAATGATTTTTGTAGTTTAACAGTTGAATTTTTGTTGTTAACTTGTTATCCTTAAATTTTTCCCTACCTGCTAATGTACCACAATGTATAAGAAAAAAATATATGTTATAGACAGTTTCCATGTTGACATGAGTCTTGTGCATTTGTTTGCAGAGGTTAACGTACCAGTTGTTGGTGGCCATGCTGGCGTAACCATTCTCCCACTATTTTCTCAAGTACTTTCTTTGCTCCTCATCCTCCCTCATGGTCCATCATATTGAATTTTATAACTGTTGAAAATACAATAGTAATTTTTTCATGTAAAATCTGGTTTGCTGCCCTCTTGTTGATGGAGGCTTTCCTAATTCTGATTTCTTTGTTTGATAGGCCACACCAAAAGCCAATTTGTCAGATGAAGATATCAAGGCTCTTACAAAGCGAACTCAAGATGGAGGGACAGAAGTTGTGGAAGCAAAGGCTGGGAAGGGATCTGCAACATTGTCAATGGCGTAAGTCTCGCTTGATACCAATCAAATTTGTATTTTCGGTAGATATTTTGATACTGTGGTTTGTTTGACACCATCAGATTCCTTCTTGGGGCAAAATTTTGGCCAATTTGGATAGTAATATGAAAAGAACGTGTTGATACATATACGGTGTATTCTGTACTTTGAGATAATACTTGTGTATTTTGCTTTTAGCAATGGAGAGAATTCCCATCTATGGATTGATTTGACAGTAAGGAATACATGTATGATAAATGAGAAAAAATGATGGACAAAAAATTTCCAGTTTCAACTTTTAGATCAGTTTGGGTGCGCACTATATTCATTGATGGCTAATTTTAAAATATGTTCAATTACATCTTTTTGATGGATGAATGAATGCAAGCATTTGGATTTTGCTTTTATGATCTGTCTGAAACAATGAGAATTTTGCTTAAGAGGGCATCTGGCCAGATTAAATGTATTCTGTCCCACATGTCTTTCCCTATCCTAACATTATTTCCTCATTTCGTAACTCCAATCTCCTATGCCTGTTATTTTCACAGCCGCTGGGGAAATAAAAAGAAACTGCAATATTTTTAGCTGGACTAATCACCTGTGTTTCTTGTAGCTATGCTGGAGCCATTTTTGCTGATGCTTGCCTGAAGGGACTTAATGGTGTTCCAGATGTAGTGGAATGTTCATATGTTCAATCAAATATCACTGAGCTTCCTTTCTTTGCTTCTAAGGTGATTGATCTGAACTTATCTTGAAAACTTTTACATCGGTTCTTTTGACCTTTTATCTGTAATGCATATATATTGTTAGTGCAATAGTGGTTCATCGCTGATTACTAATGCTTTGTTGATTTTTTATTTTTTATTTTTGGTGGGGGTATGTATAAGTAATGCTCTGGTCAAACTTTAGACTGGAGACATCTTCATTTTACTCAAATTATGAAGGCCACCATTTTCAAATGGTCATTACTCTTGGTGAATGTGAGAATTCCTTTGATAAATGCATTCACATGTACATGTTATGGCCAGTGTAGCTTTGATGCATATCTTGGCCAATTGATAGTAGAAACAGTGCAGATATATTTTGGGTTTACTGCATATTTGTACTAAAACCTTTTTCCAATTTTGTAGGTAAGGATTGGAAGGAATGGTGTAGAGGAGGTTTTGGGGCTGGGTCCTCTCTCCGACTTTGAACAAGAAAGTTTGGAAATCCTGAAACCTGAACTCAGGTCATCTATAGAGAAGGGAATCAAGTTTGCCAACCAGAGTTAGATGACTGTAGTATATATATGGCTGGCGTGGTTGATGCCAACTCCTTGAGAAAATCGCACCAAATTTTGCTTGTTTTCTTTATCATTGTTGTGCTTGTTGTTGCAAGTGGCACCGGCAATTTGCTATTTATAGCAGGCTTTTCATAAAGCAAAAGATTCCATCAATAATTCCCAGTGGCTTTTCCTAGGGAGTGATAGCTGGGAACTTTCTCCAATTAGTTGGTCATACTTTATTCATCCGACTCATTGTGATCACTTATTTTTGACTTTCGTGGAATATTTTGATATCTGTAGATTGTTACCTATTTTGCTTTTCAGTTACCGTTAATTGCTAAGATTTATTTTTGGCTGGAAGGAAAAGTAGTTAAATCGGATTGTAACTAGAAAAAAAAAGAGTGCCAACGGGTCTGGCAAGGCGATTAAAGCGATTTAAACTTGCTATTATTAGGGCAATATCTTGTATTATTAGATAAGCGATTTAAACTTGCTATTCGAAAGGGGGTTTGCAAACCTCTGCTTCAGGACTGTCTGCTGGAACGCTTGCATACTCGCTCAAAAGAGGGGGCCGCACAAGACGAAACTAATAAATGAAAATTACTTTCCTCTTCTTTTTATTGTTAGCAGATAGAAAGTAGACATGAGATGTTAACAGAAATCTTGAGAACTCGCAAATTCTCAGCCGGCATTTAACTGTAATCTGCAAGATATGAGTTTCCTTCCATCAAAGATTAATGCTAAATATACTTCTTTACGGATTGGAATTTATAGCAATTTGGGCAATTATTGTGTGAAGTCCCATATAAGATTCATATGCTTGAACCGTTAAAAATTTATTTAAATTATATGAGACCTCTCACAATAGCTGCTAGCAATTTGGATAGTTAATTGTTTTGGATTCCGACCCCATCACACCCTTATTCCACTAGGGTGAGACGGAATTAGAATTTTAGGTTTTGAGGGCAATATATATTAGAAGGTCAAAAATAAATTTTTAAGGGTATATTTTAAAAAAATAAAAAAAATTTGAGAGAAATTTAAAATTTTTGGGAGGCCACAACCCCCCAACTCCAAGGGCCCAAGTGGCTTCGCCCGTGCCCAGTGAAATAGAGTGTAGTATATAGCATTACTTTTGTTCAATCCTCATAAAACATTGGCGTAGTGTGTCACCTAAGTTGTAAATGAACGAGTCTGTTAAAAAAACTACTTTCAATTGACTCGGATAAATTCAACTCTGTCTCAATTTTAACATATTACCCCTTCGTAGACATAAAATTATGCTCTATTATTAACCGAAACATACCCATATGAACTTGCCTTGTAAATATAGCTCGTATAAACTTGACTCGACTCATTAGCTATATATATATATAGTAGTAATATCCTATATGAATGTGAGATTATAATGTATAAGTATTAGCATACTAAATAATTAGCTTATAAACTAACATATTAACAAACTAGTTAATATATACCAAGTATATAAATATAGAGTATTATTATATGCTACACGACTATCCTATTATGCGATATGATACTACTAATCTTCCCTTATATCAGCTCTCGTTAAAAAAAAGAAAAAAACGAAAGAACAAACAAACAAAAAAACTCAATAGTGAATAAGCAATACACGTCAAAATAGTAGAATAGCAGCGAAATATTGATGTGATATATAAAATTACTTGTAAATATAAATATGTGTATTTCTTTTTAAGTAATCCAATACCGGCTCGCTGACTCAATTACAGCCCTACAGTATCACAAATACATGGACAATACCGAAACACATTCCACCTCCCAATATAGCCCCCAACAACAAAGTAAGGCTGATCTAAAACAACTCCGACTGTCTCGCCCATCATCAAGGTTTTTTTTTTTTTTTTTTTTTTTTTTCTAAGCAATTTACAGGGGAAGGGGAGAGGGGGATCTCGCCCATCATCAGTTAAATGACCAACAACGTTGACGCAAATGCTGACAGGACAAACAGGAAACCCTAGCATCAGCATTCTCAAATCAGGGATGACCAGCGGTTGGTGGCAATGAACATTTGTTACCAAAAAAAAGGGTTCCTGTCATTACGGTATCTACCTTATCATACAAAATGCTTTAAAAACAGTTGTAAGCCATACACTTTAAATATTCCGAACAAAAGGCACTTTACAGAGCAACCGTAAAGCAAAGCACCTTGAATGGTTCTACACCAAACCATATCCCACGCAAAATCAGCTTCTCAGAACTCTTCAGTTGTCACAGTTGCAGATTCATCGCACGTCTCCCATCTATAACAACTGCAGCAAAATAAGGGAGCCGATCAACTTTGGCTTCATTATCTCGTAACTGGTACCATACACATTCCCACATGCCAGTGTGTGTTCATGGGCAAAGTATACACACACAAGCACACGGAGACCCACACACAGACACACACAGACACACATAAACACTATCAGTCATCTTTCTATAACAAGAATTAATCTGAAAACTGTGTAACCATGGAAGTCCAAATGGCATATGTAGGAAATAGATATCTGGAAAGGGAATTCTCAAAATATCTGCATCTCTTTTGAAACTACAAAGACTTTAAATTTCCAAAATGGGAGAAGAAAATTAACTAATGGTGTGTTATGCAGCTAGCTTTTACAAATCATAAGGTACACTATAAAAAGGGGTATTATTGATGCAATCTTCGTAACAGGAAATATTGAAGCATGTTGAACAAAGAAATATAAAAAATCTTTGTATTAGTCCTAGAAAACTAACAGTAGCATTATGCTGGCAGTACAAGATTGGTATCATATTATGAGATCTAGAAAAATGAAGGAAAACATGTCACTTCACTGTTCTTTTCTTTAATATAAATTTTGCCTTACACTCATCAAAGCTTCTACTTTTCAGCAACTTTCTCAACATCATGAAGGTTGCACCGCAACCTCTATCTAGAATAAACAGAAATTTGAGGGGAAATGTGGTAGCAGTGGAGATGGAGGCAGCATGGTAATAATATTTTGGAGTCAGAGATGCGGGTAAGCATGGCAATGGAGTGGAAAGCCACTACACTTTCCACACAAGATGGAGTGCAAACTATGGTAATGTTTTTCAATCAAAGGACAAAACAATATAGCAAACATTCTTCAAAAACATTGAAGAACATTTGCATGTATCACAGCAGAAAACGGCCTTGCAAAATACCTATTAGCCAACTTATATTGATAAATTCATATAAATCACATATAATGACAAATTAATAAAAAAAGTCCACTTCAGTTCTCAAGTCAATTCAACTAAGCTTGAATGTCAATTAACTATGGATCCTCCTCAAGTAATCAGTGTTAACCATATGTATTTTTTCCCCCATTCCATCTATTTAAAGTCATACTCTCTGCTAAGAAAAAAAAAAGTCATACTCTCTGTTGCCTCCCTAATAACCATATCATTTTTCTTTATTTCTACCCATGTTATTCTAAGCCTCCCTCTTTTCACTCCCTCAACTTGAATTAAATCACTTTCCCTTACCAGTTCATTGATCGGTTTCTGTTGCACATGACTAAACCACCTTAAACAACTCTCCTTCATCTTTTTCTCAACAGCGGCAACCCATAACTTTGAATGGATGAATTCATTCCTTATCTTATCTTTCCTAGTGTTCCCAATCATCCATATTAATATTCTCATTTCAACTACGCTCAGTTTATGAACATGTTTCAGACTCAAAGGAGCTTTCTTAATCAAGCGGCAACTGAACAATGGGCATCTAACATGGTCTTTACATAATGAAATAGCATGTTACTACCACCTTACAATGTTTGGGGCACACTTTAAAAGATATTCAATAATGAAGTGGGTGAGATGGACTCGACCATTAAGTCTTAGGGGTGAAAAGACAAAGGGGGAAATATGTCAGAAACCTCTCATGCTTTTTGACATTAAGATCCCAATTTTCAATTTGTTTGAAATCAAGATCCAAGACCTTTGTTAGTATTTTCTGTCAAATAGATAACATAAATAATATGAAAATACAACTATGCTCCTTAGATAAAAAATTTCAATAAAAAAACATAAGGCTACCCTGGCCAGCCACGAAGCTGTGGCTGGCCACCAAACCATGTGACTGTGGCATGGTTGGGTGACGAACCACCCATGGCCATGGCTGGGTTGGGTGACAGCACCCAGCCCATTTTTTTTTCCTACTTTTGATCGAAGGGGCATAATTGTATTTTTATATCGTGTTTCTATTATCTATTCAATGGAAAATACTAACAGAAGTCTCTATTTACAAATATCCAGAGCATGGATCTTGATTTCATCAAATTAGAAACTTGAGTCTCAATGTCAAAAAGCACGAAAGAATGAGGGGGAAGGTTATATAATTTCCCAAATATATAATACAAAGCTTGAATGGAAATATTATTACAAGTCATGTAAACAACAGGAGACCAATGAATTTCAATAACTAAGATAATGCTATATGTATATAAAAGAAAAAGAAAAAGATAATGCTTCCAACCTCAACTGGATCCTCTTAAGTTCAAGGTAAATGCTCCGCATCTGATCCAGAAGCAGAGGGACTATCACTGTCAGAACCTGCAAGAAAATAACAGAGCAGATTAATTAATCTACATATGGGCTTAGATGGCCCTACAATCAAACACATGCAAGCATAATATTTAGCAGCCATCAGTTGAACTATTTAGTATTTACCACTTGAAGAGGATCCAGAGCCGCTGCTAGAACCACTGGAACTACTCGATCCACTCACATTACCACCTTGCTTTTCTCCTTGAACTGGGGTGAATTTGGTAGCATTGTTTTCAGCTAAGTCAAAATCCAACAGGTTTCCAAATGGTATCAGCACATAATTAGATTTTCCTCAGAACCCAAGGTTGAGCTCAAACCAAAGAACCACCAATCCTTTTGAATTCAAAGAATTTTACCTGGTTCAGCTTCTTTTGGTGCCTCGGCAATGGCTGGAGCCAGATTCTGAAAGATGGTAACATGAATTTAGCCAACAACATTTTCATGTAGAAAAGAACGTGAGAGACTGAAATAATAAGTAATTGATGGTCTTACTGTCTCCTGGGTAGCATGGTCGGTTTCGGCGTCTGAATGAGGAGCAAGTTCAGTTTTTCTCTTATTCTTGCTCAAACTCTTCTTGTAATTGGTCACAAATCTATCTAGTTCCCAAAGTGTTTCTGGATCAACACTTGCCATGTCCACTTCAATCTCATCATCTTGTTGAAACATCCCAGGATTCCTCTTCCTAATTATCTGGACAATATTATCAAGTTTCTCCGAAGGCAAAGTCTGAAGGTTTAAGCTGAGCTTCTGCTTCTCCTCGTAAGTCATGTCCCTTTTGTCAGGATCCCTAGCTTTAGGTTTCTTCGGAGGGGGGGTCCTATCCAGCTGACAAGAGCTAGCAGCTTTCAATTTAGGCTCCACAGGCATTGTCATTGATTCTGATCTATCCAAAGTCCTCATTTCCACTGGTGGTGGGGGAGGAGCAGGCACCAGAGCCAGAGCTGGAGCCAGAGCCGGAGCTCGAGCTCGATCTACAATTGGAGCCTTTCTTGAAGTGGGTGTTGACAAACTTGCATCATGAGCCATTTCAACTCTCCTAGTACGATTAAACTCAGCCTCTATGGGCTTCCATTGGTCCTCAAATATCTTGGACAGCTGCTCAGCCATGAAGTGAACATCCTGCCCTTTCGGATTATACAACATGGCATTACCAAACGTTCGTCTTACATCCTCTGCAAACTCCCTTGGTGACTTATACCAATTCTTGTTCAGCCTGTTCTTCACCGTTCCCAAATCCATAGGGTGCTTTACAATGGTATGGTAATCATGAAGTCCGAGACCCTTCACATCCACAGGCTTATTAAACACCCAACCAAACTTATGCTTCATCAACTTGGAGAGCAAATCACTACAACTCTTAAACACCGGACTTGAATGCCAATCCCTATCAACCCTCAATCCCTTTTCAAGCCCACCATCCTTCTTCCCTCCATTGGATTTCAACTTCTTGGTACTTTCCTTCCCTGAAACGAAATCTGAATTCTTACAATACTGTTTTTCCTTGGGCATCCTCTTTTCTTTCTCCACTAATTCACCCACCCATTGATCATTAGTCTCTGCCACAGCCCGAAACGGCTTCGAATTCGAACCCACCTCTGAATTGACCCTCATTGCACTCCCAACCCTATCAACCGCATCTTCAAGCTTCTTCATTAGGCCCCTCACTTGGTCAAGCTCACTCACTAGCTTCCTCCTAAGCTCTCTAACCTCACTCTTCGACCTCGAACTCACGCTAATCCTAACCCGGTTCTCGAAACTCGCATAACCCGGCAAGCCATTCCCATTGGCGAGCTCACGGCCGCTCCGTATGACCGGCTGCGGGAGATTGAGGCTAGACGAATCATCGGAAGCCACCGCATCGAAACTCTCCGGTGGCTGAGAGTTGTCTTCGGTGGTGGTGGCTAGGGTTTGAGAGGACACATTGTTGGAATTCTTCGGTCTCTTGTGTTGCTTTCGGGAATAGACTTTGTTGCTCTCCTCCCACCTGCGCTTCTTCTCTCTCGCTTCGTCAACGCCTAATAGCCCTGAAGCCATACATGTAAACGAGCTCTCAAAAACCCTAATTTGAACGAAAACCCTGGAAACCCAAACGAATTAAAGGTAATATCTTTAGTTTTTTTTACGTAGGAGAAGTCCAAGAACAAAAACCCTAACTTTATGGAGGATTTTAAAACCCCAGGATTTAGGGGTTAGGGGGAATTGGGAATGTAGGGGATTAGGGTTTCTGGAGGGGAACCCCAAGGGGTTGGCTCAAGTGGTAAGAAACCTTAGTCTTTGTGGTAGTCACATAAGGTCTAAGGTTCGAATCCCTTGAGTGCAAACAATTTCTTGGGCCAGCCCGCCGGCGAAGCCTGAGTATTATCTGATCTGTGTGGAGGGGGCGCTTTACACAGGTCCGAGGTTTACCTGACAGGGGTGGGTTCATGAAGTGGCCCTGCCTTGGAGGGGTTCCTCGTCATCAAAAAAAAAAAAAAAGAATTGATTTGGGGCTTTTTGATCTCAAATGATCAAAAATTATAATGTGGGGTATTTCATTTTTTCGGTCCCTTTTAATCTTACCTCTATCGTTAGGGTTTTGTGTTAACTCAAACGGCTAATATGTGAAATGTCTTTTATACCACTATAAAATTTATAAAATACAAATTTATCTTTAATTAAAAAATTATTAAAAAAAAACAACAAAAAGTAAAACAATAGAAAAAAATAAACCAGACCCACGACTTGGCCATTGGTCAGCAAATTTTGACTAAAAAAATTTAAAAAATAAAGATGGGGTGTTTTGGTCAAGCATTCTTTGTTAGGATTTAACAAAACAATCATAACGAAGAGATAAAATTAAAAGGGACCGAAAAAATGAGATATCACTATTGAAATTTTTGATAATTCAACGTCAACATTGCAAAACCTGTGATTCTTTGGGGGTGAGTGAAGTTTCCTGTATTTGTAATTAGAGTAATGCTAAATACTATATTTCTATCCCACGTTCACTTAACAATGTTGACGTGACACTCCCAACTAACCATTAAATTAATCATTGTTAAATAAATAAATAAAATCGAAATGGTTGGTTGAAAGTGCCATCTTAGCATTGTTTGATAAATGTTGAATAAAAATTATAGTATCTAGCATTTATCTTTTAAACTAATATGGCCATATTAGATCCCCCCCCTCCTTTTTTTTTGGGAGTAATTATCAAATAATAGGTGAATTGGGGTACCTCAATTTTGAAGATCTTCCTGGGTGGAACTCTTTGAAGGGACTTCTTTCCTTCAGGAATTACAGATTGTACCAAACAGACCATTGATTCAAATTGTGCTCTCTGTACTGAGTCCCCAACAAACATCAGTCTCTTACCCCTCAACATCTGCAACAGCTTTAGCGGATCGAACCTGAGAGGTCCAAATTAAAAACATTTAAAAAATCCATATCACAAATAATTGAAAAGAATGTTGACAGATAAAAACAGGAAGGACAAAATTTCATTTCATTAATATTTGAGAATTCATTTCCACACCATAACAAAGTGGAGGATAAGCACTGTAGGAAATTAAACCTATCTATATTAGGTTATTTATTTTGTTTCCTAAGCAATTACAAAGGAAAAAGGGAAAGGGAGAAAGATATCATTTATCACAAGAAAATAAAAAAAAAGGTGGGGACAACCTAACAAACAATTATCAGTGAATAGAGCTGGACGTCCAGCGTCCAAAAATTCTCACACTTGGAAGGATTTTCGGACAATAAAAAAAATAAATTTTTTTTCTTTACAAATGGACGCTACATATCCGTTTTAGACGCATGTGTAGCACGACCCATTATCAGCAGTACAAGGCAACTAAAACCTAAAGACTATTGGGAATTGACTAAAAAGTAGGCCTGGCCCACTTGAAACTTGGCCCCTCGGCCGAAAACTAAGTTGCGGCGGATCTGCCTTTAAAAACACCAATCGCAACAAACAAAATGCCGCCTTAGTAGGTCTAAAAGAATGTTTACTTACACTGGGAGATTGCATCCATTAGGCTGCCACCTCCAATTCTTATAGAATGAATCAGGTCTCCCATTCCTCTGGCAAGTAACCTGTTTAACCAAGAATGGACAGCTCTCTTCTGTATAAAGGGGATACGACACATTATCCCACACCCATTTCCCTTCAAAAACATTGCATCCTTCTGAAAAACGGTCCTCGGGAGAAATAACAACTGGTAACCTGTGCTTTTCATGACTTCTTTGCCTGCTATATAGCCTGAAATCCCGGCTGTAGTTGCTCTTCAAGTGATCTAGGACAAGCCGTGCAGTCCCCAGGACTAGAATAGAAGCCAATGCAACAGGGAAGAGGGTTTGAATCCGGCGATCAAGAGAGAGCTGCTGCTTCATCTTTTGGAGTAGGTTGATGAAGATCATGAAATGGTTATTGTCTTTCTTTTTCAATTGTTAAGAGACAAGATTAGATGCCTTGAGCTCTAAGCATCTGAGCTTTTCTACATCCAACAACCAGTTGGTGGGTTCAAGTTTTAGGTAGTTTGTTGGGTATCAGCAAGGGCCATTATTGGGAGTCTGTCACTATCAAATTATATTTCCATTCTCCCATTTTTAAGTTTTTGGGATTTCCCTCCTTGCTTCCTTTTGGTTTTCAACTTTTCATGCCATAGGAAAGGTGGGTTGTCAAGCTCTAAGTGGACAAACTGTAGTTCATGTCTTCGACCTGTTGTACTTTGTCTTAATTAGGGTCGATAATTTTTGACGCGATTTGAAAATTCGATACAAAATTAATATGTTAGGATTAAGTAAATTAGAATTCGAGTCCAACTAGGTTGACCCGATTATACATGATTAATAAACAAATCAATTTTAAGTTAACCTGCATAACTGACTCGTATAAATTAATTATTATTTTAAAATCCTAAAGTCTATGACAAAACAATGCCCTCGGTCTCGTCCCTAGTTGTAAAGATATAATTTTGATAATTTAATTCATCTTCATATTAAATAATTGAAAATTATTGCGCTAATATTTTTGTATAAAATGTAATTTTCATGCTCAATAATTGAGAATTTTGTTTCATAGATAATTTTGAAATTAAATGATTCAAATTTCTTATATATATATCAATATTTATATTAGGACCATGAGAGTTTTTTAAAGAAGGAAGTCATAGAAAAGCAAGAATCAATAATCTATTCCTATTTCCTCAAAAATGAAAAAATAAATAGAAAGAAAATGATAGTCCATGGCCTTCATACCTTATCCACGCATCCAAACAGTGGACGCAGAAGTATCCATGCACAAACATCTAAAACCTCATCAAAACCTCTGGAAGAAGTGGTAACACAAAATACCAGCAAACCCAAACACTGAAAGAGTAGTCCACTGTGAAATCAAAATGCTGAGTGGAGCGTGTGGCCTCCGCGCGTGTTGCCTACGCATTCCGTACTCGCCGGAGAGGCCCCTCCTCCAGGCCGCTTCATTGCGGTTCAGGAGCCCCCGGCGTGTGTTCTCCACCGCCTGCTCCGCTTCCGGCGCGAAGAAGGAAAAGGTGATTGTGATATCTGGGCCAACCGGCTCCGGGAAGAGCCGGCTCGCTATAGAGCTCGCCAAGCGGCTCAATGGAGAAATCATCAGCGCCGATTCTGTCCAGGTTTGGAAAAATTTGAATTTAAGTGTCTCAGTAGTAGTTCTTACAAAAACAAGATATGCGAGAATTAGACATTTCCTACCTAAAAGGTGGGAGTCACAATCCCCGCATTTCATGGAAATCGGGAAGTTCATGAGAATTTTAATAATCAGAACTTGACAAAACGAACAACTAAACTTTCGTGAATTCCTGAAAATTAATTCCAAGCTTGATTTCCTGTATAAAGAACACACCCTAATGTATGTTAACAGAATGTGAATGATGAATCCTTTGTTTGCTTCTTGAGAAAAATGTAGGAAAGGGAAGGAAAAGAATTTAATATTTTCCTTGTTTACTTATCAAAAATATTTTCCTTGTTTACATTCGCATGCTAAAGCTACTTTGGTTGCCATGAAATTGTAAGACGGAAGGAATTTGAGATTGTGTTATTTAGGAATCTATTTGATAGTATTGCCTAAATTGGTATTTGCCTTTCCTTTATGCTTAATCAGTAGTGAAATTTCTTCTGTACTGAATTAATCAATTGAATATGGCTTGTACTACAGGTGTATCGAGGTCTTGATGTTGGATCTGCGAAGCCCTCTACGAGTGATAGAAAGGTGCCTGATTTAGGAAAGAAACATATTTAGTATTTGCTTCTACTATCAAATTTACATGTTGATGAATAATGTGTTATGGGTTCCCATTTCTTTCATGCTAGTGTGGTGTTTGACCTGTCGCATTACTGATAAGTCGGTGTCAATAAGTGGTGAAATATATTTATTTATGGTGGAAGAATTTGCTCTTCTGCTTACTGTTTCAATATAATTATATATGATTGTATGGCTCCTCAATGTGCCATGATGTTTTTGGAAGTTCTTTAACCTATATCCAAAACTGTTAGCCATAGCATATTCCATTAGGTTGAATAGCCTTTGTAAGAATGTGTTAGACTTTTATCTCGTCCGCATCTCTTCATCTAATGCCGCTTTCATTAATTGAATTATATGTGTCATCTTGAAACCGGTTTTCTAGATTTGTAAATACTAGATGAGATTATCAGCTGTGAATGTCATACTGTGGTGTCAATGGTTGCGTGTGTTCTGATAAAGACATCAGGGATTTGAGTGGAGGAGATTGTGACACCCCAAACGGTAAGTCATACATTGAGAAGATAAATTGCTCAAATTAAGTGAGTAGTTTATAAAGGTGCTCATGAGTGCTAAATCCCACATTAGTTTCTTATCAAAGTGTGACTGAACTTTATAAGTGATTCTTGAGACCTTTAATTGTAACTTGACTAATCATTTTAGAGTGATAGCACGATGTTCCAGCTCTTTCCTGGGTTGTTACATATATTATCTTGCCTAGCCTGTCATTTAGTAATTGGATTTGACTAGCACATTTCATTTTTGTTGCCATAATTTACAATCCCTCGGTACTTGAGTTTTCTCCTCTTTCTTAAATAAGCACATTACTTATCAAGAAAATAATAGTTTTTCAAATTTTTAATTTTTATATATTTTGTTTTCTAGGAGATACCACATCATCTTGTTGACATATTGCATCCATATGAAGGTATGTTGGGATTGGCTCTTTTCAACTAGGCATATATCATAATGTTCATATAATGTAAGATTTGGAGGCTATGATACAAAAGTCGCTCCTACTAAGAATTTTGATTTTTTAATTGCTAGGTACTTTTTTTTTTTTTTTCTCTTTCTTTCTGGGCCTTTTAACATTTCTTTTCTCCCAATTTTATATTTACTATTATATTTTTTTAGAGTATTCTGTTGGGAAGTTCTTCGAAGATGCAAGGCAGGCTACAAGATGTATTCTTGATAGTGACCGCGTTCCCATAGTTGCTGGTGGTACTGGATTGTACTTGCGGTGGTATGTTCCCATGAATCCTTTTGTAGGATGATCTTTATAAAAACTGTTTCTTTTATAGTTGAAAGCTTGAATGAATACCCAAAGGGTCTGTTGAGCATGACATCATAAATTAATACCATTTGCAAGGGGCTCTGTACTTTGCAGTTCATTGTTGATATGATCTTGGCACCATGGAATAACTAGTTTAAAATTAATTACAATTTGTTAAATCTCTCTGGAAGTGTTAGAGGATTCTGTGGCCTATTTCTATCTTATATGCTTAATTGGAAGCATCAGAGAATTTCGCTCTTGTAAATTTCTGAGAACTGAAAAGTGATGGATATTTTACTGGTAAAAATTTTCTAGTCCCTGTTTGTTGGCATCTCCTGCAATAAGGATAAAACGTTTCATAAAGCGGAGGTCAATCTCTCATTCTCCCTCCCTCCCCTTGGGGACAAAAAGTTACTTTAAAAAAAAAAGTGTGAACAAAAATGAAGTAATATGTCCTGTTTTTCTACCATTCAAACCACATGGTATGACTTAGAAGCCAGCCAAACAAAACATCAGTTAGAAACACAAGTAATGTGGGAGCATAAGAAAATTATCAAAAACTTAATGGCACCACATGGCTGATGGTCTAAAGGTGAACAAAAATAAAATTGCTCAACATGGATTATTAGTACTTGAAGTTCAAAACATTAGCTTTATCTCTAAAAAAATCAAATTTGAGAGAGTTATGGGTGAGCTGTGGAGGTCGGGAGGGGTGTCGTAACATTTTGAAAGTTTGGAGGTGGGCTCATTTATGTTTAATGTGATGTATTTGGAGAGAGCAGAATACATAGAGCTTTGAAGATGGAGAGACTTTGGTAGTAGAGCTGAAAAAGATTTATTTAATTCCATTTACACATGGATAGCAACACATAATAGTTTTTTTTTTTTCTAGTTTCTTTAATTGTTTGAATTGCTATTCTTTTGAATAGGAGATTCTCTTGTATATTTTTTGTGTACTAGATTTTGCCCCTCTGCTCTTTTCAAATGAGATTATATTATTTATTAAAAAAAGACATGACATTTATCTCTAACCACATAGCATTTAGCTACCTAAGGTAGACTGTCAGCAGGTAGGGAGAAAAGAATTTTTTTTTTTTTTTCTGCCTCAAAATCCTAGTTGCTAAAGTATCTACAATTGAAAAATTACCAATGAGCTGTTGTTCATGGCACCTCCTCCTCCGTAACAGTTGGATGGTGGGTGAGGGGTGTGCGTAACTTACCAATCAAAATAATTTAGGAAAAACTTTATATAGACTTCCTGGACTTTAGTCCTTTTTGACATGCCTTTCCTAATCTTTAAAAACTCTCACTTTGGTACCCTGAACTTCTAATGTCTATCACTTACATCCCCTCAGTAGGATTTTCTGTTAAATCCTAAAGGAGGGATGCAAAAATTCTGCAGTTCACTTCTACGAATCTTTATTTATAGAATCTCACAGTTGGAGGCCTAGGTTGGATGAGTTGGATTTTGATTCCTTAGAGGCGGCCGAGGCTTCTTCTTTAGAGACTCCCTTTGAGGAAAGGGAGGTCTTAAAGGTTGTGAAAGGCATGAACAGAGATAAGGCTCCTGGCCCTGATGGTTTTTCCATGGCTTTCTTCCAAGACTGTTTGGATGTAATCAAATCTGACATTATGGGGGTTCTCCATGAGTTCCATGCGCACAGCAAGTTTGTCAGAAGTCTTAATGCCACGTTCATTGCCTTAATTCCGAAAAAGCATGGGGCGATCGATCTCAAGGATTTTCGGCCTATCAGTCTTGTGAGTGGAGTCTACAAGATCATTGCCAAAGTCCTTGCTAATAGACTTAGAAGGGTTGTGGACAAGATTATTTCGAAACCTCAAAACGCCTTTGTGAAAGGTAGACAAATCCTTGACTCTGTCCTTCTTGCTAATGAATGTGTGGATAGTCGCATCAATTCTGGCATTCCAGGGGTGATTTGCAAGCTGGACATTGAGAAGGCCTATGACCATGTGAACTGGGGGTTTCTTTTGTACATGTTGAGGAGATGTGGTTTTGGGGAAAAATGGTGCTCTTGGATTTCTCATTGCATTTCTTCGACACGCTTTTCTGTCCTGGTGAATGGCATTCCAGCTGGCTTCTTTAGTAGCTCTCGAGGTTTGAGGCAGGGCGATCCTCTGTCTCATTTCCTGTTTGTCATTGTTATGGAGGCGCTTAGTAAAATGTTCACTGTCACTGTCAACATGGGTCTTCTTTCAGGCTTCTCAGTCGGTTCCGGGCTCTCTGAGGCGATTAATATTTCTCACTTGCTTTTTGCAGATGACACTTTGGTTTTTTGTGGGGCTATCCCTGATCACCTTCGCTATCTTTGTGTGCTTTTCCTTTGCTTTGGGGCTGTCTCTGGTCTAAAGGTTAATATGGCTAAGTCAGCTTTGGTCTCTGTGGGTAATGTGGTTAATGTGGAGGGTTTGACTAACATTCTGGGTTGCGGGATTTCCTCTTTGGCCTTGCAATATCTTGGTATGCCGTTGGGGGCCAGCTTTAAGGCCAAGCCTATCTAGAATGGAGTCGTTGAGAAGATTGAGCGGCGGTTGGCAAGTTGGAAGCGGATGTACTTGTCTAAGGGGGGCAGAATTACCCTTATAAAGAGTACTCTCTCAAATTTACCTACATACTTATTGTCCTTGTTCCTTATCCCTGTTAGTATGGCCAATCGTATTGAGAAGCTCTACCGTGACTTTTTATGGGGTGGTTTAGGTGATGAATTCAAATTTCACTTGGTTAATTGGTCTAAGGTTTGCTCTCCTATTTCTAAGGGAGGTTTGGGGAATCGAAACTTAAGGACCTTCAATAAGGCCCTTTTAGGGAAGTGGTTGTGGCGTTATGCTCATGAGAGAGAGGCTTGGTGGAGAATTGCTGTGGATGCTAAATTTGGGAATGTGAGGGGAGAGTGGTGCTCTCGTGTTCCCACTGGGCCGCATGGAGTGGGATTATGGAAGAATATTAGGAGGGGGTGGAGTGCGCTATTTAGTCACATCAAATTTGAGTTGGGAAATCGGTCCAAGATCAGATTTTGGGACGATGCATGGTGTGGTGATTTGCCCCTTAGAGTGGCTTTCCCGGTCTTGTATGATATAGCCCGCGAGAAGCATGCTTTTGTGGCTGATCATTTAGACCTCTCTAGTGGCTCTCCTCATTGGGATGTTACCTTTATTCGTGCGGCTCATGATTGGGAGTTGGCCTCCGTGGCTTCCTTCTTCACTCTTTTATACTCCCATCCCCCGAGAAGGGAGGGGGAAGACAAGCTGTGGTGGATTCCTTCCTGCAAAGGAAAGTTTGATGTTAGATCCTTTTATAGGGTTCTTGTGGGTATCAATGCCTACCCCTTCCCTTGGAAGAGCATTTGGAGGACCAAAGCTCCTGTGAAAGTGGCTTTCTTTATTTGGTCGGCGGCTCTTGGGAAGATTCTTACTATGGACAACCTAAGAAAAAGACATGTCATCGTGATCGATCGATGTTGTATGTGTAAAAGACATGGGGAGTCTGTGGATCATCTCCTTCTCCATTGTGAGGCTGCTAGCGCTTTATGGACTACCATCTTTAGCCGCTTTGGGTTATCTTGGGTTATGCCTCTTCACATGATAGACCTGTTTGCCAGCTGGTGGACTGGGTCGCTCCCAGAGTACTGTTGTGTGGAAGATGGTGCCTTCGTGCCTCATGTGATGTCTTTGGAAGGAACGAAATGATCGTAATTTCGAGGACAAAGAAAGATCGATTGAGGAGCTCAAGTCTTTCTTTTTTCACTCTCTTTTCTTGGACAGCTGCTTATCTAGCTCCCTTAGTGATAAGCTTTAATGAATTTCTTGTATATTTTTCTTTCCCTTCATAGACGGTCTTTTGTATACTTCCTGTGTGCCAGGACTGCGCTTTTGCGCTTTTAATATATTGACTCTTACTTATCAAAAAAAAAAATTCTCAAAATACCCTACATTTTATAATTTTTTTTTTTAAAAAAAATATAAGAGTATTTTGAGAATTTTGACAGGATTTAACAGTGAATCTTGACGGAATGGGGTTAATTGAGAAAAGTTAGAAATTCAAGGTATCAAAGTGAGAGTTTTTAAAGATTATGGGGCATGTCAAAAATGCCTAAAATTCAGGAGATCTATTGAAGTTTCCCCAATAATTTATAATTAAAATATCTTGTTCATTGAAAAATAATGTAGTTACCAGAGCCTCAAAGTAGAAGGATGATTAGCAATCGTATTATATGTACTGCACATTTTTTATTGATAAGTAATGGAAACTTTACTTAAAAAAGCGTTAAAGCGCCTCTAAGTACACATGCAAAATACACTGGAAGCTCTTAACAAAAATGAGCAAAAGAAAAACCCAACCAAAACAGTAGGAAAAATCCACAAATCCACACAACCCGGAAAGTCCTTAAACCCAAAACCCTCAAAACAACAAAAGCCTAAATCCCACACGAAGCCCACACAAAGCACTCAACGCTAAAAAGCATGAGCCTTGCCTTTCCCACTCCTAGAAGACGCTCCCTTAGAATCATAGTTGATGGAGCATTCTAAATTCAGATTCTAAACAGATTCTAAATTAAATTTGAAATATGCTTATAAAAAAAATTGTAATATACTATATTTCGGAATGCTAAATATGATGTCTAAATGCTAATCAGTAAAGGTCATTAAACTTTGTTATGGCTTCAGCTGTTGCTAGTATGACCATGGATAATGCATTAGCAACAAATAATCAGTGAAGCAGTTTCTGCTCTTCACAAGCATGGGGGAGAGAGCGGAGAAGAAAGAAAGAATGATTGAAGGTCGTATGTTACCGTGGTTTATCAATTTGTTGAACGTCTTTATCCCTGGAAAGCATTGCAGATATGGTCTGAAATGTCTCATACTTTTGTGCTAAAAACATATCATGTATATTTATCTCAGGAACAATTGGAAAAATTACTATCTACAACTGCCTGCAGCCAAATACAGTGCAAAAGAGGCACAGTATCCATGTGAAGGAATTTCATAAGGTTGCATTAATGTTAACACCCCTGGATGAGCAGCTAAAGTTCATGATAGTTTTGAGCTTTATTTGTTATATTAATAATACAACGTTTTGTTGTCCCATGAAAGAATGCTGATGCTAGCTGTTTGGGGCAAATTGTTTTGTATATGAATTCCTGTTGTAGATATTTCATGATGTTCTTGTAATTTTATAGCCTTACATTATTGTATGCTAGCTTTTATGGTACGCAAATGCCTTTTTTAAAAAATTTTATATTGCAAAAATAAGGTTCATGTATGGAAAGCCAGACGTTCCAAAAGCTTCTTGTGACATTGCCTCAGAAGTATATTCAGAATTAGCGGATTTAGAGAGAAATGAAGACTGGGATGCAGCTGTGCAGTTGGTGGTCAAAGCAGGTGACCCAAAGGCCCAATTTATAGCTGTCAATGATTGGTATCGGTTGCGGCGTAGCCTTGAGATTATCAAGGTTAGTTTGTGATGTTTTTTGGGTTTATTTCTGAACATTGGACTACCTCTCTCTCTCTCAAGCACAAACACAAACAGAAAGCTGCACAATGGTCATAAAAGATTTTCCACAAAAGCTACAGAAGTAAGGTTCTGTTCAGAAGGCTTATTTCCTTTTTATTGTAAGCTTTATTACCTAAATTTTGTTGGTTATTTTTCATTATCTAATCCTACAAAGATGATCTTTTGCATATTTAGATAGTCTACTTAGGATTTTCTTTCATTAAATTAATAAAATACTTTGGGACAAGTTCATTACCACATATGTTCACAATTTATCAATATTTCCTTTGGAATGGCAGTCTAGTGGATCACCTCCATCTGCTTTTCGGGTACCATATGAATCTTTCAGGGAACAATGCAGTAGTGTAATAGACAGCTCTCATGATGTCAACTCTTCTGCTGATGCACTCGAGGAAAATGAATCAAAGGATTTGGATTATGAGTTTATTTGTTTTTTCCTCTCTACCCAAAGAGTTGATCTCTACAAATCAATTGACTATCGGTGTGAAGATATGCTTTCAGGTAGATCATGCTATGGAAACACCACTATCTTTTTAGTTTTTTGCTGCTTAAAAATATCAAATTCTTTGAAGTACACACCCACTCATATACATTTAAATGTCATGATTATTTCTAAAGAGATGACTATATTATATTTTTATTGTCAACCCCCCCCCCCCCACCCACACACACACACACAGAGAGACAGGTGTAGGACTTTCTAGTATTAGTGTTCATGCAATTCAGATATGGTGATGTACTACCTTTTACCTATAAAGATCCTTACTGCTCATAGTGTGGCATCTACCAGAAATACATTAGTTTTTGCACCGTACTTGCATTCCATGAAGACCTTAAGAATAATATCTTTTAGATAATCCCCGTTTCTGCCTTAAACTTACATGAGATTTTTAGTTTCATGGCAACCAAATTTCTGACTAAACACATGTTGGCACTTGCCTGATAATCAAGGACAATCCCCTTCACCTTTTTCTTCTTTTGGGCTCTTGTTGGCACCCCGATATCATGCCTGTCAAATTAGAATACATGAAAATGGCCAGTCATGTTGAGATTTGAGTGTTGCTTGAGATTGGCTTTATGCCGAAGCATTGATCCAATTTACTCTCAATTTCTTCCAAATTGTTTCATATGCAATGAAACAGCCCCATGCTTGAGCTAGTTTTAAGAGATTTCTTGCCAACTCCTTTATGGGCTTTAACATATCTCTGCGGTCTGACCAAATAAGAAAAAAACATTTCTCTTTGGACAAGTCTAGAATGCTTTTTAGTGTCACTGATATCTGGACAAAACATATTGTGTTGTAATTTTGTTTCTCGTCTTAAAACCCAGTCTCTTTTTCTGCATCTTAAAGTTTTCTTAATTTACTACCATTATGTGACTCTTAAGAACAAATTACTTGTGCTAACCTAGCCCCATTCAATTGATCTCTGCCAATTTCTCATATCATTACTTTTGAGAAGCGGTGTCCTAGAACTACTATGCTACCTTTGGTGAATGAGTTGGGGGAAGGGAGAATAGAGGGTTAGATTTTAAAGAAGGTGCATGCATATGAGTTGATGGGAGTTGAGTCGAATAACGATTTGTTTGCCTTGTGTGGGGATATGAATAATCCCCCTTTGGCAGTGGTGAGTGTCCCTGGGGAGGAGGTTAAGGGAAGTGAACTAATAACATTTCATTCGCTTGCTGTGGTTGAAGAACAGGGTGTCCCACATTTGGTGTCCTTGGATTGGGTGGTTGAAAGGGTGAAGAATTTGTCATGTAGTAGCCTAGTATGGTTGTCATGTGATGGTTTTGAGGATCAAAAGTTGTCTCTGTTTTCAGCGATTGAAGCAAGCGGGCATCAGAACTTTGCAATTAATGATTCAGAGATAAGTTTTAAGCCAAGGAACAAAGGTAATCGTGAGTTAAAGAGATTGGTTTGTTTAGTTAATTATGACATGAAGGGAGGGCACTCTCATAGAGAGAAAGTAGATGGGAGGGGTTGTAATTGTTCATTATGAAACCTAGGATAGTATCATGGAATATAAGAGGGTTGAATCAGAAGAATAAAAGGATGACGATTAGAGGTCTTCTCAAAGATTGGAAGGCGGATATTGTATGTTTACTAGAGACAAAATTGGAGTATATTTCTAAGGAGGTGATTCATAGTTTATGGGGTTGCCAACATGTGGATTGGACATTTTTGGGTCGAGAGGGGCTTTGGTGGGATTTTTTAATGTGGGATAAGAGGGTAGTGGAGAAGATTGAGGATTGTCTGGGGAATTTCTCTGTAGCGTGTTCTTTTAGGAATGTCATTAATAATTTTGTTTGGGTGTTTGTGGGGGTCTATGGTCCAAATGATGATGGTGTAAGGAAATTTCTTTGGGATGAATTGGTCAGCCTTATGAGTTGGTGGGAATTGCCGTGGTGTATTGAGAATGATTTTAATGTTGTTTGGTTTCTGAGTGAAAGTTCAAGCGACTCGAGACAATCACTAGCTATAGTCGATTTTTCGGATTTCATTTTTGAGCATGGCCTCTAGGACATCCCTCTTGTAGGTGGGAATTTTACTTGGTCAAATAATCGTGACTTTGCTGGCTTGGTCTAGAATTGATTGGTTCCTTCTATCTCTGGATTGGGAAGAACATTTTCCTAATGTCTCTCAGAGGAGACTTTCTAGAATCATGCCAGATCATTTTCCATTGATATTAGATTGTGGTGTATCAGGTGGAGATAGTAGGTATTTTAAGTTTGAAAATATGTGACTGAAATAAGAGGGGAGCTGGTGAAAACATGGTGAATGTCATATAGTTTTCAAGGGTCATCTTGCTGTATTTGTTGAAGAGATGTGGATATGGGGAGACATGGAGGGATTAGATAGCGCATTGTATTGCTTCGGTGTGCTTTTCCATTCTTGATCCTGGTTCATCGTCTGGATTTTTTAGTAGCTCTTTTGGATTGAGACAGGGGATCCGTTGTCGCTGCTATTGTGTATGTGGTTATGGAAGCATTGAGTTGGATGATGATTGCTACAGTGGAAATGAGACTTTTGTTTGGATTTTTAGTAGGGTTGAGAAATAATGAAAAGTTATTAGTGTCTCATTTACTGTGGAGCAAATTTCGAACAACTACGACATTTGCGATGTATTTCTTATGTTTCGAAGCTATTTCAGGACTGAAGATTAATTTGACAAAATCAGAAATAGTTCCCATTGGCGATGTGGGAGATGTAGAAGGGTCGACCTGTATTCTTGATTGTAGAATATCTTCTTTGCCGATGAAGTATTGGGGTTTGCCATTGGGTGCTTCGTACAAGGCTACATTTATTTGGAATGACATAATTGAAAAAATGGAATGTCAGTTGGTTGGATAGAGATAGTTTTATTTATCTAAGGGTGGTAAATTGACTCTGATTAAGAGTACTCTTTTTAATATGCCTACTTATTATCTCTTTTCCCTATTCTAGTGGGTGTGGCTAATAGGCTTGAGAAACTTAAGAGAGATTTTTTATGAGGTGGAATTAGGGATGAGTTTAAGTTCCATTTAGTGAACTGGCCTAGAATTTGTACTCCGATGAAATTAGGTGGTTTGGGGGTTAGAAACCTGATTCAGTTTAATTGAGCTCTTTCGGGAAAATGTTTTTTTATGTTGATTTTACTCGCAATTAGTTGGTTTATTTTTCGTAGTTCACACATTCTTGTAGTTGTTTATTATGGATTGTATACTTTTTTTTTTTTTTTTTTTTATCCTTCACTCCTATAGGAATGCAAGTCAGAGTTATATAGATCAATGATAATCTGATATTAACAGATATTTTCTTAGGAATGAGTTTGAGTATATGCAAGGAAATACTTTGATACCCACTACAGTATATAAAATTTCTTTCTTGACATATTAGTTTTTTACTGTTGTTCAACTCTAGAGCTGTATTCATTTTGAATGGTTGGTTTTGCCTGTAGGAAGTGATGGGATTTTGTCTGAGGCCAGATGGCTTCTGGATTCAGGTCTTCTACCGAATTCAAATTCAGCAACTCGAGCAATTGGTTACAGACAAGTATACCTTTTATATTTTTCTTCTTCTATTCTTTCTGTTTGTCATATTTTCTAATTTGCTAGCAGCAGTGCTAGTCCTAATAATTTGTTTTAATTCTGGAATTGGGTTCTCCAACTAACCTTTTCCTTCAAAAGCCCAATTTTATATGATTCATAAAGGAAGGCCCACAACTTTACCCTTAGGCTTGTTGCTCGTGTGTGAGTTATAATCAATTATCTCCAAACACCTTGGCAAAGTCTTTTTCTCTTGGAATCCATGACTTTCTCGTTGCTGTATATATCAAAAGAAAATAAAAACAACTTTCTCATAGCTGAATATTCGATTCATTGAATTTTTGTTACTTCCAAGCTCTAGACATTTGTTTCCTATTCACCTATTCTGCTTTGAATGTTGTTACATTTTTTAACCTTACAACCATGACTTCTTAATGCCATTCTGGATAAAGTAGTATTTGAACCTCTAAACGATGCTATCTTGCCTACTTCGTCCTTTACTTCGCTCTAATTTATTTTTCCAACTGATTCTGGCTTGTTTCGGTTTTAAATGGTTTATTCTATTTTAAGCAGTTATTTTAATATTCATTTGGTTTGATTTAATAATTTCAGGCAATGGAGTACTTATCACAGTGTAGGCAGCAAGGAGGTAGGAGTTCTCCTGGAGAATTTTTCGCTTTTTTATCTGAATTTCAGAAAGCATCTAGGTAATGTGTTTCCATCTTTATCGCTATAATTATATGACTCTTATGTTAGGGTCCTGTGCATCCAAGTAAGGAGGTATTTTGTTATGTATTTGAGCATTGCCAATGTTAATTTTTGGTAGTTGAAAAAGAAAGAAGAAAAAGGTTTTGAATCAATGAATGATTAGAAAGATCATCACTTGGGATAGTTTCTTTTTGGTAATCTATATGTTGTATCAGGGCCATTGTATGGTGCAATGGTAAAAGTCTCAGGCTGCAAAGCATACTTCGGGGGTTTGTGTCTGGAGAGACCACCTAATGTTAAAATGCTCAAAGAGAGGACAGTATTTAAGCCACCCTTCTCAGGACCCTCCTTAAGAGGGACCAGCACTATCCTTTAATCTGGACGTGTGTTAAGACAACCAAGTTATAAAATGAGGCAAAGCAGCACCCTAAAGTCTTTAGTAGTCGTTGTCCCACAGAAATTGCCTATAGTCAGACGTTGGTTCATTTAGACTCTGACTTCAATTTGCCATACATCAGCTTATCAATTGACATATCTGATTTCAACAACCCCAGTTTTCTAGATAAACTTCAGACTCCCTGTACTAAGGCATTGTCGTCAAGGCTGTTAACTCCTTAATGCATCTGTTACCACTTTAAATTTAGGAATTCTTTTAATATTTTGCTGCTAAGCCTAACAGAAGTCTATCTGTTAAGCCTCTATACTGCAATATAGAGATAAGTGGTTTTACCTATTGCATTATTGGCACCAAGAATTCCCTGCCAATAAAAAAGAATGGAACTCAATGTAACTTTGTTTCTATCATCTCTCCTAGATCCATCGGATTGATCTTTTAATTGAAGAAAACCGGAGGCATTGAATGAACATTGCTCTACTTTTAAAAACAACTAGGAAACTGAGGGGAAGAAAGGAACTTAGTCCGCATTATGTGATTTCCATTTATCTCAAGGCAATATTGTAATTATCATTGTAATTCCTTGCTTTATTTTCATGAGAAGAGAAGAATCTAGTAGTTGCTCTTCAATTCTTATAGTGTGGGTCAATGATTCCAAGGTGCTGCAATTGTGAAAGATGTAAGCATTAAAGAACTGATCTTTTTCTTCCCCCACTTTCATCTCTACACTAGGAGCAACAACATATGGCAGCAGATCCCAATGCGAGAAGCCTCACTCCCTATTTTTTTTTCTCATCTCTACACTAGAAGCAACAACATATGGCAGCAGACCTGATCTTTTTCTTCCCCCACTTTCATCTCTATTTTTTTTTTTGTATCATCCCAAGGAATTTGAATTGCCAGTCCATACTCCAATGTCAATCCCTTGCATCAAACCCTTGTAGTCTTTTTACTCTACACAACTTGAAGACTTGCACTGAAATTACTAGAGTTCCTGTAGAGAAAGAGAGAAATATAAAGAATGAGAAAATCGAGATGATGTTTTTTGTATATATCAAAATATATAAGGAAAATTGAGATTTTGATAGTTTTCCTGATCTGTAAAAGTAAAAATGGGCATGATATCCCTCACATGTAAACATCAATATTTTATTGTATCATCTAATTCTGTTCTTCTATGTTACACATGATCAAAATATCTGAAGGCATTGGAAGTGTTAGAAGTGAATTAGTATTAAACCACTCTTGCATTTTTTGTCTCTTTATGTTTTGATTATCTAAGTTCATTTGTTTATTTCTTTTTTGAAAAAAATAAAGAAGTTCCTATCATGGCCTCTTAAAAGTAATAGCTTGATGGTTGTAGCTTAGACTTTATTACCATGTCTAATGGATCACATATCCAACTAGTTGTACATAACTTTATTTTTTTGGTACAAAACTTGATGCTGCAAGTTGTGCTTTTTAGTAATCCTATGATTTTTGAGTTTGTGATGCTCTTATCCATTATATATTAATCCAGCAATTGTAAATTTGTTGTGCAGAAATTTTGCAAAAAGGCAATTGACATGGTTTCGTAATGAGCGAATATATCACTGGCTTGATGCTTCAAAGCCTCTGGTATGTCACTTGCATTCTTTCCTTGTTCCTAATGTGCCTTAACTACTTTTTTTCTTGTTGGGTGTGTTAATTCATTCAGACGTCTACGTTATCTCGCTAAATGCATATTTATGTGGCAAAATTCAACATGTGATTACATGGGTATCGGTGTAGTTTGGGATGAATGTATTCATTTCTGCATTTGTGTCTAGAACTGGTTATGAAGGAGCATATTTCTCATCAACATGGAAATCATATAGTATGTCATCAAGATCCAAAATTTGAGTACAATTCTTAATGATGGAATTTAGCTTGATTGAGAAATAAAATATAGAAGGGCGACATCTCTTCTTCCCATTTACTTTGGTATACTTGCTGATGCACATAGCATGGGCTGGGGTTTTTCATTTTGCAAATTTCTTTATATTGTGATTTTTTTATGCATTATGACCATTTAAAAACTCTTAACTAACAGAAGTTGGCATAATTTAGGAGTTAAGGGAACTGTGAATCCATGGTGCATCATAATAATTTGCGCTTAGGTACATATATTAATAATAAAATATAGGATAACATTAAGGAATACCATTTTGCCATGTCCTTTTCTCATATCCTAGAATGCCAATGGCAATATTTCAGATTATTGTATTTTAGATTGCTTTAGTTGTTTCAACATAAACGCTGAAAACAATTGGTATACTGTACAACCATTTCTCCATTTCATTCAAATTATTCTGTTCATAAGCATTACAAAATTTTAAATTAATTACAAACTTGTAGTAACCAATGGCAAAAACTGAAAAAAAATCCATGGTTTCCTGTAAGAACCCCATTTCATCCAATTGTTGCGAAACTGGGAAAAATAGTTTTTTGCACAACTTGCTCATAATGTAGGTCCCACTTTTATATCATATTTGGCCAAAGCATTGGACGGGTTGGAGTTCGTACCTTCTAGGGACTCCATGGATGAAGATCTGCTTTCAGTATATTGGCAATGCCGAAAAGGCTTCTGATTTTAATGAAGTAGAAACTTTTTTTTTTGTTTTATATACTGTTTTCATGTCATCAGTTAAAAATGATTACTTTTTGTTATATTATTTTTGTATTACCTATTTTCTTATCTTCTCCGCACATGAAACTTTTGAGAAATATTAATAGAATCCCCTTGTGCCTTTTGTGTTTTTTTCACATTAAGATTCCAGTTTCTAATTACATTTACTTATCCCAAAAAAAAAAGGAGAAGGTTACAGTTTCTAATTTTTCAAATTTGAGATCTGAGTTTGCGATCATTTTAAGTTCAAGACCTCCATCAATTTTTTTTGTTAAATAAATAATAAAAATGATGTAAAAATAGAATTATGCCCCTCCTATAAAAATTGAAAAAAAAGAAAAGAAAAGAAAATAAAAGAGAGAGAGAAGCCATACCCAACCATGGGTGGTTGGGACCTAGCCACCATAGTGATTGGGTTATCAGGCCACAACCATGGTTGGGTGAGAATCCACCCATTATGGCTAGGTCCAGCTATTACACAGTTGGGTCATACCCAGCCACCGCCGTGGTTGGGTAGCCCAGTCATGGTGGTTGGGCATGATCCAGCCACCCATGGTTACATATGGTTGGGCGTGGCTCTAACTTTTTTTTTTCCTTTTCTTTTTTTTTTCTTTCCTTTTCTTTTTTTCTACTTTTTTTTCCTAATTTTTTGATAGGAAGGCATGATTGTATTTTATATTATTTATTTGATTAAAAAATGGAGGAAGGTCTTGGAAGGGTCTCAGATTTTTAAATTTGGAAAATGATTTCTTAATGTCAACCACACGAAAAGCACAAGGAGGTCCTATCAATATTTTCAATTTTTTTCAGCTGAGTTTGAAGTTTGAAGCAAGATTCTTCTTGATACAAATCCTATTAAGGAAGTCTTTTTCAAAGGCTTATTATTCATCACTACTATTAATTAGTGTTTTTATTTTAGTAGTAATGTTATTTTCACGTAACAGGCTATTAGCTTATACTGCATATATAGTTAAAACTGAAATCTAGATTTTTTTTTGAGAAATTTTGGATGCAAGAAACATGTAATCATCAAAGTTATTGATCTTCAGTGGATTTGCAGCAAATAAATTTGCTAGTGTGGCAGCCTTTTTTGCTCTTAGTTGGTGTACAGCTTATGTCATATTTTTTTATCAGTGACCGTGACTCTTCAGAAGCATGCCATGGGTTTCCCTAATCAATCGTTTTAATTTTTGTTTTTGATCTTATGGGATTTTCGACAATGAAAGCCAATCATCTATGAGAAATTAACATTCCGACAAAGCCTCATTTTGATTGTTAGGGGTTGATGACAAACAATTCTATCATGGAGGATTTTATTCAAATTGGCTTTGGTTAAAAGGTTATGCGCAGTGCACTGAACTAATATGACCCTCTAATTCTTTTGTCTGGAGTCCTGGACATGGGACAAGAATGCAAAAGCATTCCTTGATATATGATTTGTGAAAGGATATCAAGATGTCGTAGGTTAACTTGTTTTGTTTTCTAATTAAGTAGTCTTTGTTGCTTTAATTATGACTGAAATACGTAAGTTTTTTAGAGACTGATACATGTGAGCTTTGTGATTTGGCACCAAAGTGCAAATGATTATGCATATAAGGTCGTTAAATTTGTTGCTTGAATTCTCTTCTTACCTTATTCTGATCTGCATGATGGACAATTTTGCAGGAACAGGTGCTGAACTTCATTTATGACGCATATCATGACGAAAGTGGAGTTTTGGTGGTGCCGGAAGCATTAAGAATGAAGAAAGATATTTCAAACCGCCGAGAAACTTCTGAACTTAAGGCCTACCGCACAAGAAATAGGTACGAACTTGTTATACTCACTATTATGTTGTGTTGTTTATTGTAAAGAGCTAAAAGCTTTTCTTTAAATGTGAAGGCATTTTGTCAGTCGTCAAGATTGTTCTGATATTTTAGACTGGATAATGAGAACCCAAGGGTGAAGCAATGAGTTTATATATTCACTCGAACTAAGCTCATTTTGACTTCAATCGGAATGAGACGAATTTTAATCTCGGTAAGCTTAGTCTATTAAATTTGGCTTAGATGCATTACAACACATTTTCTGTAGTTTTTTCAACGGTCCAGATCTAATTTCATTCTCTCTTTCTTACAAAAAACTTAAAATTAAATTTAGACTCTTGAAAAAACTGCAAAACCTAGTTTGTTATAGCATATTACTATCCTAATAAGCTTTGATCAAGGCCTTTGAGCATTTTTCTTCTTGGCAGTGACTCGTGGACTCCAGCTAGCCGTCACTTGAGCATTACCTTGTTTATTTTTTATGACGAGAAACTCTTTCAAGGCAAGATCATTTCATGTATCCACTCCTGTCGGGTAAATCTCGAATTGTGCAAAATTATCTTGGTTATTGAAGCCAAGCCAAATTGAATGTTTTTTTTTTTTGTTTTGAGGATTTTGATAATGAGATCAGTACATGTCTTTTAACCATTAGCCTTTTGTTCATTATAAGGTAGCTAACTGTCTCGGTCTTTGGACATGGGGGCGACTCTTTACCCGGAAGACTGACGGTTAAAATACTTTATTCAAAGTAATATCTCATATTCAATTGCACTATCTCTGTGGGTTTATACAGAATTGAGAATATTCGTTATATGATTCCTCATTCTCTAAGAGATGTCATGCATATTGTTAATCACCATAATACATATTTATACGAACCTCCCTGCAGCCCCTTTTTCCATTCAATTAAAAAAAAAAAAAAGGTTTTTCATTCAATCGAATCCGGAGTAGTTTTTGGCTAACTTTGTCTAAGGAATATTATTTAAATTAAGGATGATGATGAAGCAATTTATGAAATGTTACTAGTTGAAGGATGTATTTCTCTCTCTCTCTCTCTCTTTTATATATATATGAAAAATATTAATTATTTTGTCAAAGCTTTAGACTAATAAAACACGCAATTTAAGGATGAAGAAACCAATTCAACCTTCTGCCGCATAAAAGGACGTTTCTCTTAGAGACATTTTTTTACCAAAAATTATTTGGTTATTTAGATCGGATAATTCTTCAAAAGTTAAGACATTTGGAAAGGATTTAATTCTAAACCTCACCTTTTAAACCATTTGAAATAACTAAAATGAGCCATGAGAAGGTGAATGATTTTAAAATAATAAATAGTTTAACGTTTGGTTTTTTTTTTTTTTTTAAAAAATTTTATATTGTAGAGTTTGGTCCTTTGAAATATATGGAAAGTTTTAATTTAGTACCTAGATTATAAAAGCTTCAATTTTGTCAATGAAAAAATTTCAATCGTGAGCAATGTTGTCCTTGCCACAATAAACCAATAAATAAATACCATTATAAAAATTGACGAGAGGAATGTTAAGTGTACAAAAGTTTTTCTACAAAAATCTCTTATAAAATGAGGTGGCACTAAATGATTGGGTAGGAAAAAAATTTAAATTTTGAACTATTTAATCATTTAGTATCACCTCATTTTGTAAGAAATTTTTATACAAAATTTTTTATATACCTATCATTTTTCAATTGACAATCGTACCAAATATTCAAACGAGCCGTGTCACCAATTTTTTCTTGTTTTTTTTTTGTAATGATATGGTCATCAAGTTGAAATCAAGGAACTAATTTACTTGCATTTAACAATAAAAGTTGCAGTTCAGCAATTGAGTAAACAAAAATAGAATTTAGAATACAACCCATAAAAAAAAAAGTGGCAATTTAAAGGCCTTGTTTGGAAGTGAATCTCTTTTTATTTTAGTTTTTAGAACTAGTGTTTATATTTGAGAACTCAAACTAGACTTCTCCTGCGTTTGAAAAAGACTGAAATGAATCCAAAATCCAGTGGCCAGTAAAATTTCAAATTACCATCCAATACTTTTTTATCCCCACTCTCCTGCAATAAAGAAGCACCAGACGGACTCCTCGAGAAACTGAACTCACACAACACTTTTTTCTCTTCAGAAGTCCCTCATTTCTCTTCCTTTTTTCTACAAAAATGAGGCCTTCGATGTTCAGATCCGCACAATCGGCCATAGCGAGAAGCTCCTCGGCCCGCGTCGCTCGACGTGGCTACTCAGCCGACTCCGTCCCGGAGCGCAAGGTCGCCGTTCTCGGCGCCGCCGGGGGTATCGGGCAGCCGCTGTCTTTGCTGATGAAGCTCAATCCTCTGGTCTCCAGGCTCGCCCTTTACGATATTGCTGGGACCCCCGGTGTCGCCGCCGATGTCAGCCACATCAACAGCAGATCTGAGGTGCTCACCCCTATCTCTCTCTCTTAGGGTTTTTATCGATGCCTGTCTTTGATTTTTCTTTCCATTTCTAGGGTTTTTCCTCTATCTCCTGTTTGATTAGACTTGCATCTAGGTTTTCCCTGTAGTTCAGTCCAAAACTGGACATTAAGTTAGGCTGATCTCGACTGTTGAAGCGATAGTCAACGGTGGAGATGCTGTATTTATTCGTGGATACATGAATGTGTCTATGTGTGATTTTCTTTCTTTCTTTTCTTATTCTACTCAACTACTTTATTGTTCGCTATTTGGTGTTTTCTTTTTTACTTTTAATTTGTTCTTCAACTTTTTTTTTTTTTTAAAAAAAAATTCTTGCTGTTACACGAAAAAGGAAAAAAAAATTGAATTACTCTTTCTGTCTCCATCTCTTTTAATTTTCCTTTTTTTTTGTTGTTTTAATTTTTAGATTTCTCAGGTTGATAATTTTTTTATTGGTCTATGTTTGTGGATTTAACCGAACCAGTTGTTTGTGTATGTGGTGTTGATATAGGTGGCCGGGTACATGGGTGATGACCAGCTGGGAAAAGCTTTGGAGGGATCAGATCTTGTTATCATCCCTGCCGGTGTGCCCAGAAAGCCCGGTATGACCCGTGACGATCTCTTCAACATTAATGCTGGTATCGTCAAATCTCTCTGCTCTGCCATCGCCAAGTACTGCCCAAATGTGAGTCACTGTCTATGTTTCTCTAAGCATCGTTCTATTTTTTGAAATTTGTAGTTGACTTGGAAATTGATTATATTGAATTGGGCATTTCAAAGCAAATGTATGACATTTAAATTTCCTCGCTTTTTATGTTTGGCATTTAAGTTTTGTAAATGTCAATGTTGTTGTAAAATACAACCTTTAGTGAAATGTTATGTAGAATGTGATGGGGCCTTACGAAGAGATAAAATTAAAAGGGACTGAAAAAATGAGATATCACTATTGAAATTTTTGATAATTCAATGTCAACATTGCAAAACCTGTGATTCTTTGGGGGTGAGTGAAGTTTCTGGTATTTTTAACTAGAGTAATGCTAAATATTATATTTCTATCCCACGTTCACTTAACAATGTTGACGTGACACTTCCAACTAACCATTAGATTAATCATTTTTAAATAAATAAATAAAATCTAAATGGTTGGTTAGAAGTGCCATCTTGGCATTGTTTGATAAATGTTGGATAAAAATTATAGTATCTAGCATTTATCTTTTTAACTAATATGGCCATATTAGTTAATCTCATATTAGTTAATCGCAAGTTTTGTAATGAAAAAAGATAGGGGAGTTCAAAGGATTAGAGGATTATCTACCATTGTATATTCTGCCGGGTTAATGGGGGGGTGTGGTTGATGGACAACTAGAAGACATGTTTGGGAAATGATAATGTGTGTTCTTTATCTTCTTAAAATTCATAAGTAAAACTCACCATAGGTGTGTTGGTGACATACTCATGAAAAACACCGTTTGAGTATCGGGATTCATCTTGGAGTCCATCCAATTTGCCCATGTTTCTAAAGCCATTCTGTACGCAGTCGTCACGTTATATTCTCTAACATCTTCTGGAGACCCATTTCTGAAAAGCAGAAAACAACACGAAGGCAGAAATAATTACCCAGTCTTACATTCCCTGGACCAACCCATTTTCCATGAAAATACAAACAACCCTAAGAAAAAGTGGCAGTGCCATGACCTAATTTTCAATAATAATACTGTTTAGTAGACTGTTATATAATTGTCATACAATTGAAATGATGTGATAGTGAAAATCAACTTTTAATTTTTTTTTTTTTTGGAATAAGTGCATTTTTGGTCCTTGTAATTTGAAGTTTTGACAAATAGCTATCTGAGTTTTAAAAAGTGATTAATCACTTTATAAGGTAAGCAAAAAAGAACGATTTAGTCAATGCAGTTAGAAAAGTTGACATAATTATTTAATGTGCTAAATGTGGGTAGCCAAATCACCTCCATGGCCTTGGAAGTGGTTAGACCACTCCCAAATAACAGAGAAAAAAAAAATTAATAAAATTGAGAGGTGGCTGAACCAGCCCTAATGGCCATAACCGTGGTTTAGCTACTCATTTTGGCTGGCCTGATTCGTGTTGATGTGACATATTAATGAATTCTGTCAACTTTTCTGACGATAAAGATTATTTTGTTTTTTTTTTTACTTACCCTAGGGAGTAATTAATCAATTTTTTAAATTCATGGAGTTATTTGTCAAAACCCCAACCTAAAGGGACTAAAAATGTATTTATCTTTTTTTTTTTTTTTCTTCTTCTTCATCTTCTCTTTACAAATGTTGATTTAAAAGTGATTTACACTGACACGTCATAAAGTTGTATAGCAATTTATTAAATAGCATTTTAGAGTGTGATTTTAAATCAAATCACAAAAAATTTATCGTTTGAAAGTATTTTTTTAAAAAAATTTCTGTACATGTTTCAAATTTCAAACAAGATGGTGCGTTTTTAAAAACAAAATACTTAAAAAAGGTAAACTCACGTTGCATTTATAAGAGGCTTGTACATCCACCACACATAGCTCTCAAATACCAAGAAATCAACTCCTTCCCACTCTTTGCCATGCTTAGCTATGGAGTCAAGCTTCACAGACCGCTTTAGTACAGTGTGATTTGTTGCATGATCCGAGTTTGACTCCACGATAAAGGGAGCCCAGTAATACTCAATCGACGCATCATATTCCTGTAAACAAATCCATTTTTTTTTTTTTTATACAATCCTCCAAACTTTATGTATTAATCGTACTTCAAGTATTTGACAAGTTCTAAGGGTTTCTTTTTGTCAGGTTATGTCAAAAGTGACCATTTTATGTTTATGGGAAAACTTCTCTTATTCCTTATTCCTCACGACTTATCACAAGTTTTGTAACGTTGATCTCAAATTATCAAAAATTGTAATGTGGGGTATTTCATTTTTTGGTCCCTTTTAATCTTACTCCTATCGTTAGGATTTTGTGTTAATTCAAACGGCTAACATGTGAAATGTCTCTTATACTACTATAAAAATTATAAAATACAAATTTGTCTTTAATTAAAAAATTATTAAAAAAACAAGAAAAAGTAAAACAATAGAAAAAAAATAAACTAGACCCACGACTTGGCCATTGGTCAGCGAATTTTCACTAAAAAAAATAAAAAAATAAAAATGGGGTGTTTTGGTCATTTTATTTTTGGCATTCTTTGTTAGAATTTAAAAAAAAAACATCATAAAAATACTAGTCTCATCTAGTATTTTAATAAGTTTTTTAGGGAATTTGGGCATATATATATATTTTTTAATAATTTTTAGGGAATTTGGGCATTTCAAGTCAAAATTTTGCATGTGTGTTTCATGTATGTAATTCTCCGTCCATTTTAATGCTAACATTTAGTGGAGGGGCTAAAATATATCGAAATGGTAAAGTGTCACAAATAGTATTTTGGAGGGTCTTTGCAAAGGGGGTGTCAATTCCGGGGGGCTAAGCATAGTTTCTTCTATTTGTTATAAAGGTAATGATGGTGATGATGATAGTAGTAATGATGATGATTACTGCATATAGTTTCAGTCTTAAAGAATTTTGATTGTAATTTTGTACCCTAGCGCTTTAACAGTTCCATTCCTTAGGAGCTTTCTTAACAATTTTCTCATTGGATTTAGTTGAATGCCAAAGCCTTTGTATCATAATGCGCTACTACCCTGGTACAATTCATTCCGGATCACTTCATCCCAAATGTGGGAACAATTCATTCCAATACACTAATTTTGGTGATCTGAAGATTTCAGTATTTAAAAGATGATACTCAAAGTAGTATTTAAATCTTATATAGATTACAAACTTCCTGGAAAACTAGGTTAAAGTGTGAAACATTTTCACTTGAAGACTACTTTCATGTTTTAACTTCTAATGAATAAGTTGTATATAAGTCTATCCTCATCATTCCATGCTCTTGCATGGTGGTAGACCATGTTCCTGTGTCTTTTCCATATACCACAATGATCCTTGTCTTAAGGTAACTTAGGGCAAGATTGTTCTGTACCAGCATTAGTTCTGATTAAGCAGAACTTCCTTGATTGCTAGGCTGACAATGCATTTTTTTCGCATATATTACAAAATTATTCTAGCAGAACCTTGTATGCTAGGCTGACAATGCATTTTTTTTGTGGTAAATATATGTTCTTTTTTTAAGCAGGTTCTCTGTACATAATTGTTAAACCCTTGTTTATCTCTCATGTCACGTGGTAATAATAATGTTTTCATACGTTCTATCCTTTTGATTCATCTATATGTCAGTTAGCATATAAAATTGGAATGTGATTCTTCAAATACCGGTAGTATTAGAACGAGTATATTGTCAAATTGATAGTGGCACAAAATATTTGGAAGCATTTATTCCATCCATTTAGCATTTTTATTTTGTTTTTGCCCCCATGTGGACCAGGGTTTAGGGCCAAGGCTGTATGTTTTTAGGTAGAGGTCTTTGTGTGAGTTTCAATTTTTTGTCTCTGGAGTTTGATTTGGCCTACTACCATATGTTCAGTTTGGGATTTAGCTATTGTGACTAGCCTTTTAATTTTGGATATCATATAGAATGTTTACCTCATCTAGTAAGAATTCCATTTACTTCAATATGGTCTAATGCATTCTAACATTACTTTATTTCATAGTTATGTCAAATTAATGTCGGAAACAGTTACTGTTAACAAGGTAAAGACTATAGCGATTCATGTATTGTACACTCTTGGTACGAGATTATTAGTATTCCATTCAATTTCTTTCATGTGAGGGTATTATTGTCATTATTCTATAAGAGGTCAGTATAGATGTAGTTGCTGCTTATGATATTTTTGCTTTGACGTGATGACTGGCATGTCCCTTTGGGCTGCTCCTGCAAGTCGGGTGATTTGCAACTGAAGGAACTGTTAATTGGGAATTATTTCTGATCATTCATAAATCTATGATATGTTTTGTTGTTACCTCATCAGTTATCAAAAATGGTGCTTTTCCAGGACAATCATGTGACTTGGACAATGATATTACCGATCCTAGCATGGAAACCATTGAATTGTCTGACAAGGTGAAACTTGACGAAAGCTGCGTCATTGTAGAACCTAGTGAGCTTTATGCTGTTGCTCGCAGAGCCCGAAAACTCAGATCATACAGGGTACTCTCTCCCTCTCTGATATTCTGTTTTGTCCAATGGAAAAGTATAATTTGGAAGGTCTTTATACTGTTTTTGTTGCATTTCTTTGAATTTTAACGTAATAAAAATGGATAGCAACAGACCATTTGTCGTGCCCCCTTGAATATATTTAATTTTCAGAAATGAATTAGATGTGATGAGTTTTAACCATTCAAATTGAACATCATACTCCTGATGTATTGAAAGAACTAGATCTGTTGTATTTTAAAAGGCTTTCTGTAGGAAAAAGCTCTATCCATAAAATTAGGTTGGCTTTATTTTGATCTGCCAAAATGGACTCACCATATCACGCCCATTAGGAACATGTTTCTTGGAATGACTGATCTAGCTTTTGAAAAAAATAAAAAGGACTTCTTATGTTTATTGGAAACTATATCAGAATCGTATGTGCCTTATCTTTTATTTATTTACTTATTTTCAAAAGTATCATCAGGAGAGTTGAGCAATTGAATCCTTTTTTTTTTTTTTCCCCTCTTTTACTTTCTTTCCCCTCGCATTAGAAAAAGATTCAAGATGCATTTACTTCAAGAAAGAGATTGGCAGAGGAATATGAACAACTAGCAATTTGGTATGGAGATGCAGACATGGGTTCTGGCAAAGACAAATGGCAACCTTCTTTGCCATCCACCCCTGCAACACCATTAGATTTGAAGAATTCGCAAATACAGCTGCCATGCGACTCCGAATGGGAGCTTCTGTAGTTAAACAAAGTCACTTTTGTATATATAGAGCCTCTTGCCTGTGGAAATGAACGTGTTGCAGACATGCCACTGTGTGTGAATAATCACTGGCGAGTTTCCCACTTCCAAGGTACATGTACATATGCGAAATAAGGTGGTTATGATGACTGTTTCAGTTCTTATTTTAACGGTTTTCTTTTCTGGTTAAGTTGCGAAATACTGCAACATCTTTGTGGTACAATTTCCATATACGTAATTATACCCTTTTGCTAATAATGCAGTGCTAGTGGATGTAGTCACTGTTTTGCCTCCCTATTTGAGCTTTACGGCCTTTTTTTTTTTTTTTTGCAATTATAACCTTAATTACTTTTTACAATGTCGGTATTTCAAGTTTTAGCGCCTTTTAATTAAAAAAAAATTAAAAAATACCCTTGTTTTTAATTAAAAAGTAAGTTTGTATTTTTATAAGTTTTACAGGAGTATAAGAGACATTTTAACTGTTATCGTTTGATTTAATCATAAATCCTAACCGTAGGGGTTCAATTGAAAAAGGCAGAAACATGAGATATTGACATTGCAAAAAAATTGATAATTTGACGTTATGATTGCAAAATCCGTGATATTTGGGAGGTAAGTGAAGTTTTTTCCAATAAAAAAAAAAAAAATGATAAACATGAACACAACACAAGGTTGCAATTTGTGGCCCCTCCAAATTTGATGGAGGGTCACCACATTTGTTGTTGAAGCTACAAAAAGTTTTGATAATTTTTCAACAAATACGCATACAAAATTTGATTCCAAGTATCAGGGACTCCTGGTAAACACCAGTGAATGCAATCGGCAAAATTGTTTGGATCGGATCTCTGTTCCTTGGTCAAGAGCTTCCCCTTTCGTTCCCCATAGATTGATGTATGAGCATCCTTCCGAAACTCTGAGAGTTGTGTGATATTTAGAAGTGTTACGTTGAATTTTAGTTTTTGTAATATATCATGTACTATCTCCATGATCTCAAGGCTTGAACCACTGCCCCAGTATGGACCTTGGATTGGCTGCGACTCATTGAAGCAGTTTCCTTCACTTCCTCGCTTCCATTCCCAACTCCTACAACCAAAAAAAGAAGAAGAAGATGTTTTCAAAATGGGTGGAGTACAAACTTTGTGTCCTTTCCTTTTGTACTAGACCTTTGATGATCGGATCCGGATCCTCTTTTTTTTTTTTTTAAACAAAATTGTTAGTAAATTGGACAGTAAATGTGAGAGAGCTTTTATGAGGTCCATCTGTCCTTATAGGTGGGTGGGTTGTACAAGACTTGTTTGGGCAGGTAAGCTCCATAAAGACTCTCACATTTGTTGCTCAAAATTATTGTAGATCTTTATCCGGATGGATCAAACCCATAGTCTTGTGCTAGTGTTGGACGAGTGTAAGTAATGCAGGAGAATCAGGCATAAGATTTGAAGATTATTTTTTGAATAAGATCAGCACAAGAATAAAAAGAATCATACAAAATATTTAGAGATTATTTTTAGAATAATATCTTTTTTCTTTGTCTATAAGAATTTTGTTTTGTCTCCAAGTTTAAGGGGGTTTTTTTTTTTAATTAATTTAAATTATTATTTTTTTTTCTCGAAGTATTTTGCTTAGAAAGTACTCAAACTTAGCCTATATAAAAACATACCTGTATTATTTTGGAATTCAGTTTTAAAGTGTCAATATAATTTTAATCTTTTAGAGTTATTCTTTGTTAACTTATTTGGAGCGACCGGGTCTTTTTCTTCTTCAATCGTTATTTTCTATATTCCTGAGTTTCATTTTTTGTATTCAATTCTTAATTTTTGCTACTATCATACGCTGTCAGAACAATCCTAATTCTGCCCAACGTCAGTAAAGGACTTAACCAAAAAGAACAGTCCTCTCAACTAGTCTTTTTTTAAACAACTAGTCTCAACTATTTTTTTTTTAAAAAAAATAGTCTTTACATAAAATATTAACAAATTTACTCAATTTATTCCTCTACTACTCCCATTTGTTTTACACCCTATAACCATAAAATTAAAAATTTGAAACTCTAAATCAATCCAACCTACAATTTGGCAGTTCATTTCCACACCACATGAAACTAGTAAATGTATTAACTTTCAATTTTTTTAAGTGTCTTTCTCTACAAACTCATTTTTTTTCTCTTTATTTTTAAAGGCCGTTTGACTCTCTGCTCATATTTCCCTTCAATTCAATTTTTTTTTTCTTGTTCTTGAGTTTTGGAGTTCGAACAAACATAGAACGGTGTTTTCACTGCTATTTTATTTTAAATTGGTTTTATCATATATATATATATTTTGTTATAAAATAGAATATAATATATAAAGAGAACACAAAAAATTATTTTATTATTACATTTGAGTTTGATCCCCTCAAAAAAAATTAATTCCTATCTTTGCTACTACTCACCCCATCGTACTGGGTTGATGTGATACTGTTCATTGGTTATCGGATCAATCATTGTTAAAAAAAAAGAAAAAAAAAAAAGAAAAAGAAATTCAATGACTAATGGGCATTATTACATCAGCTCAATAAAATATGAGTGTAATGAGAGTGTAGTATATATTTGATTTAAGATTTGAAGTTAATTAAATAATTAATTAAATATAACATTAATCTTTTTTCGTAAATCCATACTATTAATTAATTTTAAATTTTTTTTATTTGAGTTAATTAAATAAATTAACTCGAATTTTAAATAATATGATTTTGAGTTTATATGTATGTATATAAATTCATTATGTACATCTACAAACATGCACGAACACACAATTATATCCACACATTCTTACAAACACGCTCATATACACACAAATCTTTAAAACTAAACTCACAATAACAATACTTCAAATTATATCTATTATATTACGAAGATAATTCCCTTTTTATTAAGATGTTCTAATTACAAAATTCAAATAATACTAAAAAATTTGTAAAAATATAATTATACGAGTTTATATAAGCTTATATGAGCTGAGTTTATATGAGCATATTTTGTTTAATATTCAAACATATTACTGTGTTCACGAACAACTAATTTATTATTCAAATAAAGACCGAATTGAATTTAACCGATCAGGCTTATTTTACCCCATAATTGTAATTTGTGTGTGTCAAGACCCTTCTTTCTGTTTTTTGTTGTGTTGTAAACATGAAAATCGATTAGTGGACTGGACCAGGCCCAGTTTAGAGCACCGCCTTTCTCAACGGTCCAACCCAATCTCAAACCCTATAAGAAAAACCACTCACCCCACACGAACCCACTGCTCATCCGTGTCCTTCGCAGCCCTCACTCTCATCGTACGGTTATTCTCAGGGTTAGGGTTTATCCTCAGAGCCAGGAGCTTCTTCTCCAATGGACCCGACCAAGAAGCGAAAGCTGGAAGAGAACGGCGTCGTCCCCCCAACCACCGACGTCGAACCCTCGCTCGCGAAACTCACCCCGGAAGACGTCCGCAAAATCGTCGACCGCATCGAAAAGGACAAGCTCATCGACATCGTGGCGTCCGCGGCTGCCCGTCACGTTGACGTGCTGGACGGCGTGCGAGCCCTGGCGGACTCGGACTCGTCGCAGCGCAAGCTCTTCATCCGCGGCCTCGGCTGGGACACCACCACGGACGGCCTCCGCACCCTCTTCTCCTCCTACGGCGAGCTCGAGGAGGCCGTGGTTATCCTCGACAAGCAGACCGGTAAGTCCAAGGGCTACGGCTTCGTCACTTTCAAGCACGTTGACGGCGCTCTCCTCGCCCTTAAGGAGCCCAGCAAGAGGATCGACGGTCGCGTCACAGTCACGCAGCTCGCTGCCGCTGGGAACACGGGGGGAAACGCCAACTCCAACACCGTCGACGTGGCGATGCGCAAGATCTACGTCTGGGAGGTGCCGCACGACATGTCGCCGGATAAGCTCTTGTCCCACTTCTCGTCGTATGGGGAGATCGAAGAGGGGCCACTTGGGTTCGATAGATTCACTGGGAAGTCGAAGGGGTTCGCGCTGTTCGTGTACAAGTCCGTGGAGGGGGCACAGGCGGCGTTGGCGAATCCGGTGAAGATGATCGATTCGAGGCAGTTGAATTGTAAGTTGGCGAACGTGGATGCGAAGAAAGGGAAGCAAGGAGGGCCACTAGGTCCGCCCGGGACCGATGGGGTTCAGGGCCAGGTTGGGGCTACTGGGAACGACGGGATGGGGATGGGGATGGGAATGGGCATGCCGCAGGGTGGTTCGATTCCGGGGTCGCAGTACGGCGGGCCTGGCTCGATCGGCACGTATGGTGGGTATCCGGGTGGGCCCCCGATGGGGCATCATCCGATGAATTCGACGTCGTTGGGCGGGCCAGGGTTGTCGTCGGTAAATAGCCAGGCGCCATCCTCGTTAGGAGGGACTGCTGGGTTTGGTGCTGGGCTGGGTGGGCCTTATGGTGGGTATGGTGGGACTGGTGGGGGATTGGGTGCTGCTGCTGGTGGGGCGTCTTCGTTGTATAGATTGCCGCCGAGTTCTGTGGGAATGCCCACTGGTGGGTATCCAGAGAGTGGGCATTATAGCTTGTCGTCAGCTTCATCTGGGTACCAGAGTCAGCACCACCAGCCAACGGGGACCTCCCCAGTGCCAAGGGTTCCACCTGGTGGTGCGGGCATGTATCCAAATGTGCCGCATTACTACTGAGGTAATTAAATATCATATATATATTTTCCTTCTTTGCTTCCTTTTGCGTTCTGTCTCCTGTGCTTGTATTCACATTTTCTTTATTTGGTCGCTTGGTTAGACTGACTGGGTGCCTCTTATGTTTGTGGTTGGTGCTGCTTTCTTTTTATCTTGGTGCCAAGTTACAGATATTTGCTTGTTACACAATTTGTTCTTGGTTTTTTGTTTGTTCTGGTTTGTTCTTTGGGATTGCATTTGGCGTGTGCTTCTATGTGTGTTGGTTTGTTTTGTATTTTGTGGAAGTTTGCCAGCAGTCTAGGTAGTCCTTTTGGTACGTAGTGTCTTGTAAGAGATAGGCAATGGAGCGATTCAGTTGTGTTTTTGTATTATATATGACTCTGATTCTGTTGGCTGTGATTGTTTCTGACTGTATGTACTTTTGTAATTGAGTTGGTTGATATGTAGTTGTCTTTGTTCATGTGGATATGCACGAACTGATCTGTTTGTTCAAAATGATGAAGGTGTGTATGCAGTTTATGGGCTTGTGGATAACCATCTTATGGAAAAATTAACTTGTCATTGGTTTTTGGCTTGACAATCAACCAGTAAAATGACTGTTTTGCACTTGTAAGAAGAAAAAGTACCATACGTTTTATGACCTCAACCTGGATGTGGATTTCTGACTATCGAGTAGTACCAGAAACTATAATGCTTTAGCTTTTCAAACATTACCTCTTTGTCTGAATTATATTGAAATGTTTCATTACTTAATATTTATCATTAATTTGGCAATTATCATACCTTTGTCCTTATTAAATTTAGATGATCTGGTTTTGTGTGTCCAAATTGATGATCTTTTGTTATGGACCTTGGTTACCTAGAGAAATGAATTGATTTTTAGTTGATAGGCTTTCTCTGCTTGATTGCTGGCTTTATATATAGATCACGATGCACAGCGCTTTTATATTCCCTAATAAGAATTCTGGGTGGGAACTCATAGTAACGAAATTTAGGTCAAGATGTAAGTCCTAGTTGGTCTTTGGTACTGGATGTATGTGATTCTGATGTCTTGCTTCCTGAGAGGTGGTATTTGTGGCATGGTAGCTCTAGTGGGGTTGTGGAAATTAAAACATTGATATATATAGATTTTGGCTTTCGTCACTGCTGAAATTTAGCTAGATGACTGGCTTTTGAGGACATCAGCTGATTTTCGGATTGGGCTGGAAACGTGTTAATTTGAGTTTTCATGCATTTGCATGTAATTTGGCATAAGGTTACCACCTTTGTACTGAAAATTGCATGGAGGGGTTTAGAGTCTTTAATTGTTTAGTGTGTGCTGAGCGGGAATCCATCTTCCCTAAAAGAGTATGTTTTTGATGCTTGTACGTGGTTATCGGTTGAAATAGTTGTGCTTGTCATGCTGAAATTGTGTTAATATCATAAAAAGCTGATTAATTAACGGCTTTGAATACTAAAGTTGATGCTGTTTCCTGCATCTTCTCCTTAGCTCTGCTTAATACACATTCATATTTGTCTTAATCGATGCACGGATGTGAATGCACTGTCATTAGTTGGCATATTCATAAAACCTTTCGCATGTGAATACTGGTTCTAATTATGCATTAATTCAGTGGAATTTAGTTCTAGATATTTGTTTTTATTATGACTTGGTGCTACCTTATGTTTATTGATTTTCCAGTTACATCTTTTACAAAGAGATTATGAAATTCACCATCTGATGTACTTATCAAAAAAAAAAGAAAAAAAAGAAAAAAAAGAAAAGGAAATTCACCTTCTTATGTACTTTTTTTTTTTTTTTCAAACATCATGACCTATTATGTTTCATAGTATGCCTTTTTATTTTTGATGTTATGTGTGGCTTCTTAGTTTGCCTGTTACTTTTCTTTGAGATGTTCTGAATTCTGTATCACACTTTTTTTTTGTTTGTGGTTAGGTAAGACATATGAGCTGTTTCTTTTAGTGGTGCCCCAAGAAGGTATAATATTTGTTTTGTTTGCTTTGATTTTCGCTTTGAATTAGAATGTAATGAACTTTGTTTTGCGTGATGGATGTGGAATGATGTATTGAGTTGTGAATGGATGTTTGATTCAGGTGTATGACAGCTTATTCGGCGCTGATGCTTTATGTGGTTCTGGTGATTGCGTGATTGCAGAGTTTGATGAATGTATTAGCTGTTCCTTTACAGGCTCTTCATCTGCACCTTTAATATTGTGGTTCTTTTCTGAATGCTTGTAGTCAAAGCAGCTGAGTTAGATTAGTTATGTACTTCTATCTGAAACTAATGTGCCATCTGGGCGTTTTATTAATAATATAGTCTAAATAATATATAAGTACTGAATTTATGGTTTCCCTTCTTTACTGAAGTGTATGCTTGGTTTTATATTTTCTAAGTACAAGTTTTCCTTCTTCTTTTTTTTTGTTTGTCACTCATTTTTACCGGATTTATTTCCTCAAATGGGCTCTGCAGTGCTGATAAATGCAACTAAATATGTTTAATATGTGTATTACATATCTATAGTTTGGTTGTGAAGAAGTCTGCTGCTGAAGGTATTACCACCTGCTTGATAAATAGGATGTTTTGTATGATGGTGATCAACCTCCTAGTGGGGATTTTGCTGCTCCTTATATGAGCTGTTCTGGCTGTATTTTAGTTAAGTTGGTGTCTGCTGTCTTTCTATGGGATTTTCTTTGATCCCCGCTGTTGGTGTTTGGAAATGATTTTTCTTATGTGAATTGCCTTTGGTAATCCTCCGTTCATCTTTCTGTGTCTCAGTTTAGTTTGTTTATGCAAAATGGATTTATTTTGGTCTGTGCTTGAATTGTTGTGGATCAATGAGCTCATTATTTATGCTGGTGGTTAATTCAAGTTCTTTGCACTTGTGTTGGTGATTGTGCAAAATAAAGGTGCCTGCTTTTATGACCTTTCTATTGGACGTTTCATGCATTGGTTGTCTAGAGTTGATGGATCTGTGGTTGAGACTTGTTAACCGAATGTTGTGACCTAATAAATGTGTTCTAGTATTGTTGATTAAGTTCTGTGATGACAGTTTGGAGTCCTTGAGTTTCTGTTGGTGATGTTCATGGCTAGCACTGTCTTCTGTTTATGGCTAGCACTGTGCTTCCTTTTTGTTTCTGCTCAATGTCCATTGATATTTCTACATGTTGGGTTAAAATGGGCCTTCTGTCATCACTCTTCCTCCAAATTAATATGCTCTAGGATACGTACTTATTGAGTTGTGGTCTGGTTAATGGTCGATTGTTTTTAGCTCTGTAACTGGACGTGTCTGCTCAGTATATTTTTTATTTATCTTGATTTTGCCTGAATCTTTTCCCTAGGTGGTAATTATTTTGATTTTTGAGGTCCTATATGGAGTATTATGCCTTCCAACTATGTTACATAACCAGATCTTTTGTTGAGTAATGAAAACTCTTTACACCCATTTCACCGATTGAAATGGCGTGTTTTAAGTGACTTTATTTTTTTTCAGCTGGCGTAAAATTGGTGTGAAAAATAATATTACTTTATTTTGTTTGTTGTTTTGTTTTTCTTTTCCCCATTAGAATTTTCAAATAGTTTCCAAGTTTTAATGCACGATTTGTATTTTATTTTATTTATCAAATTTGTAATGTACAACTTCCTGGAGTTAATGTACGATCCGATGCTATGCTAGAAATTTTCTGATCTCGCCAAATGTTACATACATGGGTTACCATATTTTACTGTTACAGGTTGGGTTGCCAAATTAGCAGATTTCTTTGTCATGAATTTTTGAACATACAGAAAATTAAATGTGTTTAGGTTCCAATTCCCTCCTGACTTGGTTGATGCACAAGAGTTGAGTTCTTGCATGCGTTTTAGTAACACATTATTTATTTATTTATTTTTGATGAATAAAGTATTACTAATTTTCCTGGAGAATAGTTTTATTATAGAAGTTCCAGACGAAATTTGCTAGCACTTGGAAGTAGTGGTCGTTTAGTTCTCACCAGATGGTCCTTAATACGGGATTCATGATTTTTGTGGTTACTCTTTAAATTTTTTCACAAGAGTGGACGGATCTAGTATATTCATTGTTTATGCGCATGTGGTTTAGATGTAAATTCAAATTTTCTAGAACGTTGTCTGAACTATACAGTGGCAATTGTGTGATATATGGAACGGATTGAAACCAAATTGAAAAAACTAAGCTGACTACGTCTTCATTTCTTGTTTTTTTCCCCCTTTGGTTTCTTTGTGTGGTGTGTCAATATGCTCCTCTTTTGGGCGGGTTTGTGAGGCAAACAAGTGAAGATGGATGCCAAGTCGCATTGTCAGAACTAGGGTAAGTGATCGGCTGGGTCGATGACCAACCCTCCGGCGTGGCATGGCATGGCAAGCAAAGTGGGGAGTAGAGCCTGCTGCTTGAACTTGAAATTATGATTTTTGAAGTTTTAGTCGAAGGTGGTGAAGCCTGCTGCAAGAACCTGTCTATGAATGTAACAAATAAACAAACAGCTGTTGCGAGAGTCCAGTTTTACATGTAGAAGTGCAATAAAATTTGAGAGTAGGGCATGGCAATGCAAGAGTGGTATTTGCATGTATGACTTCCCATCAATCCTTCTCCTTATACATTCCAAAAGCCCACCACAAAAATGGAATATGCCTAATGCTGCTTCCAATTTACAAGTTTTTCTATTTTTCTATTTTATTTTTTTCTATCCAATTTACGAGTTTATCTTACGCCTGAAATGTGTGTATATAAAGAAACAAGCCGCGCAATGTCTGTTTTTGAGTTGTTTTTTTTTTTTTTATTTAATAAATTTGTTTCCTCCTTATTAAACTATTTGAGTATGAGATGAACTCAAAGAACAACGTCAAGCCCAAAACCTGTTTCCGCTTCTTGCTTGATCTGCTTAGGAAAAGGAAAAAAAAAAGAAAAAAAGAAAAAAAGAAGAGAAACAGTTGATGTCTCTAGTAATTGTTTTTGTAAATGTTTTCAGACATTTTTAGAGCAATGTTAAGCTTATAAATTTTTTTACAAAGTAATATGACAAAACATGATTAAAGAGGAGATGAATTTAATTTTGAGAAATTCAATTTTATTGTGTCATATTATTTTGTAAGAGAGGTTTTTTTTTTTTTTTGGTTTTTAAGCGTTGCATTTCTCTGAATTTTATTGGAGCCAGTAAAGAGAAAGAATCATTACGGTTCACAAACACGCAGTCTAAGGTGGTACTTGGCTCTTGCGGGAGGGGGTAGGTATTCACAGTTAAACCTTGGTCCTACTAATTGTGGGGTTGGGGTTTTTTTTTTTTTTTTTTTTTTTTTTGTTTAAAAAAAGTACAAAAGAAAAGAAATTAGAGAAAAGCGCTAGACGGTTTACCTTGGTCCTACCGAATGCGGGTTTGAGGTTAAAAAAAAAAAAGTACAAATGAAAAGAAATTAGAGAAAATTGCTGGAATATGATAATAGATGAGTGTTGGGAGGAATTTAGAAAAAAAGTATACCAATTTTTTAAAAAACCCAAGAGACGAGCTAAGAAAGAAAAGGTGACCAAGAACGAAAAACTTGAGAGAATTCGCTCTATCAACCACATCCTAAAACTTGTGTGTTTTTTTTAGGTTTAGAGTGATTGACCAACTTCCAAACAGCTTGAGATGATATGATTATGATCACTTAAAAAATAAAAAATAAAGACTTTAGGGGTAGGGTCTACCATTCCCTTGAGCTTTTTTGGAGTGGTCTGAACATTGTCAATCTTGATAAAGGAGTGGTCTGACCATTGTCAAAAAAAAATTATTCACTCACTTTCTCTCTTCACGCAGAACCTTGAACCTAAAAATTGAGAGGCAGCATTACGAGGAGTTATAGAGCAGCAATGGCAAGGAGCAGAGTGCAGTTTCTGCCTTTGATAAAAAAGAATTGGCAGTGGCTGCTAGATGATAGGAGCTTGGTACGAAGCTTCACATAGAGAGAGATGATTTAAAAATAAAAATATGAATATAAAATTATTGAAAGATTATTTTAATAGAGCGGAGAAAAGATTTGAAGAGTGAGAGTGTAACACATTGGTCCCATATTGAGAAAATTAAGAATAGCCCACATAAAATAAATAGTTTATAAAAAGAGTCATGAATGTTAAGTCTACATTACTTAGTTACTAGGTGAAACTGAATTTTATAAATGATTGTAAAAAAGTTTTAAAATTGACTAATTTTTTTAAGGTGATAACATAGATATAACTAACATTTTTTCCTATATAGTTACATAGATGTGTGTCGATTTTAATAAATGGGTTGTTAAAATAAAAAATAAAAGTGAGACTTTTAACTAAATTTGGCTAATTCAATGCTAGTGCTCTTCTTATTTTTGTCTCTAAGCCCTAGGTCTTCAGCTTAAAAAAAAAAAAACGAACTGACAAACGACGCCGTTCTAATGCCGTAATCCTATTTCAATTAAACTAGTACTAGTAGAGTAGTAGTAGTAGCCTTAATATATATTTATTTTTTCTATAATTAGTAGTAGCCTTAATTACTCGCGGACTTTTAAACCCTCCCCTCTACAAAACCTCTCTGCGGCGAACCTCACCGGTCACCACTGTAAAAGCTGAGTTAAACTCACCGGTAACTCTCACCGCCGATCGCTGGATATTTCGGATTTCCGGTAATACACTACTCTCTTCTTCATGATCCTCTTCTTATTTACGTTTTCTGCGTTGAATTTGTTAGGGTTTTTGTCTCCCCCCTCAGTTTGTAGTATCTTAAGCGTCAATATTTTCGTTAAATTATTCTATCAGTTTGTGGAAGGTTGCAACAACGTATTTGCTTTATTGCTTGATCACACTATAGGGTTTCTTTATACACACAAAGCTCGGAACAATGGTCCATGAGTTTAGGAGCTCTGTATACGCATATATGTATGTATGTACGTATTTATGTATGCTTAGTGCGACGTACCATGTGTTTGTGTGTATGTGTTCTGCATGGTATTGTAATTATCATTTTTTGTTGAGTTTTCATGATAATGGGATTGTACTGTGCATTGGGTGTTGAGATTAATTTTGACTTGATTATGAGGGAAAGCATGGTAGAATTAAGCTAATTGCCGTATTTGTGAAAACCTGTGTATTGTGAATTTTGGTACCGATTGACAATAAATCATGAGTGAAATTCTAAATATTTGAGGCTTGACATATCTACTGCCAAAAGTCAGGTACTTGGTGATTTTTTGTAAAATCTGAAGCTTCTTTATCCGGGTTAAATTGCTGAAATGACAAGGATGTGCACGTCAAATGAAACAAAAAAAAAAAAATTGATTGCGTACTTTAATTGCGGCCTTGAAACTCTATTTCATCCGGTTAAAGATTGGGAGTGTTTCTGACGAATTTCTCTCTTAGAAAATTCAAATGGTTGTGCACCATCCCTTGATGATGGGAATAAGAGTATATGATAAACTATGTGGTCTGGCATATTGGTTTTTCTGTAAAGATACCCTCCACTTGTTCGTCTTATTCTTCTTAGCTTGTTTCTATTGCCTTCTGTACTTCTTATTGGTTTTTTGCTTTCTCTGTCATAGGCATGCTGTGATGCTCTTCCTTCTCATTCCTCATTGCCTTGTGTGATTATCTGTAAGAATTTTTGACAGGTTTCTCTTTTGTGTTAAAATAAATAAAAATAAATAAGGAAAAAGGCTTTTAGTTTTGTTGTATCCTACCAGATGCGAAGTTTCAATCTTTCTGTATGATATCAAAGGCCCATTCTTATGAGAACTTCTAGATATATGTGGCTATTGACGACCAACATTTTCTCTTGAACTTCTCATGAATATCAGATTTGATAGTATAGGACTTTAGTCAGTTCATGTAGCAAATGCTTGCTATCGTCAAACTAACTACATGGCTGCTTGGCACCGTGTCCCTCAACATCTGACCTGGGCACAAATCATGCTAACGCCTTTAGAAGTGTCAATTTTCTGTTTCTGTTTCCTATTTTGGGGACTATACACCTTTTTCAAGGAACCTAGCTTCATGAATTGAATATTGTTTTTGTAATCTTTTTTTTTTTTTCCCCTTAAGTTGTCAGTGCTGTTGTCGCTATCTGAAACTACTCTGGTTTACACCAGTTTGTTCCTTGATCTTGTTGGATTGACCTGAGTGCCATTTATTTATTTGCCTGTAGCCATTATATCCTTGTTATTATTGCGATCCTAGAACATTCCCGTTTTTACATTTTGCTGATAATTTGACAATGTTATGTACACTTAGTTATTTTACTACTTGACCAATTCGTGAGCCATGGTTTGTTGTGAGATCTATGGTGTAGATATTTGTAAAGCTAAACTCATCAAAAAAATATTTGTAAAGTCAAAATACAGTTTCTATTGTAGATATCTAGGCTGCTTGTTGTCTTGTACTTCAGATTGTAAAATTGGCTTGTACTTCAGATATCTAGTGCAATATGCACTCTCTTTTCCTTTGTTAATACTGCTTCCATATTACAGAGTATAAGTGATTAGGCTCTTTCTTGCTACGATGATGAGTTATTCACACACTAACATTATCTTGCCTTTCTATGAATCTTTGCCACTTAATCATGTTTTGAGTATATTCCACTAGATTAATCCTAAATGCACTTAGGTTGCCTATTTGAATGTTGACAAAATTTTATTTGAAAGTCTGCAGGTAAAGTTTATCATTCCGGAATAAGAATATTTCCCTGTACCTGTTATGAGCATCTAAGTATCTAAAACATTGGTTCCAGCAACATAATACATGTCCATAATGGATCTGAAACATAAAGGTATAACCTGGGTTGGAAATTTTTTCCAGAAGCTTGAAGCTGTGTGCCAAGAGGTGGATGGTTTTGTGAGCAAGGTATCATTAATTTTAGTTTTTATTTTTCCGTAAAATCTTCATATTCTTTTTTATGCCATTAATTAATCCTATCATAAGACAGGCATTTTTTTTCTTCTTCCATTTTCATTGGATATTATTTGGTACTCATGTTCTTTTATAAAAAATAAATAAAAAATTTATTTAGTACTCATGTTTATGTGAAATATAACTTTGTTAGACGCACTGATATAATCTGGTTCATGTGAAATATAACTTTGTTAGACGCACTGATATAATCTGGTTCAACCCAGCTGAACAAGAAAAAAAGAAGAAGAGAGAAATTATTGAATTGGGCTCTACCTTCTAGTTTAGTTGCAATGAATTTTTTCACTGCGGCAGATATTTCCTCTCATAATTTTGAATTGCTTTAATTCACAGGATACAGTGAAGTATGTTGAGAACCATTTGCAAAATATGGGTGGAGGTGTGAAGAAATTCTATTCTGATGTTGTGCAAGATGTACTTCCTCCTTTAGTTGATCCTGTAAAGCAAGAAGCACAAGCTATGGCTCTGAAAAGCAATGCTGCCATTAGCACCTATTTGAAGTCAATGATTAGTTATGAGGAAACTCATGTAGAAACTGTCATTAAGCAATCACATATGGAGCCCAATGCAGTTGATCATGTGAAGAACCAGCTGCCAGACGAATTAAGTAGGCTTCACCTCATAAATGATATTACTCCAACTTCTGTAGATTCCCTTGAGGAGGCAGAGACCGACTCATCACTGCAAAAGGTTGATGATGTTTTGACTAATGAAAACCCAAATGTGGGCACGGAAGAAAATGCTGTAGAGGATTCGACACCTGAGGTGTTGGAGTTGATTACTCCAGGTGATAAAGAATCCTTTGAAGCATCATTGTCCTGTGAGTTCAAAGATGATAATCATGAAAATGCATTTGGAGTTATGGCTGAGGTTTCACCGTCATCGTCATTACATAGTGTGGAGTTCCAATCCCCCCAAAAAAGGGGAGCAGTTTGTGATAGCCTTGCAGATGTTACTCAGAGCGTTTCTGATGTTTCAAGTATTCTTACTTCTGAATCAGGTTTTTCTGTTGTATCTGGTGAGAAAATTATAGCGGAGATGAGACCTATATTCTCCAGCAGTTCCCTATTCGCAGAATCTTGTAGTCTGTCTGGAAAATCACTGGACAACTCCCTGATTGCAGTATCTTGTAATAATCCCAGCGATCATATTTGTGATAGTTCCAGCAAGCTCTCCTCTTCTATACCTAGTCCAATTGTCTCCTGTGAGAGCAAGGCACTTGAGTTAGGACTTGCTTCCCCCAGCAGTATCTTATCATTGAAATCCCTTGGTTGGTACTTTTTCTTCTTACACTAATAGAAATTTTCTTTGTTTCCTAAACAATTAGTGTCATCTTGTATTTTTGCAGAGGAAAACACTTCCAGAATTAAGGAAATTCTGTCTCTGACTGAATCACCTGGAAATAGACATATTCACTTCTCTGAGTCTGCTCAAGGTGAAACTTTTTTATGTGCTCTTTTCCTAACCCTACCCTTTCCTCTCGGTTTTCTTTTTCTCCGATTATTATTATTTTTTTGGTAAGTTATATAGATGCCAGTGGATCCTGGTTCCTAACCCCCATCCCATTTTTATGGGAGGAGGAGGTGCCATTTGAGCAAGAGCCCATTTGCCTTTTTCCTGATTTTTTTGTTAGTTATGAGTTAGGGGAATTGTACTTACCCTCTTCAAACTGACTTTCCTTTTACAAGCATATGCTAAACTATCATTGATGACACTTGATCCTTTCAAACTATCATTTTGATGCGATTTGGCCTCTCCATTAGGTGTTAGCGTTAAAATGGATGGAAAATTGCAAACGTGACATATATGTGCAAAATTTTGACTTGAAATATCCAAATTTCCTTAAAAAATTATTATTATTATTTTTTTTAAAAAAAAAGTAATTGAAAAGGAGGGAAAAAACACTTCTATTTTTTAAAAAAAAATAATAAGAGGGGGTTCAGGGAGTGATCAGATCACCCCATCAAGGCTAAGAAAGGTGGTCAGACCAGCACAAACATTGATTTTGGGGTGGCCTAACCACCCTTTCAGCCTTCCACTCCAAAACCTGTGTTGTGGGTGATCGGACCATCTCTCAACTAGTCTTTTTTTTTTTTAACAAATTTAATATGAAATTTAATATATTTTTTAACAACCATCTCTCAGAACAAATGAAGAAAATAAAAAAAAGGACGTTTTGGGGGGGGGGGGGGGGTGGGGTTGCTATTTTGATTATTCTTGATCTTAATTTAGAGAAATTCTATATGCTATACTCTCATTCCACACCCAATAGCGGAGTCACATGAAGACCAGTGGAGCTATAGCCCCTACAAGAGAACTCTTCAAGCAAATGGGCTAATGGTCACTGCAACATGTTTTTCTTAATTATTTTTTCTTTATTTATATATATTATATAATTTTGGGACAGAGTTAGTCTTTTTAACTTTATTTCTCTTTGGGAGCTAGTCTTTTAATTTTTGTGTAAAACAAAAGCAAGATGACACAAGTTTGTTCTCAAATTTTTTAACTTTGAGAGAATATTATGGGTGCCAAATTTTTAACCAAAAGATCGTTACTAAGATGATGCAAAGCTTATTCATTAGTTTCCTAGTATTTTTTTATTAATTATTTGATTTTCTCCAATAAATAAGTTTCACATTATTTTGATAGCCATCTATTGATAAAAAAAATTTGATACCCATAACATTTCTCTTTAACTTTTATATACAAAGGTGATTGTGTCAACAGTTTGTAAGGTAGTATAAGTAGCATGACACATGCTTGCTTTCAAGTCTTATTTTGTAAGGCATAATTGTACATTGTTATAACTAATGGGTAGAAACAAGAAGAAGCTTATAGCGCATGTTAGTTCTGTATTTTTATTTATTTGTTTTTCTTCTTTTTGTCTAGCACTCGTTACAATTGCATAGTGATAATTATTCGTGACTCACGTATATTTTTTTTCTGCTTTTCTTTTCTTTTTGGGGGTTCTCTTCGGACAAACACCATCAAACACCATTCATGCAAGAAATTAGTTTTAACATTTTTTTTTTTAAAGCTAAAAAAGGGTGAGGGTGACAATCAAAAGTTAAAATTCTATATAATAGCACTTTATCGGTTGGACGACCATTGAAGGAAAACTATAAAAATGTAGTTTGCTATATTATTTATTAAAAAAAATGTAAGAGTTCGGTCAGCAATTGGTTCTCTCCACGACTATTATGTTGCACACATTATTCCTAATGTGAGTAAAGGGGACGGACCCTCGTTGTACCCCTGTTGGTAGGAAAGGGATCCTCTCCATTTCAAACGAAATGGAGAGGAGCCGGTCAGTGCAAATTGACCGACATTTTTGTAAATAAAATAAAAATTTCCTAAATCCTGTTGGTAGGCCTCCGCTAGGGGTTTTGTCAAAATTAAATAAAATGATATGATTGATAAGCATTCTCAAAAAGTAGGCATTGGTGTAATTATTCAAGATCTTTTGGGGGAGGTGTTGGCCGCCCTGCATTTTTCCAAGGAGAACATCATTAGTCATGTTGTTGCTGAGTCCGTTGCTGCCCTCAGGTCAATTATTTTTGCCAAAAAAAGGAGTGGCAAAAGATAATTCTGGAAGAGGATGCGCTTCAGATTTTGGCCTTACGACAAAATTGCAAAAATTGATATTCTTTTGGCCAGGTTATTGATGATGCCCCAAATATTTTGACATCTTTTTAACGGTGGGAGGTGTCCCACGTTGGTTGAGAAGTAAATAGTATTGCGCATAGCCTTGCAAAATTTGCTCTCTCTTTTACTAAGAAAGTGATCATTTATATAGAAGATGCCACTTAAAATATTTTTGATATTATAATTGCTGAACGTTGTCTTCAAAAATTTTCTCTATAAATGGCATGCGTGATTGGATTAAAAAAGAAAAAGAAAAAAAAGTAAGAGTAATTAGGACTGAGAGCATGATGAGTATGATATAAATTCAGAGTAAAATGGCAAAATAATTTAGAGAGATAAATTATAGAGAAAAGTGTTTTAAATTTCTTTGAGAGCTCAAAAGTCATCTTTTAATTATTATGTGTTTTAAAATTTCTTATGTGAATCCTTTGGATTGCATTTTCTGGTTATTCAGATTAATAATTGGACAGTTAGTAATTCTTGATTATATATGCATAGATGACGCTTTGATAGGGATAATTCCACTTCAAATAATGCTCATGATCTTTCTATTGGTTAGAGACCGAAGCACGTATTCAGCATACTATTCGGGTCATAGATTGAGATAAAGTTTGTCATTTTTTTTTAAAAAAAATTGAATTTTATTTTTTTAAGTTTTTATATGCCATGGTTAATTTGTCCAATTAATGGATTGAGGGTTTTTTTTGGATTTGTAATTTCAAAATGAGCTATTTAAAAATAACGATAGTAAAATATGTGATTTGAGAATGCGATTTTTAAAAATGTATTTTGCAGTTTCGTATTTGTGATTATTCTCTCTTAACCGTAACTGGTTTAAGCTCAACCACTAAGTTAGTTAGCGGTTAACCGCAATCGGCGATTTTACAATTATTAAATGTCAATCATTAACTGGTAACTATTTTTTATAAAGGAGTGGTAAAGACCCTCATTTGTAATTTCTCATTTTCTTCCTTTCTCGTTATTGAATTAAAAAAAAAAAAAAAAACTATTTTTCATAAAGATTCGACACACCTTTTTTTTAAGGGCCAAAGTTTATATATATATATATATTGATCTTTATCTTTGTTTCTAACTGTCCAACATTCCAACTTAATGATGGTGATATTGAACACTAAATTATATAATACTTGTTAATTTTTGTTATGTGTCATATTAGGTCCTTCTTTATTGTTAAAAAAGTTAACATAATCAGTTATGTGTCACATTAACACTGTAAAAGTGCATCATGTGTCATTTAAAATAAAAAATAAAATAACTAAAAAAATATTAAAATTTAGTAAGCTATTTGTCAAAGGACAAAAATTAGCTACAAATTAATTTGTAGTTAATTCATATAAATCGATATAATAAAATAACATGTATCTTTTAACATGTGAGAAACACCTATTCTTTTAATAATACTTACTTCTCACTTTTTTTTTTTTTTAAACATGTGCCTCTCACATGGTAAGAGACACATGTCATTTTATTATACTGATTTGTATGAATTAACTACAAACCAATTTATAGCTAATTTCTATCATTTGTCAAAACCTTAAACGACATTAACTAAAACTACATTTATCCCTTAAAAGCAAAGCAATTGCGTGTAGGAATTAGCTTGAGTTATTCCGCATGTTGATGATGGGTACTCATAATTAATCATAATCTTAATTTCAAATAAACTAATCCTAATTTAAATAATCTAATCCTAAGGAGACACGCTATCTTATCCCTGTAGACCCTATCAGTTGACTTCTTGTAGCAAGCAAAACACTTAATTTATAAATATACTCATAACTCATGAGTTCTGAAGCAGTCAATCTAATGGATTATCAGGGTGTTCAAACCGACGAGCTCATGAAAGAGAAGAAGAAGAAGAAGAAGAGAACAGGTAGGTTTTCCTCCAAGAAGTCATTCTTGATTTGTTGCTCAGGCGTGAGTTTTGCTGGTGGAACTCTGGAGGAGGAGAAGAAGAAAAATGAAAAGGAAAAGGAAAAGAAAAAAGCTGATTTGAAGATTAAGAGGCATGCGTTTCTGTGCTGCTCAAACGTGGAGATTGAGACCGAAGAAGAGAAACATAAAGTCCTTCAGTATTTGGGGAATAATACAAAGAAATCTCGTGTGATGATGTGTTGTACCAGTTTCGAGGTGCACCCAAAGAGAACTGATCTGGGGCATAAAACTCCCAAATAAGATATTTCTGGCCTGGTGTAATTTGAAAGTACTGTCTATTAGGTTTTATAATAAAGTTATGTATAATTGGGAGTATGGATCTTTGATATTTCAAGCTTATTTATGTTTGGTATGGTAATTAAGAATATGTGTTGGGTCATTTAGGATAATTCGAAGTTGGGTGATGTGAGATTTTTGTTTATAATGAATTAGATGTATATATGTGAGCTTGTTATGAAGTTTGGTTTTGTGTATATGATGAAAATGATCCCAATGGCTTTATATATATATGATGCAGAATCGCAGATGATTCGAATGCAAGGGTCAGCTATGCTTGTGTATTGGAATCATTGTTCTTTTGATCTGGCAAGCAATAAAGAAGAAGTAGATGTACTCATTTTAAAAAAAATACCTAATTTTTTTTTAAATAAAAAATTAATTAAAAAATTAAAATTAAAAAATAAAATTTCATTTGTTACTTTTTAAAAAATTAAAATATATTTTTTAAAAAAATATGATTATTTTTTTAAAAATGACAGAAAATAGTTTAATTACAATAAAATTATAATTTAATGTATCAAAGTATTACACATGTCAATTCGTATGTCTTTTTTTAAATAACTCATATATTTAACCTTTTATATATGAAGTCATTCTTATTAAATATTAAATGCTGTTTTTTTTTTTTGTGGATATTAAACGCTGGTTGATTATTGTAAATAATCATTCGATCTTAATAATAGGGTGTGTTTTTCAATTAATAAGAATATTAAGGTTAATTGAACACTTTTACCATTCAATTACTAGTCGAGTTCTAAAACAATTCCCCCATCTACCAAGTTATCCACTCACAACCATGAGAATCTTAATGATATCGCATTTATTACAGGCCCTAAATTGTGAAATACATTATTCTTGAAAATCACAGTTTAAATCCATGAGGTCCCCTGGGAAATTACCTTTATTAGTTTCTGCTTCAGTTTCGACTCTTCGGCAACTGCCAAGTCATCTTTGTCTTCCTTTGATTTTCTGTTTGTCTTTCTCTTAATCTCTCCTCTTGCTCTTGCCTTCTCTTCCTGTTCTTTTCTCTTTTGAGCAAGCCTTGCGCTTAACTTTGCCATCTCCTTTACCTTGGCCTTATCAGCAGCCCACTGAAGCTGTTGGAGAACCATTTCTTGTTTTATCTTATTGTAACTATCCCAATCTAACTCTTGTTGGCCACTTCCCCCTTTCTTAGCTGCTTTCGCTATGCTTTCTGCCCATGAAAGAATGAGTTTCTCTGCTCTTGTCTTTGCCATCCGCTTTGCATTTGCCTTGTCTACAACCCAACGAAGCTGTTGGAGGGCCATTTGTTGTTTTATCTTATCATAGCTATCCCATTCTAGCTCTTGCTGATCGGTCCCTCCTTTCTTAGCCGCTTTTGCTATACTTTCTGCCCATGACCAAACAAACCTTTCCCTCAACCGTTTCAATTTCAAACGCTCTTGCCAAACATGGCGAAGTGAAGAGCTTATTTTTGCCTTGATATGATCACTACAAAATAGTCAATAGTGTTGACTTCAGTAAGGCAACTAGTCATGTTAGAGGTCAACAAAACTTAGGTGGTAAGACACCTATCAAGCATATATAGATGAGCCATGAGTCAAAAATTGACCTCAATTTCAGGTATACCTTTAAGCTTAAGGTGAATCTAGAACCAAGGAAGATCAAATTCTACCAGCTACAAGAAATTTCATCTTGGTCACAAGAACTTGCTCACAAAGCCCTAGACAATCCTACAACATTTCTTTCTTTCTTTCTTTCTTTCTTCTTCTTCTTTAATTAACAGAATGCTCACAGGTAAGAAATATCTTGGAGGCCCATCTTAGAGTTACCAAGTGAATTGTATGTTTACAATACAGAGCTCAATCCTTTTATCTTGACAAATGTCCTTAGGGAAAAGAGTTCTTGTCAATTGGGTTTCTCTTTCAATCTAATTATATAAATAAAAATTTTCCACAATCATACTTCTTTGCTAAAGAAATCAACCCTAAATTTCATTCAAGTCACAATCAGAGCTAACATACAAATCTAATGCCCATGTGCCCCGCAGAGGCACTTAATCTAGTAAGTATTAAGTGTCAGAACTTCAACATTTCTTAGCCTATCCTAAAACATAAAATGGCTGCTATTAGACCCCCATCAGCCTTATATTTGTCCCAATACCCTTATGTCTATTAACCAACTAACATCCACAAAGATCACTCTTGAAGTAATTCGACCCTAAGTTTTTTTTTTTTTCTTCCTAATTTCTAGTCTTTCAATTCTTCAATTTATAACTCTTTAAATCATTCCTTCTCCTAAATAAGTTTTGTTTTTCATATATAATAGAAAATAAACTTTTTTTTTTTTTTTTTTGATAAAAAGAAAATTCCATCATACTCACACGTGGATGTAAGCCTTTAAGAATTTATCTATTTTACATGCCACACAACCAAGTCTAACCCAATATTAGGTTTTAAATTGAGTATAGTTGAACATTTTTGCTGAGGAAAATAAATATGAAAGATTGTAAGATACAAATATTACCTGTGAGGACGTGGATGTTCAGACATCTTCTTCCTAACCTGAAAATTGTTAAGGAAGAGAAGGTTTAAGAAGTGTTAGGAAAAAAACAAATTAGCTAATAAAAAAAAATGTTTTTGTGAGGTGCATAGTACCTATTAACAAATAAAGAATAAAATAAAGCAAGAAAATGAGATCCAAAAGAATTTTCTTTGTGTTATAATGCAAAAATTTCTTCCTTTTACACTGAAAAGTTTTTTTTTTTGTTTTTTTGTTTTTTTTATGACGAGGAACCCCTCCAAGGCAGGGCCACTTCGTGTACCCGCCCCTGTCGGGTAAACCTCGGACCAGTGTAAAGCGCCCCCTTCACACAGATCGGGTAATACTCTGGCTTCGCCAGCGGGCTGGCCCTAAAGAATTGTTTGCACCCAAGGGAATTCGAACTTTAGACCTCATGGGACTACCACAAAGACCAAGACTCTTATCACTTGAGCCAACCCTTTGAGGTTATAGAACTCAAGGATACAGAGGTATGAGCCTATAGAATAGATCCTGTTCAAGTAAGGTCGTAAGAAAGAAGTACAAGATTAACAAAACTTTGAACAAAATGAAGATTCAAAATCTGCAGAAACAATTCTATGGTTCTGCCTTTTGATATGAAACATTACCTGCTAGTTAAAAAACATACCGTGCAAAAGACAAAGATCCTAAAGTTAACTGAATCTTACATGACTTCACCTTGGGGTCTCTCAAGGCTTCTATTGTTCTTCGCTTAATGCGCTCACGACTCTCTGCATTATATAGTATATTAACACTTCAGAATTAATAAAAAAATATTTTCTGTGTAGAAAAACTGTATGTTGAGCAAGATTTTTGACAGAGAAGATGTCACATCCTAAATGCAGTTACCTGCACTATGCTTCTTGCCTTTGTTCCATGGCACTCTCCCCTTGTTTGCTAACCCTATCTTTCTTCGTCTTTGCCTTTCCTTATGTTCTTCAATAGTTTCTGCAGAGTCACTGTAACCAACTATTTGGTCCTCCTCATTCAAAATCTGGTTCTCAGAAACTTTTGGCCGGAGACGCTCATTAGAATCGAATGCATCTCCCACATCAAGACTGATTTGTAAGGCTTCAAAAGGATGAACTCTTGGAAAGGAACTAACAAAGGAAAATGAGGAAGACATGTTCTTCAACACAGCTACAGGATGATTCAACTGCACTGTGTTTGAGCGGCATTGTGTGTATTCCAACACATAACCAAAAAATGGCCCTGAAAACGTGGTTGGAACATGATTGGGAGGAGGCTGTAAAATAGAGAATCTCCTGATAGAAGTTCAAATGAGTGGTTAAAAAGAAACCTTAATCACAAATTATAAAGTGAGCAAGAATCTGATGCTTAAGTCATTTGATAGCATTAATATAATTCTTTGATAAATAATTCACACACAAACAGACACACCCAAGCACACACAAACCTATTTATCAATCTATCCATGCCTATGTGTGCTTTGGAGTGTTTGTGTCATGGAAACAAATAATTGGCATGAGTGAAGGGGATTAATACAACTCTCTGTGTTTCCTGACTTCTAGAACTTCACCAAAACATCATACTTCAATAATACTTCCGAGACATAGAATTGGATTAACCATTCTAAGAAATGCATATGATTAGAAAAATTGTTTAACCAAATGAAGTTTTCCCTTAAATACAGGTGGTTATAATAGCCCCATACGTATCATATACACTGATTTGATAAAATCATTCCAAAAATACGCACCATCTACAAGGGGCCTGCAACAAATATGTCATGTCCCTTAATGCCAATTTAATCAGTCGGCTATCAAAGGACTCAGATACAAATCCAACTCTACAATCGGTCAGCTTCTCATGCCATGTCAAAGTTAGAAATACAACTGCAACTATATTTCATTTCATGCTGTAAACATATTAATATCAGATGGTTGATGAAATTTTAACACTTTAATGCCAACTTTCTCCTCTTTAAGTATTGTAGACGGTTTTCCAACTCTTTTCTTTTTTTCCCCTTCCAAGGAATTTTGCAAAGTTCTGTCAAAGCCAAGTACTAAAATCGTCAAAGCAAGATTATCAAAACCATTTCTTTATGAAGACATAAAATGTTGTATTGAAACTTAGCCATCCTCTTTCCAAATATTCACCAATATTATCCATAGACTGCCTTTTAAATCACCAAAGCACTCCTCCCTTGTCATGCATCATAAGTTAAGTAAGAAAAGAAGATAGTAATACTAAAGGAGGTGGCAGAACTTAAACCCAAGCTAAACCCATGAAAGTAAAGAAACTAAAAATCAAATCTCATCAAACTGAACCTAACATTAGGCTCACTGGAGATGGGCTTTCCATTTTCCATTTCTTCTTGTCATTGGAGCAAAAATAACCAAGAACAAAATGGCATTGAAACATCAATTTTTTTTTTTTCTGTTTCTTTTCTCAATTGTCTCACCAATTAAAGTAATGCTTTCATTCGAAAACAATTCAGATAAGAAAGAAAAAAAATTGAACTTGGAGAAAACCCAGTTCCAGGAAGGGGTTTTAGAGAGAGAGATTGTGTTACTTACAAGTGATAATATGGCATTTTCAGAGAGGATGATAACCAAACATGGTAGGGAGGGGGGGAGAGCTTTGCCTTTTGGATTCTTTGGTACCCACTTTTCAACTGGGTATCGGTCTCACCTTTAACCTAAAACGGGCATTACCCGATTTACAAACCTTTTCTTTTAAAAAGAAAAAAAAGAAAAATCGATTTACAACTTAGGATAGGCGGGAGCAAATACACTCCCTGGACCACAAAATATTGTTTTTTTTTTTTGAAAAAAAAAATACATTTAAGTCTCTACAATTACAAGTTATTTTTTTAAAAAAAAAAATACCAATGGGCAAGTATAACACTTAAATACATTAAATAATAATTTTGTTACAGTTAAGCCTGCTTTTTGTCATTATTCTTAAAATTTCTGCAAATAAATTCTCCTTTCTATTTCTATGTTTCCTCCCACCCCCCCCCCCCCCTAAATTATGCCATGAAGCAAAAAACGGGCGTCCGTCACAGACGGACGCCTAGCACTACTCATATGGAAAAGGAAAAATGGAAGAAACAATTAATAGGGTTGTTTTTTCACTCTTAAATCCTTAACTCGAAAAGAAAGAAGAATTTTTGGTAATGTTTTCAAAGACATTGCGGAAAGCGGCTCATTTAACAACTGAGTAGACTTAATAAATTGCACATTTTGAAATTTTTAAAGTGGTCCAAGACTCGAAATGGAAAACCTGAGCTTGTATGTCGCCACCACAAGGGCATGCTTAGAACTATTGACCGTGTCTGGTGTCAAAGAATGGCTATAAACCCCATAAACATTGTAGTGTTTACATGATCATAATCAAGTCTTCTTTACATTGAGCAAAGCAGTTTGAATGAATCGCTTAGGGAAAAAAAAAAGAAAACAGTTTGAATGGACAATTCTTAAAAAGTAATGTTAAATACTGCATCTTCATTTCACCCTATCTTCCTGACTAGTGAGACAATGCCGATTAGCCCTTGTTAAAAAAAGAAAAAGAAAAAGTAAGGGTAAGATGAAAATGTAGTAGTTAACATTACACTTCATGTAATTTAATGGGTTCGCCCAAAACTTTTCCTCACTATCCATTTCAGCGCCAAAATAAATTATGAGCCCCTTACATTAAAATTTCGAACTTTCATCCTTGGCAGACAATTGTTGTACTGAATGGTTATTGTTACAGCCACCTGCCTAAACTGTCAATCATTGTAATGCTTCTAATTTCTTACAATCTAAACAGGTATTGGTAACACCTATAATATGGCCAACAACCTAAACTGCCCATCCTTCTGATTTCTTACAACCTCAACAGGCATCCATTTTTAAAATTTTTGAATTGACAGGATTTTATTCTCTTCAATTTAGTTCCCTTCTGAATCTTGAACGATTTTGGAATTTTAAAAACACGCAAGTAACTTTGAATAAATTTTTAATTCCACAAATCTTAGGGTTTCAGATTTAATGGACTGCAAACACTTGTTAAAGATGTTGTTTCATTTGAAAAAAAAAAAAATGACATTATTATATTCCCATTTTGATTACATCTCTTTCAAATAATAATGATAATAATAATAACAATTCCCATTTTGAGAGCAATAGCATTCAAGTTCTCTCCAAGGCATAGACTCAATTCAATGGAAAATGCAAAATCTTGTTATTTGGAACATTTCTTGATGAAAGGTCATGACTTGTTAAAGCCGTCAAAACATCAGATACAACTGATCAGGGCATTAGAATTTTACACAATTTTCGTAATCCTTTAATGCAGTCTAGAGATGAACACATTGGAGTTTCATAATTTCACGCAAGTGAACAGGAGATTATATTTAGCTGCTGAAATTAATATCACCCTAAATGTTTTCCATTAAACTACCAGAAATTGACTTCAGTCTCAACTGGAAACCTGGCCTCACAATATGGTTGCAGCCCAATTGACCTCTTTTGCCACCAATCTAAGGGGATTGCATCATTAGCATATGCCAAAATAAGTAGAATACAATACATGTACATAAAAACAAAACCAGAAAGAGAGAAGAATATTTTTTTTTTCTTTATTTGGGAAAAAAGAATTGAACAACAGTTTAGACAACAAATTGACATTGATGCATGGGAGAAGAAAAGAGAATCGAGAACTTAAAACTAATTAAAATAGGGGTACAGCTACATAACAGAAACAAGAAAATGATCAAAATTAGAAAGAGTGACCACCTTGTCTTCCATACATCAGGTCTACTGTTTGTGAAAACAGTTGAAACCTATACTTTTCATTGGATCAGTATTCAGAGGATGATGCTGAGAGAACTTCTCTAGCTGTGGATTCTGCCTTTTTCTTTCTAACAGCTTGGATCTGATCGGCTAGTGAAACTTCTCTTTGCGTTTTTTCTCTCTTTATGTGTTCTAGGTCCAATTTCTCCAAAGCTCCAAAATGTGAAACAAATGTGTCCCGTCGACCAGCAACTTGACAATTTATAGATTTCTTTGTCTGAATCTATAGACAAGATGAAAAATACTTCATTAAAACAACATAGCCCGGAAAAGTATTATAGAATCAGAATAATAAGATATAAATACAATGCATGGAACCCAACAAACTGACAATCAGATTTAGAAATCACATAACCAGTTTAGGGTCAAAAGAAAATTAAATAGTATGCACAGGTCCCACTCACTCCATGTTTTTACTAAGCTAGAAGGCAGAGTCAGAACATTCAAAGTGAAGGGCAGGAAAAAGAATCTTGCGATCAAGTTTAAAGAGAAACCCAAGAAGGCATTTCCATCTAGCTTAGGAACTGATGAGTAAGTAATTTTTTTGTATTTTAATTTTAATTTTTTTTTGGAAGGGGAGTCGATAAAGTTGCTTGTGGAGAGATCAGCCTCCAAAGAGGAGGAAAGGCTACCAAAAGAGCGGTTGCTGCCTACGAAAGGCAAGAAGAGAGGGGAGAGGAGGAAGGGGGGAGGGGTGGAGGAGGGAGCGATATCCCTCCTCCGCCCAAAACATCGGGAGTGTCTAAGTTTTCTGAGAAAGAGAGATGACGTGATTTGTTTTTAGTTTGGTGGTTGATGTATGTATGTATTAGCGTTTTTAGCAGATTGAGACTCTTTTCCGTTGAATTTAAAATTTTAACTGTTTAAGAAAGGTTAAAAATTATAAAGAGGTTAAAAATTGTCTGTGGGTGCAATTTACTCAATATGGAAAGAGTAGAGCTAGGCTCTAGCGTCTATTTTTAGTGAAAAAAAAAATCAAAAATCAAAAATTAAAAAAATTATTATTTTTTTTTATTAAAAAACAGGTTTAAACCTATCTAATTCTCATTTTATTTTTTTCCAATATTATGAAATGGGGATGAAATAATTCTAAACTTATTTTTTTTTTGTTAAAAAAAAAATATTTTTTATTATTTTTTATATTCCTATTTCATAACCTTGAAGAAAAATAAAATGGGAATTGGATAGATTTAAACCTGTTTTTTAATGAAAAAAAAAGTAATTTTTTTTTTTTTGTTTTTGAGTGAGAATCTGCCAATTTCATTAATAATAAATCAGGAGCATAAAGCTCTTACAATAGAAGACTTAAACTGCAGATAAACATAGCACAAACGCTTTTAATTACACAGCCATAGACTGGACAAAAGCATCTAACAATTAAAGAACTGTCTATGACTACAACCACCACTAACCCAAGAACAACTCCAGAAAAAGGTGCAGATCTGTTCAGCAGACTAGATCTAAGGTTAGATCGGGACATGATTAGCCCGAAACGCACTCCTTTATTCCAGGTCGTGAGAGTTATTCCCCACACCCAAATCTACTCTCCTCGACCTAAAGGGTAGGAGACACACACTCTCCTGTCATCCTTGATCAAAGACCCAGGACGACAGACAAAATACAAGAAAATTAAAGAAAACAGAAAATAAATGCAAAATATAAAATCCACAAAGCAGATCTACCGACTGAAGGCGGAGCGGAGGGTGGGCCGACGTGAGGTGGTGGAATTCTTCCAAGTTTACAGATCTAGTTTTGAAAAATCAGATTTAAAAACTCGAAAGAAGTAGATCCGGCCTGTGAGCATCAAGAGGAAGGTGGAGACCGGCCAACCACGGTGTGGGTTGGCAAACATTGAGTACCATGATATGGTTGTAGCATTGTGCATATTGTTTACCTTATTTGAGTATGATTAGTGGTGGATATCGAAGCCCTAGCCCTTTTATCTTATTATTTTAATTCAATCTTTAATATCGTTCCATTCACAATATCTTCTTAGGAATTTCTTTTTAAACATAGTTTACCAATCTTCGTGGGAATGATCTCGTATTTGCCGTCTATACTATCGTTTTGATCTTGTGCACTTGCGAGTAAAACGTGCATTTATTTGCCTATTTATTTAGGTGGATATTTGTACAACAATCTACTCAATTTGGTTCTGACACACCCCGTAATACCTGCAAAGGTACGGATTTTAGCTCGCCCCACTAATGCTGGAAGACCCAGGTACTTTTTATAACTCTTTGAAGCAGAGATCCCTGGGATGGAAAAAATATATGCTCTGAATTCTTGTTGAGTGTTTCTGCTGAAGAAAATCGATGTCTTTTCCCTATTAATCTTCTGACCCAAGGCTCGTTCGTAAACCTCAAGAAACTCATAAATAGTACACCATTCAATCAAAGTTGTTTGACAAAACAATAGGCTATCATCTACAAAAAAAAAAAAAAAAAAAAAAAAAAGGTGACTGATTTGGAGGCCCTCCTTAGCAATAGGCAATCCTGTAATAGGTCCTCCCCGCTTTGCTGATGTAATGAGTGAGCTCAACCCTTCCACACACAGTAGAAAGAGGTAAGGTGAAAGGAGATCACCTTGTCTAAGTCCTCTAGTAGGAATAATATGCCCTTAGGGAAACCATTGACCAGGATTGAGTACCTTACAATTTTGACACAAGTCATGAGAAGGTGAATCCATCGTTCCGCAAAACTTATTTTCCTCATAATGGCTTCTAGATAGTCCCACTCAACTTTGTCGTAGGCCTTACTCATGTCGAGCTTGATCGCCATAAACTCTCTCTTTCCTTTTAATCGCGCATCCATTGTGTGAAGAGCTTCATATGCCACCAAAAACATTATAAAAAAATGAGGCGCCCTGGAATAAAAGCACTTGGATTTCTGGAGATGGTGCTGGGTAAGACCTTCTTCAAACGGTTTGCAAGAAATTTTGCAATTAGCTTATACAAAATGCTGCCTAGACTAATTGGTCGAAACTAACTTTTGTGGAGGGAGATGCCTTCGGGATAAGAGCAATAAAGTGGCATTCAAATCAACATCAAAATTACTTGAGTTCAAGAAGCTGAGAACAGCTGCACGAACCTCTCCCTCCCCCCCCCCCCACCCACTGTTGCCCAATGCTTTTGGAAAAAACAAGCTGAGAACCCGTCAAGTCTTGGCACCTTCATTGGATGCATCTGGGACAGTACATAATCGACTTCATCCCCTGTGAACTCCCGCAACAATTGGAGATTCATGTCATCAGTGACCCGAACACTAATGTCTGCAATACTCTCCTCAATACCATAAGGCATGGCTATAGTGAATATAGATCGAAAATAAATAACAAAGGCCATGTCTATGTCTTCAGGTTTCGTCCACAAAGTCCCCTCCTCATCAAGGATGCTCCTAATATGATTTTTTTTTCCCGGCGGTGATTGGCCCATGCATGGAAAAATTTTGTGTTACGATCCCCTTGACTGAACTAGTTACGCTTCACACGTTGCTTCCATTTAATATCCTCCATCTCGAGGAGATGATCAATCTCCTCCTGTAATTGTTTTATGAGATCCTAGTTCATCGGCTCTTCAGCTCTTCGGCTCTTTAAAGGCCTTCGAGCTGCTTTGTTTTCTCTTTAAGAGCTTTTATCGAGTTGTTGTATTTTGCCAAGCTCCACCCAGTCAATGCAAACTAGCAACTTTGCAGCTTCGCACGGGTTGTCTGCAAAACACTGTTACCATAACCTAAACTAGATCATGCTGATTTGACTATTTCCTCACATTCTGCATCAATATTCCAATTTGCTTCATATTTGAACTGCCTATACTTTCGATGAAGGCCCTGCTGGTTGGAGAAACAAACCAGCAAGGGTTTGTGATCTGACGTCCTAGTATCTAGGACCGAGACATCCACGTTCTAGAACTGATCACACCACCCCTTAGTTGTAGTCGCACCATCTAACCTCTCATTTGTGAAATGCCCAACTTCTCTGCAATTGGACCATGTGAACTTAGAACCTTGGAAGCCTAAGTCACCAAGCTGACACTTTTCCAATGTCAAACGAAAGCTCTCCATCTGCCGCTCACTGCGGGGTGCACCTACCAACTTTTCAGACTGATCAACAATCTCATTAAAATCACTCACACATAGCCAAGAGGTGGAGTGAAGTTTTTGAGAGAAGCTAATAAATTTCAGGATTCATCCCAGTACACTCGATTTAGATGCCCATAAAAACCAGTGAACTTCCAAGGCGCACTAGAGCCTCCTATGGTAATGATAGCATTAATATGGCAACGTGAGAAATTCTGAATCTCAACCTCATTTGCTTCTTTCCATAATAGAGCTAGTCCACCGCTCCGTCCCACTAGGTCAATGTTCGACAGACCTTCAAACCTTATTTGATTACGAACCACCTCCTCCATATGGTACTTTCGGATTTTTGTCTCCATGAGAAACAAAAATTTGGGTTGCTTATCCTTCACTATCTGGCAAAGGTCCTGAACTGTCTAAGGGTTCCTAAGCCCCCAGCAGTTCCAAATTCTGAGACTCATTTGGATTGGTGGGCTGTGCATCAGCCTCCGCCAAATCCGAAATGATTAGACTGTCTTTTACCACAGCCCTTCTACCTTTCTTGCACACTTTCAGTTCAACATCCAAACCTGCCACGTCCACTGATTGACGCTTTCCAGAAACCACCAAGCGAGATTCTTTTTAACTAAGGCTACCACTCCCAGCCCGTGCTTTCCTCTTCCAACGTTTTACAGATACTCCACCCCTTTGGCATCGAGGGAGGGAGTGTTACTGAGGTAGTGCTTCTAGCATAAACTTTGGAAGCAGACTGGATATTAGCAGCACATGCAATATTGTCATGCATCCTGAGATACAGGATTGACTGGAAAAATAGCAGTCCTTGGGGAGCCCAAGGGAGGATGTTGGGTTATCGAAGGCCCCTGCTTTGACTTTTGGCCCATCCCAAGTGACTGGGGGGCCGATCCTACCAATGATGATGTAATAGAATCCCCTAAGGGCATACCTGTCTTTTTTTGCGCTATAGATTTGCCCACCACTTCAATTGCAGGAGATAGGTTTGTGTGGTCTTTGCCTTCTTTTGCTCCAATTGCAACCTTGCACGGAGGGACATGAGCTACAACCAAATTTTCCGCAGGGATGAGCCCTATCACATCCCTAGAATTCAAGTTACCTTCCTTCTAATAAGGGAGACGTTGAGATAGGGTCCTTGAAAAGCATTGATTCCCTCACTCGGATAGGAGCTGCTTTGCCGGTTAGAACCATGGGAGCCTCCGGCGGATTTTGCACCCCTGCCGCTGATGGTGCACGGTCAGCACTGCTTGACCACCGAGTATGGACACCCGGAGATCCTCCATAAGATTTTTTTGGGTCGTCAGCCCTTAACCAAGCTCCCTATTGAGCTCTGCCACCCTCTTCGTTGAGCCTCTGCCGTTGACGACCAAGATAGCCCCTAGGGCTATGGATGATATGTCCGCATGAGAAACATAAAAGTGAGAGTTTCTCATATTTGAAAAATCACCCAACACGATTTACCTTGGATATGGAGAGCTCATCCTCTCTCCATAGGCTTGGTTAGATCCAAAATAATCTGAATTCTGAGACATATACTCCATCCAACGCCATCCCTTGCCACATCCATAGCAACAAGGTCCTCCATAGAACTACCGATCTTAGCACCCACACCTTCGTTCATGCAAATTAATGACATGTCATGCACCTGCACCAAAAAAGGAGAGTGTAAACTCCATCTGTGAAGGTCACAACCATCAAAGTTGTTCAGCACCAAGATGTAACGATCAAACAACCCCGGCCAACCATCCAATACTCACCGCTTATCGTCACTATCGGAGAATTCGAATATCCACAGGTTTTGCTAAATTTCCTTGAAAATCACACTCTCCATGGGTCTCTACAAACGTGTGAGAAGTGATTGAAATGCCTCTTTGTTAAGCATCTAGAACCCTTGTCCTTCATATCTGCAACTTCATCCTCAGTAATGGAAATCCCCTCCTTCTCACCATTAGTAAGTGAGATCCTACCACACATCTCCTCTAAAATCTCTGCCATACCTAACTAGGACAACAACTGTTCCCCCAAAAAAACTCCACACACGGAAAGCCAATAGAAGACTACCTTGCCCCACTGGGATTTCGCTGAGAGAAACCCTAGAGAGCAGACTTATTTTGGAAAAAAAAAATGGCGTTCGATTATGAATCATGATTATTTTAAAAGCCACATTACAAGTCCTACTTATAACATTATTCATTTGTTAAAACTTTAAACTACATAGACTAATTTAACATTTATCCCTATAAATAAAGAAAGAAAAAAAAAAATTGGCCCAAGCTTATGACTTATGAGGAGAATAACCTTAGGTTGGGGTTAGACATGTAATAATTTAATGTACTCTAAAAACATTATATCACTTTTTTTTAATATATTGGAAGGACAATTGTAAATTTATGGATTATATGGTAAAGATTATCCACACTAATTTGGTTTTTATTTTATTTTTGTTTTCTATTTGCTCAAAAGATAAACAAAAAAAGGTAGGGAAGGTATTTATGCCATTTTTCACAAAGCCCAGGGGCATTTCCCGACGTCCAAATATCCCACTACTAATAAAACCCCCAAAACCCTCGTTTCCTCCATTCGCACACCCTTCTCTCTAGGGTTTTTCCGCCTCTCGGAAATATCTCTCTGCGCTACAACAATGGCGATACACTCTCTCTCTCGCTCTCTCCCCAAAACCCTAACCATAGCCTCCTTCCTCTCCCGCTCTTTCGCCACCTCCAACGCCCCAGCCACCTCTCGCTCCGCTATCTCCTCACTCTCTCTCCTGCGCCCTCTCGCCGCCGCCAGCTTGGCCCTCCGCCGTGTCTCTACCGCGGCTCCGTTAAGAGGGTTCGCGACGCGTGCAACGTCGTCATCGCTCAACGATCCGAACCCCAACTGGTCGAACCGGCCCCCTAAGGAGACGATCTTGCTCGACGGTTGCGATTACGAGCACTGGCTCGTCGTTGTGGAGAAGCCCGAGGGTGACCCCACCCGAGACGAGATCATCGACAGCTACATCAAAACCCTAGCCAAGGTTATTGGAAGGTAATGAGCTTTTCGATCTTTCGTTTTTTATTTGATCTTGTCTCTGTTTGGTTGCTGAGAAAATGTACGGGAATGGCAGAAAATGAACACGGACTAATGTAAAGGATACATCTTTTTTTTTTTTATCGCTCTCTTAATGAGATTTTAGGTTCTGTCGAGTTAAAATATTGGTCTTATATTCATTATCTTGTTTAAATCCTTCAATATAATTTTATTAATGTGGCGGTTTTACATGTATGTGTGTTTGGCTGTCGCGAAAATGACTTGGAAGGTGGAAAAAAATGGTATATGAGGTTTTTTGTTGTTCTGGGTTCTGCGTGGGAGTGCCCTTTAGATATGATGGAAAGTGTTACCACTCTCACTTTGCTGGAGAATTTGGCTATGACAGTTTTGTTTCCATTCATTTATCAGCAGCTCTCTGTTTCCTATTAGCTCAGTGAGATTTTTTTCCAGTATAAGAAGTACATCTATGAATTTTATCGTAAGTAAATAAATACATGATTTTTTTTTGCTTTGAGTTGGGTGGAAAGTGTTCATAATCTTTGAGCTAATTTAGGTGGAATAAATTAGTTTTCAGGTTGGTTCAAATCCATTACATCTGTTAAAATGCCCTCCCTTTCAAGTATGATTTGGTTCTCCATTTCCGATTTGAAGGTGGCGTGTTATTGGCAATTTCAATGTTGTATGAATATGCTATGTATCATGTGTGAGCTTCAGAATAGCCTATGCTACGCATAACATGTGTGTTCATATGTATCTACTTTGTATAAGTTCTTTGTTGTATTTTGTATGTGTCTAACAGTGAGGAAGAAGCAAGGATGAAGATCTACTCAGTTTCTACTAGATGCTACTATGCATTTGGGGCTCTTGTCTCAGAAGACCTATCATACAAGCTCAAAGGTTGATCTTCTTTGACCTGCTCTGCTTCTGTTGTTGCTTTATAAGTGTTAATTTTCATTAATATGTTTGGTCGGAGGAGGTATTCATGGTTCTTTTTTTTGAATGTTTCAGAAGTGCCTGGAGTCAGATGGGTTCTTCCTGATTCGTATTTGGATGTTAAGAACAAAGATTATGGAGGTAAGGGTGTGTGTATTTATCACGTATCATTTGGAAGCTACTAGAAGGAACTCATCTATGGTATGTAGTGTAATAATTTGAGAGTAATAATTTCTTGTTTATTGAATTTGAAGGAATCAAAAGGTAATTATTGTAAGTTCAGTTTTTTTTCTTTGTTCTTACAATCAATTTTACTTCTGTTGATCAGTTTTCAGGATCTAAATTTTTCTTCTTTGTCTTTTGAATGCTGTCCATGTGTTATTGAAGGACATGTGATGATGTAAAAATATTTTGTTAGTTGAGTACCATCGTAAGGGATTTAGGGCTAAGTGTATCAATGTATTGGAATTGGGCTAGTTGGATCCTTGGAGTTTGGAAAGTAGACCAATAAGAAAGAGAAAACTGCAAATGGTTTTTGAAAATATTTGCTCTTCAGCATGAAAGTATTTCTGCTTCTGATCTTTTGCTTTATGCAGGTGAACCTTTCATTAATGGGCAAGCAGTTCCTTATGATCCTAAGTACCATGAGGAATGGATAAGAAACAATGCTCGAGCGAATGAGAGAAATAGGCGCAATGACAGACCTCGTAATTTTGATAGATCAAGAAATTTTGAGCGGAGGAGGGAAAACATGCAGAACCGAGATGTCCAAAATAGGCCTCCAATGCCTAATCAGAATATGCAGAATCCTGGGCCCAATATGGCTGGACCGCCTGATTTTCAAAATAGGTCTCCTATGCCTAATCAGCCTATGCAGAATCCTGGGCCCAATATGGCTGGAGTACATCCCAACATGTCTGGAGTACCCCCCAACAATAATATGGGGAGGATGCCACCCAACAACTTTAGTGGTATGCCACCCAATAACAGTATGGGTGGCAACAACTATAATGGGATCCCAAACAACATGCCGCCCAACAACTACATGCCACCGAACTACAATGGAATGCCACCGAACATGGGGGGGATGCCGCCAAACATGGGAGGGGTGCCACCACCGCCAAACATGGGAGGGATGCCGCCTAACAACATGGGAGGGATGCCGCCAAACAACATGGGAGGAGGGCCGCCGAACAACATGGGAGGAGGGCATCCAAACAACATGGGAGGAGGGCCACCAAATCCAGCATGGTCTAATAACATGCCTAACACAGAATACCAGAGTAGCTACCCTCCGAACAGGAACATGGGGCCTGGTGGAAACCCTTACTCAGGTTGAAATATGCCCAGAAGAGAGATGCCCACGCCCTCGAGCTGATTCTTGTAGGCATGCTGTAGATAAGAAAGAAGGCTTCCGATATTGTCTAGGGGTTGTGCTATAATTTTCGTCAATTTTGAAGATGCTAGACAGTATTAGTTTTATGTCCTTGGCACACTGCTGCTTGAATACCTTGTGAGTTGTTCAATTGAAATATTATTACAATCTCGAAGGTAGATCCTATGTGTTACATTATGTTTTGATAACCTGTTAGGTTCTTGTAAGGTTGACATTAACGGCTTTGGATTGCAATTTCATTCATTTGGCGTTGCCGTTATTTCCGTCGTCTTCTTTGTGTTTGTGCTGCTCTGCTTTTATACGGTTATTCTTATCATGAAATGTTCCTCTCTATTTCGCATGAAAGTTGTATTCGAATTGCATAATGCATGGGTCTTGCTGATTGGTTTACCAGTTCGACGTTTCTTTGCTTTGGCCTTTTGTCAGTTCCCTCATTAAGCTCTATAATTTACTCTTATCGTCTGAGCATTGTAAATGAGAAGTGGGTCTCTGCGGTGCAGTGATAAAAAGTATAATTTTCTTATCGGAAGTTTGGATGTCGAAGTATGGTCTACCGTGCAGCAATGTTCTATCAGAATCAGACACTAAAATCTCATCCTCCTGGCATTGGTGTTGCTTGCTATAACTGGGGAAGTAAATAAATATTATGACGTGATTTGACCATGCTCTAGGCTCCATGTGTTTGTCGATCTCCATAGTTTTATGCTTTCTTGAAGAACAACTTAGTAGATGCCATGCTAAATCCTTTGAGAAAGAGAAGAGTTAGAGTAGATGCCATGCCTAACTCGTTGCTTAGGGAGATCAATAGCCTAAGGAGTAGATGCCATGCCCTTTAGTCTTTCCCAAAAGCATGGCAACATTTATCCATTTGAGGTACTTGAGGTTACACGATTTGGATACTATTCCAAATTACATTTTCAACCTTACAAATCTAGTGACGCTTTGGGTACAACGCCTTCGTTCTCCCGTGAGATATTTGCCGAAAGAGATATTTAAGCTGCACCGTTTAAGAAATCTGTATCTGCCTTGTGGATGGTCGTTACCTTGGGATTCAAAGGCAGCTCTAGTGAACCTCCAAGTCCTTTCCTTCTTAGAAATTTATTATGATCCTCAACAGCATAGTTTCCTTGTCGTACCGGAAAAGTTTCCTAATGTTAGGAAATTGAAAATAGAAATTAATAGAGGGTCATTGAGGGATAGGCACGAAGTAGTTTCTTTTCCAAGCCTCCACCATTTAGCTCATCTTGAAACATTGCGAATTGAGAATTGCGGAATGCTTGTTGGAAATCCGGATTCAATTCCATCGACAGTCACCAGGCTACACTTAAGAGGTGTTGAAAGAGTCGATGCCTGCGTGACAGAGCTGGGAAAGCTTCACAACCTTCGGATACTGAAACTACATGTACAAGAATATCCTTTATCTGATGTTAGCATCCACGTCACTGCATATTCGTTTCCTCAACTCCAATTCCTCCAATTGGAAGGTTTGAAAATTAAAGAATGGAATCAGGAGAGAAGTGCAATGCCAAGGCTTACGCATTTGGTTATCTTGTATTGCCATCAATTTACTCGCGCACCAGAACTATTGAGTTTGACCACTTTGCAATATGTGAAGGTGAAACACAGTCCAAGAGTCGCTAGAATGCTTCGAAATTTGCCGAGGGAAGTTGGGTTTGAGCTAGTGATCATTGACTAGCGATTAGCGATATCATCCGGAGACTGGTATTCGATCTTTTCCTTTTTATTTGTATTTTCTTTTGGATACGTCACTCTCTACATTTGCGGAAACTGAAATGGTGTTCCTTTCTATTGCTCTTTGTTTCCTGGTCGGTTGGTTTCAAGTTTCACTATCTTTGAGAGTATTTGGTTTCGAGTTTCTATTAAGTTGTACTTATAATATTGAAAACTACTTTAATTTCATTGACTCCATGGTTATTAAGTATTTCTTTAGTCTTTTATATTGTTCTTTGTGTTACATTTTGCGAAAGGCCTTCTACTAAATGAACCTGAAAATATCACGTAAATTTATTGATGCAAAGTAATTTACTTCAAATAATTTTTATTTTCTCTTTTAGGATATTAACAATTTTTAAAATGAACATAACAAGTAAACAGGTTAAGACAGATAATGAACTTAGTACTAAAATCATCAAAAGAGTATGCTGTGGGAGAAGAAATTATAACTGTTTGGGAGAAATTGACTAGTGGTTAGAATTTTAGTTGTTGTGTATATACACTAACACCATCGGTTGCCGGTTGGGATTATTTATATATACGTGACTTGGTTTTGACAATGATGGCATAGCGGTCCAGAGGTCACATTTGTAACAACGGGACCAAAGCATAGCATGTCTCGTAGGATACCTGTGTGAAGAATGAAGATGATAAATCTTTTGAGAAATGTTAGGGGTATCAAATTTTTTATCTAAAGATGACTACCGAAATGATGCGAAGCTTATTTAATTGTACTCATAGCATTTTTTTTTATTATTAATTGTTTTGATCATCTCCAATGAATAAGCTCTACATCATCTTAATAGCCATCCTTTAATAAAAAATTTGGTACCTGTAGCATTTTTCAAATCTTTTTGTATAAATTAACTTTTATCTAAAAACGAATTCTTTCATCGATCTGCATAATCAGCAAATAGTTATTATTATTATTATTATTTTAAGTACATGTACCTCTTTCAAATTATCATTCAATTTGCAATGTCTTCAAACTATCAAAAATTTGCAATGCATCATCATATCTTGTAAAAAGATAAAAATGACTTTACAAGTCTTTTAATAAGACAAAAATATCCCTAATAAATTCTTAAAAATAAAAAAATAATAATAAATAAAAATAAAAAACTAAAAAATAATTGTAATCTTTTTTCGTTCATATTTTTCTGCATAATTGGGTGTTTGTGTGCCTTAGGGTGAAAACCTGTTCTTTCATGATGAAAACCCTTCCACTAAATAAACCTGAAAATAAAACATAAATTTATTGATGCCGAAGTAATTACTTCCAATAATTTTTATTTTCTCTTTTTGGATATTAACAATTTTTTTAAAAGAACATAACAGGTAAACAGTTGAAGACATATAATGAATTTAATACTAAAATCATCAAAAGAGTTTGCTATGGGAGAAGAAATTATAACTGTTAGGGAGAAATTGACTAGTGGTTACAATTTTAGTAGGAAGATTTGCTAATGTTAAGAGCATTATTAATTTACACTTTGGATCTCATTTTTGGTTGTTTTATACATAATCCTAGATTTTTTAAGGGGACATGTCTAAAATCTCAAAAGATGAGGCCTAGGAGATTGTGGCTTATTGTTATTTTCAGCCCGGACCTTCATCAATAGGTGCCAAGAGTCTAGGAAACAAGAGCCCCAGTCATGGGGACAATGGGCCCAATATATCGAGATTTTTTTTATTTCTCTTTGGCCCATTAGAAACCTGTCAGAGACTTGTAGGCTATACAGTGAAAACGTGGCCCTCTTATTTCCCATGAAGCATTCTATCGACTCTTAGGTCTCTTGTTCTATAAGACAATTCATTATCTATTCTAGTCAGCTGACCTTTGTGGAGTTTGAAGATGATGTCTTAAAAATTAGAGTTGACATCTAATTTTTACACCTATTTTATATATCCATGTGGACGTGGTGTGTTTTAACTTGCTTTCTATGTCGGTGACTACCAAAAAAAAAAAAAAAAACTTTACATCAACCAATGAAAAAAAGAGTGATAAATGAGTATAATATGTAGTATTACTCTAAAAATTAATAGGATAGTAAACAAGTAAATTAAATGAGAACTTAGTGTGTGTTTTTAATACGATTTGCGAACCTAACATGAAATTAAAGGGTTATGGTTGAAGAGTTTGACCCGTTTAATTAAATGGATCAGGTTAGGATTGACTTATATAACCTTGTACACATGTTTTAAGGCGACTTGAATCAGACACGCAACGTAGTGGCAGACAATGTTCGACTTGACCTGCAAATTTGACTTAAACCCAATGCAAAATTAAAGGGTTATGGTTGAAGTTTTTGACTCATTTAATTAAATTGATCGAATTAATATTGACTTATATAGTTTTATATCCATATCTCGACACGTGAACATGAATTACCACTTCACCACTAGTTTTACATTTGTTGCGTTGAGAGTTTGTGAGGTATACTTCCATTTAGGATTATCCATGTGGATCATGAGCGACTAGGACATCGACAAAATAAAAATGAAACTTAAATTAAAAGGATAAGAAGTGTTCTTATTGAGTTGCAACTCATCCTTGGAAATAGGATTTTGTATTTCACTTGAAATCAAGACACTCATTTTATGATTAACATAATTTTTTTTTTTAAAAAAAAATGGTTGTGACTTGTGGGTCTGGTCATGACCCACGGCTAGGTTATGACATTACCCACATTGGGTCATAAGGTGACCCAACGTGGGTCACTTTTTTTTTTTTTTTGCATTTTTTATTATTTGTAATTCAAGGCAAATTTAGAATTTTATAAAAATTTTAGGAGTATAAAGATCATTTCACTTATTTTGCCGTCTGATTTAAGCCTAAATCCTAATGAAGGGGAGACATTGTAAGCAATTGAAAATTCGATACACTAATTGAGAAATTTTGAACTTTGAAATAATATTATAAAAAAGGTGATAATTGAAGAGATAAGTGAAGTTATCCCGATCTTTTTTCTTAAAAGTAATTTTCACAAAATTTTCATAATTTTGATATAGAAATACTGACGTTGCTTTACTTTCGATGCATTTTGTGTGTTTTTATATCAAAATATTTCATCTGGACTTCTAATATAATTCGTAAATATGACCTTATTCTTTGTGATTTATTAAGTGGTCTTATGTTTATACAAATATTTTTAACAATTTAAAACAAATACTCGAATGTGTTTGGTACTGCGATTTCGTAAATTAAAAGTACAATTTAAATCCAAATAGCAGAAAATATATCGTTTGGGAGTGTGTTTTTAAAAAATTATGATTTGAAAACGAAGAAAAATCTGTGTTTTCAAATCGAAGACAATGGGGTGCATTTTTAAAACGAATTATTATAAAAGGTAAATTGCAATTTTACTAAACACTTAACTGCACGAGATTTTAAAAATTGTGTTTTCAAATATCAAGTCTTAAAATCACACTTTTTAAAATAGCAAGTTCAAACGGACTTTATTATATTTTTCGAAATTGACAAAAAATTCCCGCAAATCAAGTTGCAGGAAAATCTTACAAACTAGCTTCTACAAGCGATATGTGTCTAACATATTATTAAAAAAAATATTTGTTTATCACATGTTAAGAACAATATCATTTTTAGAGACCAATTTGTAAAAAATTTCTTATACTAGAAAAGTCAATCATTCGGAAATAAAAGAAAGCTCCCATTGTAATGAAACCATTTAAGTAATACATTTACAATAAATAATTATTCTTAAATACAGAGATTAAAAAACTCCAATTTGATCGTAGATTGCATTAATATAAGAGTTTGTAATTTCTAAACCTCTTTTAAAGCATTGTGTTGACAATTCTTTATTGTGAACGCAGATGACAACTTGAAGGTCATGAATGAATGAAGAGATCAATCATATTTTACTGCACAGAAAAAAAAGAAAAAAAGAAAAAAAGAAAACAGGGGTCAATCCTATCGGATAGAGTTCTTCGATCATGCTACGCACATATCGGCTAACATATCGGATAGAGGAAAAGAAAAGTTGACTCTTTCAAAAGGCCAAATCCACCTGTTACATTCCAAGTGCAGGCTTGCAGCCGTTTGACAAACATCAACTTAGGACATGTTTGGCAAGAATTAATACTGTTTAGTGAGTTTTACTGTTAATAACTTTTGTTAAAAAAAAAAAAATTCACTTTTTATATCACATTAACCACTTTTTAACAACTTTTTTTCACTTTTTATTACTATTAAAATAAAAAATTCACTAAAAAACAAAAAATTTCACTTTTCTATACAAAAAATCTACAACATTTTTTCTACTTTATATCACATCAAAAGTCAACAATCTACCTTCCCAACCCATAACATTTGCCAAACACACCCTTAGACAAAGGAAAACACATAATTAAGGCCCGGTTTGGCAAACAATTCTTCAAATTTTTTTTTTTTTTTAGAAGTTCATAACTTCATTCTACTTTCACATCAATCAATTTCTTATTCCGTTCTTTTCTCAAAACTTATTTCTCCATCAATTAAATCCTACGAAGCTTATCCAACGGAATGAATCTCAAATTACCTGAACACTTGTTGGAGAAGTAGGCTTCGTAGAAATCCTCTTGTAACTGGATAAGGATCTCCAACAATTATTTATTCAAAGTAATTTGAGCAGCACATGTGAGATAACCCACATGAAAGTATGAAACCTATTTGTTCGATTAGATAGTCAAACAACTCAAAATTTATTTGAACAGATAAATCTTATATGAGCTCTCTCAATAACAATTTGAATAACAAATTATTAAATATCTCGATCCCTTATAATTGTCTACTCGAAGTACTAACTATTCGGGCAGAAATTTGATAGAGATCTCTATCCGAAAACACTACTATCAAGATTTGTTAGAATATATATATATATATCAATTATTACTTCTCTTAAGTTTAATGATAAACATTGTATCATATTAATATTTATTATTTTATTATTACCATATTATTATATTAAGAAAACAAAATGAAGCAAGATTGTTGGCTAAGGGAAATTTATTCCGTGCCTTTGGCTAAAATTTTAAAACCAGCTTTTCGTCTCTCAAACTCTAAAATAGTAATCCTATATAGAATATTCTCATCTGACTACCATTTTATTATACTAATATGATATTATCAATTCATTTTTAAATTAATTTTAATTAAAAAAATAATAATAATAGATTGACATGACATAAATTAGTTATAAACCGATTTATAGTTAATTCCTACAAATCAATCTAAGAGAGTAATATGTGTCCCTTAACATGTGAGAAGTATTTACTTTTTTTTTTTAATACCATATACTTCTTACATGCTTTAGAAATATATGCCACTTTATTAGACTAATTTATAAGAATTAGTTACAAACCAGTTTTTAGTTAATTTTTGTTCAAATTGACAATGCTACATCAATATAGTAAGATGTAAATATGTTATTTATGGTGCGTTTGAAATTATGATTTCGTAAACAAAAAATGTAATTTTAAACCAAATTGCAAAAAATGGATCGTTCGAAATTAAAATTGCGATTTGAAAACGCAGAAAATATGCGTTTTCAAATCGCATGTAATTGGATGCTTTTTTGAAAACACATAGTTTTAAAGATTAAATTGCGATTTTAAAGGTCAAACTGTGATTTTGCCAAACACTTAACTATGTTTTTAAAAATCACGTTTTCAAACCGAGTAAATATATATGTCAATTTCTATGTTTACCTTGTGTCAACTAAAAGTGATGTGACTTTTAAAATTACCATTGAATTTATGATAGATCATTATTGATTTTTGATCCAATAATAATCTTAAATGCCATAACAATTTTGGTTGATACAAGGTAAACATGAGGGTTGACATGTATCATTACTCTTTCAAACCGCACATTTTGAAATCACTAGTTTTAAAGAGTAATGATACATATTAACCCCAATGTCTACTTTGTATTCACCAAAATTGATGTAGATTTTAAAATCACCATTAGATCAAAAGTCAATAATAATCTATCATAAATTCAATGGTGATTTTAAAAGTCACATCAATTTTGATTGACACAATATAGACATAAATGTTGACATATATAATTACTCATTTTTAAATCGCACTTTTTAAAATTACAAACACAAACGAACCATTAGACTTTTTCATTATAAAAACCTTTTTTCATTATAAAAAGCGGTTTCCAAAACTAACACACTTTCAAAAGAACCAATAAAACTCTTTTTAAAATACAAAACAAAACACTTCTTAAAAAAAAAAAAAAAAAAAAAAAAAAAAAAAAAAAAAAAAACACAACTTATTGTTTAGGTGAGTAGATGTCGCTTTTTACATTAAAAAAATAAAATAAATTATTATTTTTAAAGTTGCGACTAGCATGGTGGCTGCTAGGTCCATATGATATTGACGATTTAGCGATGGCTACCCCACTACCCATGGAGACAAGCTCCAAGAGTTTTTTTTTTTTCTTCACTTTTTTAAAATCACTTATAATTTTTATTTCTCAAAAATACTGGTCATGGCTTTACCGAACAATAGACTCTTCGTATAATAATTTTTTAAACACCTATCAAAATAATTCTCAATTTTTTATATTTTTTAAAAATCCAGAACCCAAAATGGACCTCAAAACTTAGCAGTTCAACGTTGATTGTGAACCTCGGCGGTGGTTTTCCAAGCGAAGTTTGTTGCCAGCTTTCATTTCGTCCACAGTGTCGTTTACGTACCAGACTGGTAACTGCAAGTCTCCACAATCGGAAGATCTCTCTCTCTCTCTCTCATCTCTTGCAAGTTCATAGCTAGCCGTACGGTTCCAAAGGCCAAAAAGCTTCTTCAATCTTCAAGTTTGGATTTTCTAAGAATTCACAGTGAGTTATGATTTGGGTTTCCTTCATTTTCTCAGCTACGGATTGTTATGTTCATTTACTGATATGATGATCAAAATATAGATGAATAAAAAACTGAAATGATATGATGGAAAATCTCGAGGTTGATTAAGTAGTAATTAGCTACACACTTTAGTTCTTCAACATCATAGTTTTAATTCTTATTATTAATAAAATTGTTGTTTTGTTGGAGTAATTTGAGTCATGATACACATCATTCTCTATCCCATCTCTTATTCATCCCCATCCCTTTTGCAAATCTACCATTGGATTTGTGAGACCTACCAAAATGTTCAATTCAGTGAAAAACCACACCATGGGTTGGGTGTTCATTTCAATTGTGAGTTTACATGAGGTTTTATAGTTTTGTTCGAATTTTACATGGACTTGGGGGCCTTTGCAATATATGAAACAATTCTACCGCAAATTAACTTTAACAACTTGTATCTCATGAGTTTAGTTCGGTCTCTATAATGAAGGATGTTTAAGGATTTTCTACTTTTTTCCTTAAAAGCTCTCTCAAATATTTGTGTGCGCGCGTGTGGGTGTGGCTGTTTGTGTGTAGAACTTACTTTGGGTAGTGCGTGGAGAATTCTCATAATTGGTAAGCAGGCTTGCTATGACCAAGGGCATTAGAGTTGAGTATTCGGCCTCATGAGGTTCCAGAGTCCCTATTACTCATAAATTTGTAAATTTCGTATCCTGTATGTATACAAAATGTTAAGCTACGTATACCAGTGTATTTGAAGTATTCAACTCTGAAAGGTTACTCAGATGGGTACAACTGTTCCCGAATTCCTGGGAAAGGTCATCTTAAGTGATTTTTTGTTCTAGCTTACTTGTGCTATGCATACTTATATATATATAAGCGTACTTGTGCTCTGCATAAATTCAGTGGCAAAAAAATAAATCTAAAGGTTCATAGTTGATTAGGTTTGAGAAACCTTGGAGAGGAAGATAAATTGCTTTCCTTAGCTCAATCGTAGCTTGAGGTATTGCTCTGTATATATAGAACTTTGGGTGCAGACTACAATAAATTTAAATTAAAGACAAAGATTAAAATATTCTAGAAATAAGATAGATTGCTATTCTGAGTTGCTGTGCAATATCTTCTCAATAGGTGGCAGCATATTTTCTCCATGATTCTTGTCATCTTGCCTTTCATACGAGGGACTTGATTGTGGCTCACATTCATTACCAAAGCTGGAAGATATTTCCATAATATTATTGCCATCTTGCCTTCCATACAAGTGACTTGATTGTTGCTTACTGTCATTACCATATATGGAAGATATTCCCCTATCATCCCCCCGCAAGCTTATCGTGGGTGGAGGAGACACGGTGAGCTTGGACCGAAAAAAGGAAAGTTGAGAGCGAGGGATACTCTTGGTAAAGAGATCAACAATCTGTAATTGTGAAGGAATAAACTGAACACATAAGGCACCCGCAGCAACTTTTTTCCGAATAGAGTAGTAATCGAGAGCAATGTGCTTAGAACGAGCATGAGACACCGGGTTAGTAGACATGAAAATGGCACTGCAATTATCACAAAGAATAGTAGCTGGAGTAGGGGACGAAACGCGAAGATTGCATAGTAAGTGAGTAAGCCAAGTGACCTCAGTAGCTGTGAGAGCAAGAGATCAATATTCGGACTTAGCACTGGAGCGGGAAACAGTGGATTGCTTTTTGGCACTCCAAGAGATGAGATTATTACCGAGAAAAACTGAATAGCCAGAGGTGGAGCGCCGAGTGTCTGGACAACCAGCCCAGTTGGCATTCGAGTAAGCCAAAATGTTGGAGGAGTTGTGAGAAGAGATGTTGAGGCCGAAGGTGAGAGTTCCTTTGACATATTGCAAGATTCGTTTAACAATACGATAATGATCTTCAGTGGGAGCATGCATGAATTGACATACAGTATTAACACTATGAGCCAAGTCAGGGCGAGCGATGACCAAGTATTGGAGAGCGCCAATGATGGATCGATAGAGTGTGGGATCTGAAAAAGAAGTACCAATAGTAGACAGGCGCTGACCAACCACCATTGGGGTAGCAATCGGTTTACAATCAGCCATCTCGGCACACTTAAGCAAGTCCAAGGCGTACTTTATTTGACTGAGGAATAAACCAGTGGCGGTTCGTTGAACTTTGATGCCCAAAAAATAATGCAATGGGCCAAGGTCTTTCATAGCAAATTCACGACTAAGATGAATAGTAAATTGCTTGAGCAAAGAAGGGTTATTGCCAGTAAGAACAATGTCATCGACATATAGCAGCAAATAGATGATACCAGCGGGCTAATGGAAGACAAAAAGTGATGAGTCGGCACGGCTACAAGTAAAACCGTAATGAAGTAAAAAACTGTTGAAGTGATGGAACCAAGCACGAGGGGCTTGCTTAAGTCCGTAAATCGCCTTATGAAGCCGACAAACATGATTTGGAAAGCGAGGATTAGTGTAGCCCGGAGGTTGATTTATGTAAACTTCTTCAGAAAGGGAGCCATGTAAGAAGGCGTTTTTGACATCCAATTGATGAATAGACCAATGTACAACAGTAGCTAAGGATAGAATGAGCCGAACAGTGGGTGGTTTCACAACTGGACTGAAGGTTTCATCAAAATCTAAACCAGGAAGTTGAGTATAACCTTTAGCAACAAGACGCGCCTTGTAGCGCTCAACGGAACCATCTGGTAGAAGTTTGGTTTTAAAAACCCAGCGACAACCAACAACATTCTTATTTGAAGGATGTGGGACCAAGGACCATGTGCGATTTTGATGAAGAGCTCGGATTTCATCATCCATGGCTGAGACCCACTCAGGATGCTTGGTAGTAGATTTGAAACCACGTGGTTCTTTCAATGCCATAAGAGACCGAAAGAAAGAAGAAGGTAAGCTAATGATAGCATGATAAGCCTTGGGCTTGAAAATATCGGCCTTGGCACGAGTCGTCATCGAATGAGAATTATTTGGCAAAGAGGTTGGTACAAAAGATGTACTAGGTGGCGTAGCATCTGGAGCAGGAGAAGATGAAACGGGCTGAGACACAACATCTGGAGCAGCTGAAGAAGAAATAGCAGGCTGAATTGGTTCGGCTGGAGACGAGATGGTCACAACATCTGGAGCTGGAGAAGTGTCATTGGGGATTTGATCAATCGCACAAGGAATGTAGGCAAGAGGGTGAGAATGAGACGGCATGACAGAATGTGGAAGGTGGCGTGGGTCAAAACCTGTAGAAGAAGACGACCTGAAACAAGACATGTCCAAGTGAGAAGTACCAGGTTAAAAAAAAAACACAAGATCAGATAAAGAAGTAGGGGCGGCAGGTGGGTTTCTTGCATAAGGAAAGTTAGTCTCATCAAAAATAACATGGCGAGAAATAAACACACGTTGAGTAGTGTGATCGAGACAAAGAAAACCTTTATGAGTCGAGCTATACCCAATAAAGACACAAGAAGTAGTTTTTGGTGACAGTTTGTGAGGGGCATAGTCCCTAAGGTAAGGATAACACAAACAACCAAAGGTGCGAAACATAGAATAGGAAGGAGAGTTACCATACAAGACCGCATAGGGAGAAGCATTCTGAAGCACCGGTGTTGGGAGGCGGTTGATGATGTAAGTGGCCGTGGAGAAGGCTTCGACCCACAAGGTGAGTGGAGTGTGAGAATGAAAAAGAAGGGTGAGGCCAGTCTCGGTGACGTGGCGATGCTTGCGCTCAGCTTTTCCATTTTGTGCTTGTGTGTAAGGACAAGAAAGACGCTGCTCAATACCACAAATAGATAAGTGATGTTTAAATTGCAAGCTAGTAAATTCTGAGCCACCATCACATTGAAAAGCCTTAATATTTCGCGAAAATTGATTCTCAACAAATTTTTGAAAGTGAAGAAATATGTCAAAGAAGTCAAATTTGTGCTTGAGAGGATAAAACCATGTAAATCGTGAATGATCGTCCACAAAAATAACATAATAACGAAATCCAAGTAGACATAACTGGGGAAGGACCCCATAAATCACAGTGAATTGATTGAAGGGGAAATGAGCTACGTGTTTCATTAAGTGCAAAAGGGAGCCGATGGCTCTTGCCAAGTTGACAACTATTACAAATGTGCGAAGGTAAGGAAGACACGGGAATTAATAGAGATGTCCCCTATTTTATTCAAAATTTTCGACAATGCGAAAAGAAGAATGCCCTAAGTGAGTGTGCCAGACATTAGGAGAAGCCCGCAAATTTTTGTCTTGAAGAGAGGCAAGAAAAGCCTTATGGCCACGATCAAGGACGTAGAGACCATCCTTACATCTACCGGTTCCCCACACCGCCCCCATGAGCAAGTCCTATATTGTAAAATTAGATCCAATGAAAGTGATGGAACAATTATTGTCAGCAATAAGTTTACTAATAGAGATAAGATTTTTTGTAAGAGATGGAACAACAAGGACATCTAACAAGGAAATAGAGCCAAGAGGAGTGGAGTGAGAGAGGGAACCAGTATGGGTAATAGGAAGAGAGGCTCCATTGCCGACCACCACTTTATTAGAACCATTGTAGGCAGTGGTAGCATCAAGAGTGCCGTCATCATTAATCATGAGGGAGGATGCACCACTGTCAGTGTACCAATCTGAATCTTGGGAGTCCTGTATCGTACAAGATGAGAAGGCTTCTGCAATGTTGGCCGTTTGGAATGACTGATTGAAACGTTCCCAACAAGTAGCAGCTAAATGACCGGTCTTAGTACATGCCGTGAAGAAGATCGCTGGAAGTGTTGATCATAAGACCGAGATCCAGAAGAAGAATTGCGTTGATCGGTGAACGAAGTGTGACCACCATGACCTCCTCTGCTGTAGCGGCCGCCGCCACGATTGTGTCGTCCACTGCGGCCAAAAAAACGACCACCACGTTGTGCAGTAAAAGCTGCAACAGATCCGGCTTGAGCATCAAGGGATTTAAAAAATAAATCATGGCTCTGTGCCTTGTGAACAACATCCCTGAAAGTGGGTATAGGAGTCTGAGATAACATTGTCATGGAGAAGGAAGCAAAGACGGCACCTAGTTCGCGAAGAAACCAATAACTTTGTCAGTGTCATTGACTGGACGACCCATAGCAATAAGCTGGTCACATATATTTTTAAACTCGGCCGTATTCACCAACTGTCCGAGATCCTTTCTTCATCATCTGAAGATCATCCTTGAGTTGAATTTCACGAGTCTTGGATTTGTCGGAGAAGGATTCTTCAAGGGCAAGCCATGCTTTGCAAGAGGAGGTTAATTCCAGTACCTCACACGTAGCCTCTTCGGTGAGGGAGGAATAGATTAGACTAAGAACAAGTTGGTCCATTTGTTTCCAAGAGGTATACTCTGGATTGGGCACAGACTTGTTGTCTTTGTCCAGAATGGTTGAAGGTGGTTCAGGGAGAGAACCATCAATATGGCCAAGCAAGTCTTCACCAATGAGGATGGGAGCAAATTGATTTCGCCAGGGAAGATAATTGGTGGATGTCAATTTGAATGAAGTCCTGTGAAACAGAGTGTTGAAGATCAACGAGTTCGCTGAAGAGTTGGAGGAAGAGGTGCTGGATGAGGTGTCGGATGCCATAATATGAACACTGGTCTGAACGATTGGCAGTATTGGAATGATTTAGACGATGTGGACTGCTGTATGTGATTTGAAAAAAATAAAATACGACGTTGGTCGTTTTTGAAGCTCTGATACCATGATCAAGTTTGAGAAACCTTGGATAGGGAGATAAATTGCTTTTCTCAGCTCAATCATAGCTTGAGGTATTGCTTTGTATATATAGAACTTTGGGTATAGATTACAATCAATCTAAATTAAAGACAAAGATCACAATATTCCAGAAATAAGATAGATTGCTATTCTGAGCTGCTGTGCAATATCTTCTCAATAGGTGGCAGCATATTTTTTCCATGATTCTTGTCATCTTGCCTTTCATACGAGGGACTTGATTGTGGCTCACGTTCATTACCAAAGCTGGAAGATATTTCCATAATATTATTGCCATTTTGCCTTCCATACAAGTGACTTGATTGTTGCTTACTGTCATTACTATATCTGGAAGATATTCCCTTATCAATAGTGACTTCTATTTTATGCCTGTTGATAGCACCTTCTCGTGCATCATCCTCTCTGCCGAAATATTTGTTGCTGTGTAGTCAATTTTGCTTGAGAACAGAACTTTTAAGCCAATCAGACATTATACTGAGATTATAGTTAATATAAAGGATAAAATGCTTAGATGAATATGTGGGGCATGGTAAAGCCCAATATTCTTCAACAGGTAGTTTGGATGTGGCTATTTCCAATGTTGTGGCAGCCATGTTTTTGTTCTCTTAGCTTGATAGATCTGCTGAATTGTGGCCACCTAATGATGGTTTCTAGACGTCACACACCCTTCCTCATAGCAGAATTATGAATTGATATTTGTGACTAGGATTTTGGGCAGTCAACAGTTATATGATGACAGATTTATGTTAAATGGTTTACTTTGACAGGCAGGGCTTGATTTATTGGAGGTATTGATAAACGTAAGGAGCTGGTGATGACTTGTTGCCCTTTCTATATTAGGAAAAAAAGGACTTCCTCTGATAAACAATCGATTGAAGGTGATGAAGGTACACTTTTTGACAATTATATTCTTTTGTTCCTTCATATGGTTAATTTATCAGGTGACAAAGGCCCCACATAAGACATTGTGACCCTGCACATACATTTCATCAACTGATTTCTGTCCAATATGGTCTGTATTAATGTTGTTTACTTGGACGAAAAGTTTTAGCTGTTATATTTGCTGCTCTCTACCATGATATGCCAAAAGGCTTTCTAAATTCATAGATTTTTTCCAATCTCAGGGAGTAGCATTTTGTGCTCTAGTGGACGCTATTTTCTTGTAAGGATCACTTTGATTTCTGAACCAGTTCAAAAAAAAAAAAAAAAAACCCTCAAAGGCCGCTATAGCAACTTACTGTTACGATATGGAATTGGGTACTCTCCGGTTGTTTGTGCATAAGTGGACCTCTTTTCAATGGCTTGACAACCCTGGACCTTTGACCAATATATAATTGTATAAGATGGAGTTTCCATTCTTATTATATTAGATAGACTGCTTTCCGTACTCAATCTGGAGTTTGGCTCTCTAATAGGGTGTGGAATAGCAGTTCTGACTTTTACTTCATATATTTCTAGCTGTGGACACTGTACAAAGAGGATTATTTTGTTTGGTTTATTCTAGTTTAATGCCTTAATAAACATTGTTGAGGAAGAATTTTTGTGTTATTTGCTAAACTCACATGTCGCTTAATTGGCATTGATAGTAGGTCTTTTGATAACTTCAGATTTTATGCCTGCTTTTTTCAGGACGAAGTTAAGGCTTTTCTTTTTTTGAATGCTTAAACTACCTAAATTTTGTATACCATGCTTTGACTATCTTTTGTGTTCTCTTGAGCATGAGCATAGATTTTTTCAACACAGACGCACATTTGGACACACACAGACACCACACACGCACACGTGTATATATATATATAGTATTTTAAACCTTCTAATTGATTCAACTTATATAGAGCTTACAGGTATCAAGAATATAGAGCTTATAGTATTTGATAACTTCAGATTTTATGCCTGCTTTTTTCAGGACGAAGTTAAGGCTTTTCTTTTTTTGAATGCTTAAACTACCTAAATTTTGTATACCATGCTTTGACTATCTTTTGTGTTCTCTTGAGCATGAGCATAGATTTTTTCAACACAGACGCACATTTGGACACACACAGACACCACACACGCACACGTGTATATATATATATAGTATTTTAAACCTTCTAATTGATTCAACTTATATAGAGCTTACAGGTATCAAGAATGTTAACCTGTACACTTACAAGGAATTGCGGGTTGCCACTAATGATTTCAGTCGAGCGAGTAAAATTGGGGAGGGAGGTTTTGGTTCTGTCTATAAGGTGATTGCATACTGTATACGATGTCATCCATATTCTTTAAGGAATACTGGTCATCACCACTTTATTATGTTAAAAAAGTGGTTCTGATTTTTGCTTCTAGTGACTTATTTCCTCTTTGAAAATTCTTATAATTGAACAGGGAAGACTCAAAAATGGCAGTCTGGCTGCTATAAAGGTATTGTCAGCTGACTCAAGGCAAGGGGCGCGGGAGTTCTTGACGGAAATAAAGGTGATCTCCGAAGTAGAGCATGACAACCTGGTTAAGTTGTATGGTTGCTGTGTGGAAGGAAACCATAATATTTTGGTATATGGCTATCTCGAGAACAATAGCCTTGCGCAAACACTTCTTGGTAATTCAATTGTTTATTCTTCATTGGAAGCCATTAGTTGGCCAGGTAATGACTCAGTCTCCTTTTCTACTTTTTTAGGTGGAGGCCGCAGTGGCATCCAGTTCAGTTGGGAAACACGGCGTAAAATTTGCATTGGTGTTGCACGGGGACTTGCATTCCTTCATGAAGAGATCAGCCCACATATTATTCACAGGGACATCAAAGCAAGCAATATTCTTCTTGATAAAGACTTGACACCCAAAATTTCAGATTTTGGTCTTGCAAAGTTCATTGCACCTAACCTGACCCATATTAGCACGCGTGTTGCTGGAACAGCGTAAGTTTGTAAATTCGAGATGTAACCTTTTCAATTGTGTATAATTATCAGTATGATATTCTGCAAAGGTAATTGTGATTGTAGGCTGCTCGATGGATTGTAAAAACTTAAGACATTGTCTTGGATTGTTGTCCTATAATAAGGGCTTGTGTAGACCGCAAGTAGTGCCATGTGCCATCATTACGAGTTGATCGGTGGTTTCGACCAATTGATGGTTTTTTATAGGAGATCTGATATTTCCAGTCCATCAGATTGTACTACCTCAAGAATCCAAGAGTTCATTGTTTTATGGATTAAATGGTTACAATGTATTTTTTTTTTTGGTCTGTCATGTAATATATCTTCTTCAGACCCAAAAATCAATTTTTTTGGGTTTTTTTTTTAAAATTTATTTATTAATGTTCCTATTGATTTTCTTAATTAGTTATTCGATAAGTTGAAATCACTCTGAAAAGTTCAAGCCAAAATAGGCCCTAACTGAATATTACATTGCTATGCCAAAACCTTCCAAAAAAATATTGTTGGCCTAAAAGGTTTTTTAGTGTATAGCCCTCAAACTTGTAATTAGTGTCAATGTGGCAAGTTCTGTTTTCCTTCTTGAGCTTCTCACTTCATTTTTCGCACTATTTATTGATTTTCTTTAGATTAATTTCATATGTTCAAGTGTCCTTGTTTGGTTTGTGTAGAGGTTATCTGGCACCTGAATATGCACTACGAGGTCAAGTGACAAGGAAAGCAGATATTTATAGTTTTGGTATTCTGCTCTTAGAAATTGTAAGTGGGAGGTGCAACACAAACAGGCGGTTACCTGCTGAAGAACAATTTCTGCTTGAAAGGGTAAGGACTTTATAGTTCTTTTTTTATTTTATTTATAATTTGTTTTCAATACGAAGAAGATTTAAAGGATAAATTGATAACCTTAACTTGTTAATTATTTAAAAAGAAAATAGTCTTCTGCATGAGTACAATACATACAAGCAAGGCTTCTGAGTAAAGTTATCATGCGACACCTCTAATAGGAGTGAGGAATGAGAATCACTCCATCAACTTTAGCTGTGGATTTATTAAGAATGAACTTGCTCTCTGGTATGGTCTGAGATGTCTAAGTACTTCTGGTTTACGTATATGTCGTTTTACCAAGGTATAGAAGTCCTAGATGCAGGTGTTATATAAGCTTTTCATTAGAGTAAGTCCAAAATGGTTGAAAACCACTTCCTATCCTTTCTTGTTACTGTAAAAGCTTTTTCAAAACTAAAATTTCTACTTTTGAGTTCTCTATAAGACCTGTAGTTCTTCAGTTGTCTTTTTGTTGTTGATGACTCAATCAAGCTTCCCTGTGTGCTTGTTTTAGCAGAAAACACACAGTGCTAATTTTAAGGTTCATCACTTTACTTACTTTCTTTAGGGTTGTAATTTTAATCTCAGACTAAGATATTGAATATCTATTTCTGCATATTAATTTTGATTAATTATTTAAACCTTTGGAACATCATTTCCTTGAACACCAACCTATAATCTCCATTTTGATGGACCAGGTTTTCTTTCTTAAGATCTAGAATCTTCTGTGTTTTGGAGTTTAATATCCTTCACTCTTTCTTTTGAAACCAACTGCTGTAGTCAAGTGATTCATATCTCTGAGTCCAGTCATCCATATTACTATAGAATTCACAATTAATGTTTTTGATTCAAAAACCAAAATAAGAAATTCGAGTCAAACTTAAGGAAATACTAGATTATCTTTTCAACAAGACCAGGCCCCTTTATGACCAGGTTACCTAACCTAGAGCTTACTAGAAAATGAGATCAGTAGGATATGGGGCATAGATATTTTTCATTTATTTCATGAAAATGATGAAGTATATACATGTCAAAACAGTACTTCCAGTATATCTTTTTTTTCTGTAATAGAACAGATTTTCCACCCTCATTTGGCCTAGGTCAACCATTGTTGGTCAGTATTTCCTCATTTCATTTTCTCTCTATTTATGTAGGTAGTTTCTTCTTTCTTCAACCATCCAAATGAGTTTTAGTGGTCTTTTAGTTGTTGTCAATTACACAGGAAATGGGGCATCATCATCAAGTGTAAGCTCATTGTGTCATGATTAAGAGAATGAATCTGGAAGGGCAAATTTGTTACTAAGTGAGGAAGGCAACTAACTAATGACTTAATAGGTTTCATATCTTCCATGTCCTAGTTTAAAGCACTGTTTTGATTAATTAAATGGAAAAATAATCGCAAATCAAATATGGGAAAGCAAAAATGGAAATAGATATGCATAGAATAAATATTGCTCCTACTATCTTCTGGAATTCTAAGTAGTAGTGCATGGTTTGAATTTATCGATTGGAAATTAATACTCTTTTGAAGTACTAGGAATCTCAAGGTTTTCAAGAACATTGTCCAAACAAATCGCATAATAATTTTCTTATGGCTGTAAAAAGAACAAGTCATTTGTTCATCTTGGTTATCCCCAGTGAAGCTAGAAAATTGGACAAACTTATTAAAGAGAGACTTGCAGGCGTGGGTACTGCATGAGAAGGGAGAACTGCTGAGATTGGTGGACACATCATTGAATGAGAATTTCGATGTTGAGGAGGCTACCGGATTTCTAAAGATTAGTCTTCTTTGCACCCAGGACATGCCAAAGCTCCGACCATCCATGTCCACTGTTGTCAGAATGCTACTGGGTGAAATAGATGTAAATGACGAGGAGATATCAAAACCTGGCCTTCTTTCTGACTTGATGAATACAAATGGTGATGGTAGAGGCCAGAAACATGAGGCTGAAATGAAGAATTCATCTTACACGACATCTTCATCATCTGGAAACACGAGCACCTCATATGCTACCATGACCTTCAATTCAATATATGACCGAAGCTAATGTATGGCAAAACATTTTATTTGGTGTTGTTTTGACAGCGCTTTGAAGGTTCTTTTCTTCATCTCTTTTGAGCAAAATCATTTAAAAGTTTTGTTTTCAAAAGCATATAAAGTACTTTCAAAGTGCTTACCAAACAGCGCCGAATTCTTTTCTGTGAAGCTGTCAATGGGGTAATTCTTTTTGTAATCAATTAAATTTAGTTTTTCCTTTTTTTTTTTTTGAATTTGTTAACTTTTTTTTGGTCTACAATGAGAGTGTTTGGAATTCGTTGGGAAATAGAGCTTGTCTATAGAGAGTCTTTTAAGGAAGAACCTCATTTTCAAGCTTCTCTCAAGACGCAGCATTAGTACTAGTGATTGGGATCATGGATAATGGAAGTGTCCAGAACTATTATTTTTACTTAGATTGAAGCTAGTGCTGTGTTAGGCATGATCCCTTGTACAAATGATAATCATATATGTGTAAAAAGATGATACATTATTTCGTTTTGATACATCAGCATTCAAGTACTAGTGTAACTGTGTAAGGCATGGTCCCTTATACAAATGATAATCATATATGTGTAAAAGATGATACATTATTTTGACTACCTTAGCCAAAAATGAGTAAAAGAATGGAAAAAAGAAAAACTATAGAAAAGAACTGAAACTGTAAAGTTATCTAGCTTCTGGTTTTGTAACATCTGCACCATAAAATAAAAAAACAAAGCACTCTATACGCAATGATGAAACCCAACATCACAGCTAAATTGCTCCACTTCTGTGACTCTTTCAGACCTTGCTGTCTAAGGAACAAATTTGCACTCAAATTGCATTGTCCTTCCTCAAATGTCAAGCACCTGGTCCTCCCTTGCTCTCCGCCATACTCATTTATCAAAAAACACTCAAATGGGTACTTGAACAAACTCAAGTAATGCATGAAAATCCAGTAACTGGGTATGTTTTCCTTTGATATGAAATACCCAGAAAAGAGAAAGAAAGAGCCCATTAATCCTGAAATCACTGAGGTGCCCATGATGAAGTTTGGGACCAGAGCACTGAAACATGCTACAAAAGAATTGGACAGCAATAGAACCATCCAAACCACCAGAGAAAAGTAAAGAAATCCATCGATTTCCTTCCTTAAACCAACCAGCCAATAAACTGGGGTTGTATACAGAAGACCAACCATTAAAAGGAAAGGAATAAAGACGAAGGTGTTTGCCATAACATAAGAAGATACTCTGTAGGCTCCTCTTGAAGTCTCATTCATCAAAATCCTTCTCTCTTGCAAGAAAATTGGCAGGCCTTCGGTTGTGGAAGATAGCAAGAAAGTGAGGCTGAAGGCAAAAAACCCAAGTCTAGTTTGTAAGGCAACTTTCCCTTTCTCATTGCCAACATTCAGGAATATGGTTCCTAGTACAAATCCGGCTACTAAGGCTTGTATGACTCTTGTGGCAAAGAGTTGCTTGGTTCTGAAAATATTGCTGCAAAATCTTTTTCCTAGTATTAAAATCTCCTCAAATCTAGAATTTGCAAAGAAGAGAACTAGCTTCTCTTTTCCATTGTTGGAGAATTCACTATTTTCTGAAGTTTGAATGACCAAGCTTTCTATGACATCAATGGCAAATTCAAGCACATTAACATGGGGAGGAATGCCATGGCCAGCCAACATAAGCCCCTCTTCCAGAAGGCTCAATGATCCATTATGCATGACGAATCCATTTGAAAGCAAAACAATGCGATCAAACAGCTCGAGAATTCGAAAACCAGGTTGGTGAATGGTTAAAATAATTGTCTTACCTTGATTTACTACCATTGATCTGAGCAATGACACCACATGAAAAGCTGAGGCTGAATCCAACCCAGAAGTTGGTTCATCAATCAAAAGAACAGCCGGGTCATGAACCAAATCAACTCCGATCGAAACTCTACGCTTTTCGCCGCCAGAAATGCCGCAATTTGATGATCCTCCTCCGCTGATCATCGATTTTGCAACATGCTCCAACCCAAGCTCCTTCATCAGATCTTTTACTCTCATTGCAGCCTCTTTTCTCCCACCCCTTAGCCTTAGCAGAGCACTATACATGAGGGTTTCTTGTACTGTAAGTAATGGGAACAGAGCATCTTCTTGGCTGACATGTCCTGATATTCTCCTAAAACTGTTGGCGTCCATAGGCCAATCATTCACCAACACCTGGCCTGACGCTTTCCTCTGTGATGATGAAATCTTTCCTGCTAGAGCCTCCAGCAGTGTGGTTTTTCCAGCTCCACTTGGGCCAGCAATGGCTGTGATCTCCCCTGGCCTTGCTTCACAGTTTACATGCCTCAAAATGAATTTAGGAACTCTCTTTGGAGTTCCACATAATTTGTAGGACAGATTTTTGGTTTCTATTCTATATCGAACTCTCCGGCCACCGGAAACCGGCCCCTTCACTGGCAGTTCCATTGAGAGACAGAGAGAGAGAGTGAAAATGTTGATGTGTTAAGATGGAATATGTAAAGAAGAGGAGGAGATGAGCTAACACACCAAACTAGGTGTAGCAAACGTGCAAGTTAAAAAGCTTGAGAAGCCAATATAGATAATTGCTGACATGCATGGGGCATAGACAACTCTTGGCTGGGCTTGGGCTTGATTTCATTTTGCTTTCTAAATGAGACTTTTGGTGGGGTTTGGAAAGCTAGGAGTGTGTTTCAAGAAAGCTAAAAGGGGAAGCTTTTCCAGGTGAACCTACTATTGACTGAGCAGGGTTGGTGTTGGTTGCCTCACCACCTTCCCACCCTAACTCACAGCTCAGCAGTTAATTAGGTTGGAAACTGCTAAGATGACCTGCGTCGGTAGGGACTCGCCTTAATTAACTCCCACTAATTATTTTGTAAATTAAACACAAAAATAATTATACAAAGCCATGTAATAATCTATATTTTAATGATTAACGTAAATAGTGGTAATTATTATGACAACGGTCGGGTCCCTTTATAAGGATCTGTACTATTTTTAACAGCCGTCGATTAATAAAATATGAGACCAAAATGAGGCAGGACGTAAAAGGTGGCCTAAGGAAGAAAATGATCTGCTGACTTCTGAGGATTTTTTTTTTTTTTGCTGACTTCTGAGGATTGATTCCGTTAAAAAAGGTTATTAAAAGGTATCTTCTCGGATGGCCTTTTGCAATAAAAAACTATGAACTCCTTTTGCTGTACATCGGACGGAATCAACATTTTTTCATTGGGGGATGCTTGGTGTTCAACCCAAGCATCCAATCCTATCTAACTTTCTTTGTGTTTTTTTTTTTTAAAAAAAAAAAAAAAAAAAAATTACACATAAGTTGAATAGGAATTGAATGCATGAATAAAAAAAGTAGTATTTTCCTTTTTCATTTACAGAGACTAGAGTATAAATGGGAGTTCAAATATATATATATATATATATAACTTAATTAAAAAAATTAAAAATAAAAATACATGGATCCGTATCTGATTGTGCACTTAAATGAGCTTAATATTCTATTAAGCCCGAGGTAGGTTTTTTTTTTTTGTTCAATTCCTTCCGTTATGCCTTATTTTTATGAAAACATAAAAAATCAAAATAACAAAAGATTGAATGGAAATATTTTGCCAGTAAAATGGAGAGGATCCATTTTAGTAGCAGCAAAACGAGACTTGTTAGTACTCCTCTATCTTATATTCATCTTACATCTATCTTTTTTTTTCAAATTTATCATTGAACCTGTAGGTAAGTCCTACATATTTAATTATATATATATAAATGAGAGACAAAAAAATAGCACTTATCTCAACAACAGTGCTAATAGCTATCATAGATGAAAAACTTTGGAAATTCGTATAGACTAAATAATATGTCACACTAATGACATAAAGAAAATAATATTGAATTCGAGGCAAGATATGAAATTGAAACGTGCTCCAATTAACAAGCAAGCAAAGAAATTAACATGGCGTATTCTTGAGTTATGATTGGGGGTTTACTGTGTTGATTTGAAGCCACAAGAAAACAGGATCATGAACAAGTGGGGTCTTAGTTGAAGTCCCAAGAATACATTTTAAGACATTTAAAAGTTGTCACTAGTCTATTTTTAAATAAATAGAGTGTGAGTTAGGTGCAACATTCTTTTTTATTTTTTATTTAATTTTTTAATAATTATATAATTTTATTATAAGTGACACACGTCACAATATGATTGATGATGATGTAGTGATGTGCAGGGTGGAACTGCCCCTGGCCTTGGGGGAACAGTAGTCCTCCCAAAATTTTTAAAAATCCCTAAAAATTTTGAAATTTATTCTAAATTTTATGCTTTTTATTTTTTTTTATTTTTTTATTCAGTTTTATGAGTTCGTCCCCCTAAAATTAATTTTTTACCTTAAAAAATCTTCTTCTTTTTGTAGTTCTCTCTCCTCTTATCTCAAATCCTGATTCCACCATCGGTGATGTCACACATTAACAATTTTGTCAACTTTTCTAATGACAAGAACCTCTTTTTTTTTCTTATCCTAGGGAGTGTTTAGTTACTTTTTAAACTTCATGAAGTTATTCTCAAAAGTAATGCTATAAGTATGACTTTTATCTCATTTTATTCACCAAATGTGATGTGGCTTTTAAAATCACCATTGAATTTGGGATGAATCATAGTGATTTTATTTATTATTATTATTATTATTTTTTTTTTTAAGTGAAAATCCAACATTTCATTAAATCATAAATATGAATTTTGTTCAGCAAGTACAATGCTTTGAATAAAACTAGGACAAGAATCTCTCCACACATAATTTAGAGATTGGTGGATTGCTTCACACGCCAAACAATGAGCAGCACTATTAGCGTCCCTCCGAACATAAGACACATGCCAGGTCTGAAGACTACTCAGTCGTACTCGGGTGTCGTCAATCAGCTAACCATAACGACTAAAACATGAATCCCTTTGTTGTAGTGTTTGAACAATTTCCAAAGCATCTCCCTCAAGATGGAGTCTTTGAAAACCCAACTCTAAGCAGAAAGAGGCCACCTTCCGAAGTGCCACCGCCTCAGTAACAGCAGGATCGGTAATGAATGGTACTGTAGTACACATGGTTGCCATGATAGTTCCCTCAGCATTGCGAATAATAGTACCCACCCCCATCCATTTAGGCAGAATTTCAATGGCTGCATCCCAATTAACTTTGACCATCCCCTTAGCTAGTTTCATCCATCTCTGTCTACCCCTAGTGAGTTGAGTCATCTCTAACGGAGTCAGAGCAAATGATTGCTTCTTGAAATTCCTCCAATAAAGATAGACCTTGTTGGAGAAGCTGAAAAGGAGAAGAAAAGTCCCCTCCAAAGACGAAGGTGTTATGGCGGAGCCAGAGCCGCCGGGCTATAATGATGACCAATTCAAGATTGTCATCGTCCAGATGATCCATTAGTGACTCAAATAAAAGGAACCTGTCACTCTCTACAATTAATAACTTTTGGATTTTCTGATTACTTTCCATCCAAACCGTCACAGCTGACTCACAACTCCATAGAATATGACCTGTAGTTTTAGGATAAAGCCCACAGATTGGACATAAAGAATCAAGAGTAATTCGCCTTTGAAGAGATTGTCCCTCGTAGGAAGAGAATTGTTGCAAGCCCGCCAGAGGAAAGGTTTAACCACCCTGGGTACTCTCAGTTGCCAAATTTTCTTCCACACTTTACTAGATTGTGTTGCTCTAGAGCAACCCCCTCTGCCACGTATGAGTCTCTCCTTTTCGAGATGATAAGCACTCTTGACTAAGAAAACACCATTCGAATTTCCAATCCACATTAGTTTGTCTTGTTGACCATGAGGACTCAGAGCCAAACTGCATATTCTCATGGCTTCCTCTGCACTGAATATATCATGGATTAAAGGATATTCCACCATTTTGTGATAGCATCAATAAGCTCGCTGACCTGGGCCTTTGGGTGCAAAGCTCTAACCAGAGACTGTATCGCGTAGGAGATCGGATAGGGAATCCATTTATCATACCATATTTTAATTGATTCTCCATTCCCAACCTTCCATATCAAACCTTCCTTGAGAAGACTTCGAGAATTAAAGATACTTCTCCAAGCGAAGGATGGTCGAGCCCCATATGAGCCTCCAGAAAATGGTGATGTCGATAATACTTTTCTTTTAGAATTTGAGCCGCCAATGAGTCTAGATGGTGTAGAAGACCCCATCCTTGTTTAGCTAGCATTGCCAGATTAAAACTTTCTAAATCCTAAAAGCCCAACCTTCCTTGCTATTTAGATAACCCCATTCTATCCAACTTGTCCATACCATTTTCGAATCATTCTTTCTATTGCCCCTGTAGAACTTATTCATCAAAGAATTTAGTTCCAGATACAGTGTTTTCGGTAACTAAAAGACACTCATGCTATAAGTGGGAATTGCCAACACAACTACCTTGATCAAAATCTTCTTACCCACTTGGGACATAAACTTTTCTTTCCATCTATGATAAGTGCTGAATGTTACACATTCAAGCCCCTTAATTCACATATGTTAATCTCTTAGTTTTATTATAATATGATGTTTTGTGTTGTTTTTGGTGTTTTTCCCTTATTTTGTAGGTTTTGGAAGAAAAGAAGTCAATTCCATCAACTCGGGCTTAAAATATATGAACTGTGCAAAGTTGCTGAAAATCTGACATTTGTGCACTATTTTGGCCATAACTCTTAGCTCAAAACTCGGATTAAGGCAATGTCAAGTGCGTTGGAAAGAGGACTCAGAAAGGAACAAATCATCAAGCAAAACCTAAAGCAGATAAGGTTCGCTCGAGTGACTTATCAAGATGGCTCGAGCGACCTTGCGCGGTGAACAGTAACGTCGGCAGACCCGATTTGGAAAAATCCTAAACCTACTCCAACTCGATTTTGGACTTCCTAGGGTGCACGAATTTGACTAGGGTTGTTCCTAAACTCTATAAATACTCCCCTAAGTCCTCCAAAACAATTACACAAGCTTGAGGAGAAGAATTAAAGGCTTTAAAGAAGGGTTTTTCTTAGTTCTTTATTTCTTTTTGGTTTTTCTTTGTTATTTTCTTATGGGGATGATTTTCATCCAAATTATGTGTAGCTAATACTTTAGTTAGGGCTCGATTGAAGCCCTAATCATGTCTCTTTAAGGTTTCAATTTGTCTTGCTACAATTCATATTTTGATGCTTAACTTGATTATTTCCGGTTTTCTTGAATTCCTCACATGTATGTGTTTGATTATCACATGCTTGTGGTATGGATATGTTATTTAGGTCAATTTGGATGGCCGAGTCCTGGGCCTAATAGAGTAACAAAAGAACCCCATCACAGGTTCTTGGATTAATCAACATGGAAAACCGGAGTAGATAACCGCTGGTAGGCACTCTGAAAGCGGAGGCGGCCAGAAAGCCACACCTAGCTTAGGCTAGGGGTAGCTTGCGAGCTACCCCTGCCCATGGAGGTGGCCGCACGCCACCATGGCCTCCTCTAGGGTGGCCTGTGAGCCACCCAGAGGTGGCCTGTAGGCTACCCCATGAGCAGGGGTGAGGTGGCTTGTAGGCCACCCCAGAGGTGGTCAGGAATGGCGCACCGCCATCACCAGCCATCTCTGGGGTGCCTCCCACCCCTCCTTTTTTTTTAAATATATATTTTTAGTTTTATATATTTTTTATTAAGAATGATGTGTCATGATTTGGTTGGTGTTAAAGTGACACTTAACAAAATCTATCAAATATTGTAATGGAATTTGATTATAGAGACTAAATTATTTTTTTAGCATACCACAAAAACTTTTAAGTACACTTAAATATCATAAGGAGCGATTTATAATTTGGGTAAATTACAATGACTGATTGTACATTTTTTTTCATATATATATATATACATGTCTAGTAGCTCTTCAAAATTTTCACTAACAATGGATAATTAAAAGTAAGTTGAAAAAAAACTAAAATTTAATATATAAAATAGTTTTAGAGTGACTAAATCTATAATAAGTAGCATTTTATGACATTTTATATTGTTTAATGTTGGTTTAATTTAATCAATCCAACCGTTGCCCTACAACAGAAATTAATGGTTTTGCTTGAATTTAATGAATTCAATTTGTAACATTTCTTTTCTTTTCTTTTCTTTAATATTATTATTATTTATAGTTTTTGCTATTTTTGTCTAAGATGTTTTCACAAAAAAAAATAATAATAATAATAAAAATTCGCACAAAATGCTATACATACTTCCAAATGCTCCCCCAGCATTTATAAACATGTAATCTCATATGCAAGCATATGCTATATTTCAGCTCAAACCGTTTTACGCGTAAGAAACCTTTTGGTGCATGTTTTCCCTTTTCGTTTGGTCCTCTGACCGGAGGGTGTTTTTGTTATATGGCGGAAGCACTTGAAGAGCTGTGTGGGCGCATCTCGCTTACTGATGGCGAGAAGGAAGGAATAATGATCACAGAAGGGGAGGTAGCAGATCTGACTAATAAGGGGTCCCAATGCTTGGTAGGACGTCTTAACATTGAGAAACGTTTTAATCGTGAAGCTTTTCGTTCACTACTTACTCATCTATGGCGACCAGTGGGAAGGATTATCTTTAAAGAAATTCAGGAAAACCTTTGGGTTTTTGAATTTTCTGACAAGGATGATATGCGGAGAGTTCTGGAGGGCAGGCCATGGTCTTTTGATAGGCATATTTTGGTGATAAACCATTTTATGGGCAATGTTCCTCCGTCGCAGATGACTTTTGGGCAGTCCTGTTTTGGGTGCAGATTCACGATCTGCCATTCATTTGTATGAATAAAGATGTCGGTTCCAAGATAGGCCGCTCTCTGGGCGAACTATTAGCGGTCGATGTGGCTGGTAATGGCGGAGGATGGGGACGTAATCTCAGAATCCGAATTATGCTTGACCTCTCTAAACCGTTGGAGCGTGGCCATACCCTCTTTGTGGGAGGGAACACTTGTTGGGTAAGTATGAAAAGCTTCCTCTATTTTGCTTTTCCTGTGGACGCATTCTCCATGGCTCTCAAGGTTGCCCTGTGGATTCGAGTAAAGTTCCCCGAAGCGAGGGAGGGTCTTCTCCATGGGGGGTGTGGCTTCGAGCAGAAGATTATAAGAAATCCATTGGCGTCTTTCCTGGTATGGGCTCTCAGAAACCAGGCAGGGGCGGCCGAATTTTCTCAGCGGGAGGGGGATCACTGAACGGAGGTGACAATTCTGACGCCGTTCCTACGAGCGCTTCATCGTCTAGTAACGGTCGGGGGGCTTTTTTCGGGTTCCAGTCTCAACGTTTCCCGTCTAAGAAGGAAAGTGCTTTTAATGGCCCGAATTCTAGCGAAAACGGTCCAAAATTGGGGGTTACAGGGATTCCAGTGGTTCCCTCAGTAAACAAGGCTAGCTCTTCAACGTTGGAAGACCAGAGTGATCAAAATGGAAAGCAAACAGCTTTTAATGCTTCAATAGATAAGGAGGAAATTCAGGGAGCGGTCCCCACCCAAGATGGGTCTTCCCAATCGGCTGTTCAGTCAGCACCTTCGGTGGACCGGGTCCCTCCCCAGCCAGAATCTGTTTCGCCTTTTGGGGTTGGGCCTGAGTTAGCCAAACCTTTTTCCTCTAATTTATCTGGGGGTCATACTGATGGGTCTAGCTCCGTGGGCCCAGTTCCTTTAGGTCCAGCTTTTCCCATTTTAGTAACTGAGCTACGGGGCCAAGCTCCCTCTTTTGTTGTGGGATTATCTATTCCCCCTTTACCGCAGGAGTCAGGGAGGAAAAATCTGTCGATCAAGTCCTGGAAAAAGCGAGCTCGTGCAGCTCCGAGTATTTTGTCAGGTTCTTCTTCTTCTCCTACTTCAGGGACTTTTTTTGGGAAAAGGCCGTTTGTGGGTTTGCAAGGACCGGCCGACACAGAGAGTGGGGTGAAGAAAGGCAGAAAAGATGGAAGGGTGGAGTCTGTCATTTTTTTCTCAGAAGGCAGCGGCTGGTGTCCAGCCCCGCCATGCCCAATGAGTCTCTTGAGTTGGAACTATCGGGGGCTTGGGAACCCCCGAACAGTTCAGGATCTTTGCCAATTGGTAGAGGAAAAGCGCCCAAACTTTTTGTTTCTTATGGAAACAAAAGTTCGTCTTCAACGTATGCATCAGATTCGTCACCAAATTGGATTTGAGGGGTTGTTGGCTGTTGACCCAGTGGGATTGGGGGGAGGAATTGCTCTGTTATGGAAAAATGCAGGTGAGGTAATTATTCGGAATTATACTCGTCATCATATAAATGCTTCTATAATTCTGGGCGATACAGTTGAACCGTGGAGGTTTACGGGCTTTTATAGTCATCCAAACCGGGCTCATCGAGAGGAGACTTGGCAATTGTTGTCTTACCTTAAAAATTTCAATCCTTTGCCATGGCTTTGTGTTGGAGATTTCAACGAAATCCTTGACCACTCTGAAAAATTTGGAGGCATTACCCGTTGCAAGAGTCATATGGAGAGTTTCCGTTCTGTTTTGGCGGACTGCCAATTGGGCGATCTAGGCTACCGGGGTTCAAGGTTTACTTGGACTAATTGCCGTGGGGGTGGAAATTTCGTCAAGGAGAGGCTAGATAGGGCAGTGGCCAATTCAGCGTGGTGCTCACTTTTTCGGGATGTTGAAGTTTCAGTTCTAGCGGCCCGGTGCTCTGATCATAAACCTTTGTGGGTTTGTTTCTCTAATCGTCAATATAAACACCGAAAGCAATGATTATTCCGCTATGAGGCGAAGTGGCAATTAGATGAGGATTGTAAACACATTGTTCAGCGTGCTTGGATGGGTGTTGACTCGGGTTCTAATGCTTTGCAATCGGCCCGTCTAAAGTTGTAGCGGTGTCAATATGCGTTATCAAGTTGGAGTGCTTCCAAGTTTCGCCAGTCTGCAAAAGTCCTCCAGCAAAAGACAAAACAACTTGAGTTGCTTCAACGTGATGAAACACCCAGTGACAGGGACAAAATTACAGAGCTTCAGAAGGAGATCATTCTCCTCCTCGAAATGGAAGATATAAGGTGGAAACAGAGGGCTAAACGTCATTGGTTCCAGGGAGGCGACCGAAATACAAAGTTTTTTCATGCTTGGGCGAATCAACGCAGAAAGAAAAATCATATCTCGAATATATGGGATGATAGGGGGGCTTTCTGGACTAAACCAGAAGATGTGGATTCAGCATTTATCAGGTACTACCAATCATTTTTCTCATCAGCAGAGCCTTCGGGAACTGCGGAAAGTCTGGCTAATGTCCACCCATGAGTGTCATCAGATATGAACTTAGCCCTTTTGCGGAACTTTACTACCGAGGAGGTCTATTCTGCACTTAACCAAATGCATCCGTTCAAGTCTCCTGGCCCGGATGGATTCTCAGCCAGTTTTTACCAGAATCACTGGGCTTTGGTGGGCAGGGATGTGTGTGCTGCTGGTTTGAATTTTCTAGATGCAGGTATTTTTTATCCTGATTTAAACACTACTTTTATAGCTCTTATTCCGAAGGTCTCTCCTGCAACAAAAGTTTCAGACTTCCGGCCTATTAGCCTATGTAACGTACTATACAAATTGACGGCTAAGGTTCTAGCGAATCGGTTGAAATTAATCTTACCTGATATTATTTCTCGCTACCAAAGTGCCTTTATTCCTGGACGTTTAATTTCTGATAATGTGTTGGTGGCATTTGAGGCGCTTCATACCATGAAAACTCGTCTTAAAGGTAATAAGGGTTATATGGCCATAAAGCTTGATATAAGTAAGGCTTACGACAAGGTCGAATGGGCTTATCTCGAAGCTATCATGCGTAAAATGGGCTTTGCGGAACGATGGATATCCTTCATCATGGTTTGTGTTCGTACAGTTCGCTACTCAATTTTAATCAATGGTAGTCCGCAAGGTCTTATTCATCCAACTCGAGGGTTGCGGCAGGGGGATCCACTCTCCCCATATTTATTTTTGTTGTGTGCAGAGGGTTTAAGTTCTCTTATCTCCTCAGCTGAGCACAGTGGGATCTTGTCGGGTCTCCCTATTGCAAAAGGGGGTTTTCGCCTCAGTCATCTATTTTTTGCTGATGATAGTTTGCTGTTCTGCCGGGTTAATTTTATGGAATGGTGCTCTATTGAAGACATTTTGGAGGTATATGAACTAGCATCAGGTCATAAGCTAAACCGGAACAAGACCTCTATTTTTTTCAGTTGAAATACGAAACGGGGCTTTCGAGACTATATCTTTTCTATCCCTGGAATTCGGAGTCAAACGGTTTCGAGAAATACTTGGGTCTCCCGGCTTTTGTGGGTCGTGCTTGAAATCGTACTTTTATCGGTATTAAAGGACGAGTTTCAGCACGTTTAAACGGATGGAAGGAAAAGTCCTCTCTCAGACTGGTAAAGAGATACTGATTAAGGCGGTCATCCAAGCTCTTCCAACCTATACAATGAGTGTATTCAAACTCCCCAAATCTTTGTGTCGGGAACTCAACGTGCTTATGAACAAATTTTTTTGGGGTCATCCGCGCAATGATGCAAAAATGGTTTGGATGAGCTGGGAGCGAATGGGGTTGGCAAAATCTAAAGGCGGGCTGGGTTTTCGTGATTTAGAGTGTTTTAATCTTTCTATGTTAGCGAAGCAAGGTTGGCGGCTCCTACACTACAAAGGATCGCTGGTAGCCCAGATTATGAAGGAGAAGTATTATCCAACACAAGATTTTTTGTCAGCCTCTTTGGGTAAAAGCCCTTCTTATGCTTGGCGGAGCATTATTACTTCTAGGCCTCTTCTCCAAGAAGGTTTAGTGTGGCGAGTTGGGGATGGAAAATCTATTAAGATTTGGCAGGATAAATGGCTTCCTAGTCCCATAACCCATAAAGTTCAATCTCCTGTCCAAGAATTGTCCCCGGATGCAACGGTTAGTGACCTTCTGGATTCAGATTCACACAGGTGGAACTTTTCCTTAATCTCAAAAATTTTCCACCCCGAGGAAGCTTCCCTTATTTACAGTTTACCATTGAGTTCCCATGGTCAACTGGACAAGCAAATCTGGAGTGGATCCTCATCGGGGGTTTTTTCGGTGAAAAGTGCTTATCATTTGGGTATGGATCAGCTCACGAAAGCCAGAGGGGAATGTTCAGAGTCTTCCTCTTCCAGTCGGGTGGGGAAGCAGGTTTGGGGCCTTCACGTTCCAGGTGTGGTCAAGACCTTCATCTGGAGGGTTTGCAAAAACACTCTTCCAACGAGGGACAATTTGTTCAAGAAAGGCATCATCCCAAACCCATTATGTCCTATCTGTGGACTTGAACTAGAAACGACAGTCCACATTTTGTGGAGTTGCAGATCAGCTACGGCAGTTTGGCAGGAATGTAAGAAATCAATCCAGAAACTTGCTTTTAGAGTGATAGATGGCTTTGACCTCTTTGCAAACCTCACGGATTTTTTGGAGGAAGAAGATCTTGAATTTGTTGCGGCTCTTACTCAGCAGATCTGGCTCCGGCGGAACTCTCTTGTTTTTGAGAATATTTTTGCTTCTCCTGTCAAGATCTACCAGAATGCTCAAAACTCATTAGAGGAATTTCGTGCTGCCACATTACGGGTGGAACAGCCGAGGGATAGAACCTATCCTCTAATCCTGCCTAAGTGGTCAAAACCTGCTACTGGAATGGTAAAAGCCAATTGAGATGCAGCCTTAGATGTTCAATCTCAAAGGATGGGGGTGGGTATGATTGTGCGTGACGCAAATGGTTTGGTTCTAGCCACTATGAGTTCTTTCCACTCCTTTTCTTCTGATCCAACAGTTGCGGAGGCGATGGCTTTGTGGAAAACTGTTTCCGTCTGTCTTGAATTGGGTTTTCAGAATTTACATATGGAGGGAGACGCGTTAGAGATAGTCCAAGCACTTAAACATCAGGATTCATGCTGGCAACGGTATGGTCATTTGATTGATGATTCACGTTCTCGTCTCGAATCTATTAAGAAATGGTGTGTTTCATATGTGCGAAGGGAGGCAAATGAGGCAGCCCATAGTTTGGCCAAAGCGGCTATTCCTCACTCTTAGATTGTGTCTGGAAGGATTCCTATCCAGATTTTATTAAGAGCATTGTAATTGCTGAGCAAGACTCTTTGATTTAATTTATTTCATGGGCTGAGCCCCATTTCAAAAAAAAAAAAAATACCTGAGCAACCAATGCATATAGTGGCGAAGGTGTTGTGCCTGTATCAGCCTGTATGTAGCTGCAGAGGAACTGTCCGATAAAATATCCTGAACAACATCATCACAACTAATTCAAACTATGCCTACCCCAAAATCAGCCTTAGTAAATAGTAAAGGCAAAAAAAATAATCCAAGGGCTTATGGATACTCACACATTATCTCAATAATATTAGAAATTAAGTATTTAAAATTATTCTTTATTTGAATGCCGAAGAATTTTTTTTTTATTTCACATATGAAAAGCATGTAGAACCCCGCAACTACTTCAAGTTGCAAAAAAAAAAAATGATTTTAAAAAAGTTGTTAAGAGAAGGCATTAATTTGACCAATCAAAATAATAACAGTACGTTTGGCGGCGGGAATATGATGAGCAGAATGTGTGTTATGCATTGTAATTTTGTAGATAAAAAGTGTGATTATAAATTAAATTAGAGAAAATAGATAATTTGAGATTATATTTTTAAAATATTATAATTTAAAAATAAAAAATATGCATTTTTACATTTTCAAATCATAATTAAGGGGTATTTTTTTAAAAATGTACAATTTTAAAGATCAAACTTTAATTTTATCAAACGCTTAGTTACGTTTTTAAAAAATTATATTTTTAAATCACATATTATAAAATTAGTATTTTGATATTTTAAATCACATTTTTTAAAATGGTAAACCCAAATGAACTTTCAAGTGTTTGAGGAGTTTTCTGTTTGGTTAGAAGATTCTCCATGTTTTAGTTAGAATCCATCTAGATAAAATTTTGTTTTTTTTTTTTTTCTTTAATTGAATGGGGAAAAAGGTAAGAAGGGAAAAAAATTTATGATGTTTTATGTTGTGGATACCGGATAATATCATTCCTAATGTTTGACCAAAAAACAGAAAAATTTGATAATTAGCATAATACGGATGCTGTACACACCAACATCTGAAGATCTCTTCAAAAAGCTCGAAAAAAAAAGAAAAAAAAAAGAAAGAATATATTTCTCATAATGATTTAATCTTTTTGGAATATCTTCATAGTCTTCATTTACTCATAATTACTATTCCTTTTATAATGTATTCTAAAATTTAAAATCTTTCAATTTTGTATATCAAATTTTTAATTATTTTTAATGTCCTTGATCTGTTCAGAATTTCTGTTAAATCATAACAAAGGTTGTGAAATTTCTAAAATGTCCTTAATTTTTTTTTTTTAAAAAAAACTGATTGTGACCCGTGGATTAATAGACCCATGATGAAATCACCACTAGACCTCATTGTGACTCGTTGTTGTGGGTCAGCTGACCCAACGTGGGTCACCTTTTGAACCACGAACATGGCCGACTCCATATATTGCGAGGCTTTAGACGACATTTTTATATGAGGCATTTTTTTAATATTTAAATATTAAATAATGATAAACGTTACTTATCATTATTAAGTAGTATTTTCTTAATATTTTTGTGTATGTAAAACATTTACATTCACTTTTTTTTTAAACAAAAAAAAAAAAAAGAATGTTAAAAAAATACTACTCAATAATATTGAATAATATTTCTAATAAGTATTTACTCGTTTTATTTTTTTATATTATATTTTTATTTAAAAATTATTTTTCTCAATTTTGAGAAAAAACGTTATATTGTTTGTCTACTTTTTAAGATTCAATTAATTTTTTTATTCTACTATTTTTAAAGTGTTTCGTTTCCTATGCATATTTCTAACAGATAATTAAAAAAAAAAAGAAAAAGAAAAAGAAAAAGAAAAAGAAAAAGTAAGTTTATTTAAGTTTTGTTTCCGTGACTCATTGCCAATGACGGAAAACAAAACAAAGTCGTCATAATTAAAAAAATAAAATAAAACAAAGAAAATAACCACACGTTTTCATCCTTATCTCTGACAACATCAAAGTACTGTTTAAAAAAAGCGTATGATTAACAAAAAGACAACGTCTCATTCTCTCGGACTCAGTGTAGGCATAACAAAAGGCAAAAAGAAAAAAATAAAAAAGAAAAAAAGGTAGAAGGGGGAGGCTGGAGGCTTGAGGCCGGAGAGCTAGATCTGGCTGGTGATCAAGCAGGCAATCTCGTAGAGGTAGACCTGGGCTTCTTATTTTAAGGCTTCCAGAGGAAATTGTAGCACATTTTAGAGAGTGATTTTGGTAATTTTGTTGGAAATTGTTTAAAAAGAATAAGATTTGTGTTTTTATTTTTTTTTTCATATATAAGTTTTTTATGCCTGACTTTTGACGGTAAATTTTTTTTTTATGTTTGAGTTCGAGAGCCTCCCAAAGGAAGAGATAGATAAATATAATGCAATGTTGTTTTTGCTGTTTTAAGAAAATCGTTTTGTTCCTAAACATTGACGGTTTATTTTTCTATGCGGGAGTTTTAGATTCGGCTAAAGAGGTAATTTACTTTCTTTTTTGGCAAAATTTTTAGGCCTTGACGGTTGATTTTTCCATGGGAGTTGAGAATTCCAAAGGAAGAGATAATGCACTTATTTTATTTTATTCTTATTTTTTATTTTTACAAATCTATCTTTAAAAAAAAAAAAAATTACACTATAACTATTAACTAATATTATTTTGGGGCCTTCTTCCACTAGGCTATTGCTCCCTAGCGGATGAATTGGCCTTGCCCCGGCTGGGTCAAATTTTTTATTTTTATTTTTATTATCATTTAATAATAATAATAATAATAATAATATATAATATATTTTTTTTAAAAGTAAATTACAAATATTCGTCTTTCTGCATCCCAATTTTTAGCCTATTGTGGAGTATGAGTATCCATGTGATTTCTCGGTGTTTTTCCAATGCTTTTCAGGAATCGGTCTTATTTTATTGAAGCAACGTGGAAATAGCGCGACTCTTGTTTATCTTCCTTCTTGTTAAGTCTTGGGGAAGCTGCTTTCCATGTGATTGCTCTTTGTGACTGTGGGTCTGTACGTTACCTCCTACCCTTTTTCTGTAAATCTTTTTCCAAGATCGCAACTCTGCCTTCTGAACTCTTCTCTCATCCCTTTCTCTCCTCATATCTTTATCTTCTTATCACTACACTACCAACAAGATTCCCAAAATCGAAATCTAAACAATCAACCATTACCGATTGTGGATCTGTTTCCTTTCATCCTTCCTTCCCTTTTTTAAGCAATTATGGCAGACACTGTTGTCACTTTCCTCTTGGAGAACTTGTCCGGTCGACTCCAGGAAGAAGCAAATTTCCTTGCTGGAGTGGAGGATAAAGTCAATTTACTTATTGGGGAGCTCCGTTTCATAAATATCTTCCTAAAGAACTCTTAGGGGAAACGGAACGATGAAATTGTGAAGGAGGTTGTTCGGCAAATCAGGGACGTGGCTCACGAGGCTGAGGATGTGATCGACGGTTTCATCTCCAAGGTCGCGGAACACAGGAGGATGAGCACAATGAAGAGGATGGTTCATTTCCCTTCTCACAGAAGGATGCTTCGAGATGTTGGAAAGAAGATAGTAGGCATCAAAGAGAAAATCAACGAAATCTACAACAATAGAGAAAGGTATGGCATTGAAAGTGTTGAAGCTTCTGCAAATGCAGTCGAGGAGGAGGAGGCAATGCACAGACGCAGGAGAGAAGTCGAGGAAGATGACGTGGTGGGCTTCGTTCATGACTCAACGAAATTGGTGAAGCAACTTACTGAAGAAGGGGATCCTAAGCTTGATGTCATTTCAATCATCGGAATGGGCGGGCTGGGCAAGACCACTCTTGCCAAGAAAATATACAATAATCTTCGTGCTAAGAGGTACTTTAACTGCCATGTCTGGGTGTCTGTATCTCAAGATTTTAGAATCAGAGAGCTGTTGCTTAAAATTTTAAAGGAGTTGGGAATGGTTCGACTTGAAGACAAGAGTGAGGATGAACTAAAAAAGCAGCTATTCAGATGCTTGCAAGGGAGGAGGTTCCTAGTAGTCATGGACGACATCTGGAAAACTAAAGTCTGGGATGCGGTAAGATCTGCTTTTCCTGATGACTCCAACGGAAGCAGAATATTGATCACTAGCCGAATTAAAGAAGTGGCCGTATATGCAAGTCATACTCCTCCTTATTATCTCCCATTTCTTAACAAAAATGAAAGCTGGGAACTCTTCAGTAAGAAGGTGTTCCGAGGACGAACATGTCCGCCTGAATTAGAAACTCTTGGGAGGCAGATCGCTGAAGGTTGTCAAGGCTTACCACTTTCGATTGTTGTATTAGCGGGCCGTTTAGCAAAAATGGACAAGTCACTCCACATATGGTCGAAATTTGTTGGTGATCATGTAACTAGTTGGCTTAATCGTAAAGAGGATACAACAATATGCAAGAAAATACTATCCTTAAGCTACACCGATCTGCCCGGGCACTTGAAACCATGCTTTTTGTATTTTGGTATATACCCAGAAGACTTTGAGATCCCGATAAGGCAATTGATTAACCTGTGGGTAGCGGAGGGTTTCATACAGCACACTCGCAATAGATGCCCGGAGGATGATGCTGAAATGTACTTGGAAGAGTTGATTGATCGAAGCTTGATCCAAGTGGCTAGTAGGAGGAGTGATGGAGGAGTAAAGACATGCCGTATCCATGATCTTTTGCGAGATCTCTGCATAACAGAGAGTGCGGAAGAGAAGTTTCTTGAGGTTCATTCAGATTACCATTCATCCACGAACAATTCCCGCAGACTATCCATCCAAATCCAAGGTAACCTTGATCGATATATGTCTTCAAACCGCTCTTTCCCTACACATGCCCGTTCTTTGTTATTCTTTCGTCATACTGACGACTCTGACCCTGTCCGATGGACTTGGGTGGAGAAAAACATGAAACTGCTTCGGGTGCTTGATTACGCATCACTTGCTTACCCATCACAATTTTCTCTTCATGGTTTTCTAGATTACAAATTTAGTGTTTTTATGTTACTAGTAATAGTTTGATTTAAGGTTGAATTATGGTTATTTCAACTTATTTGTGTATGTTTATACTTTTGAGTTGTAATTGTTTAAGGTTGACTGTTTGAACAGTTTGGCATTTCATTGATTGAATTTGAATTAGGTTTTTTGAGGCATTTGTGATATGAATGGCAGAATTTGATTCAGGTTTTTCAGGCCTTTTTTAATGTGAATTTGAATTCAGGTTTTTTTGAGGCTTTCTCAAAAGTTTTGTACCATTTGAACACATTGATTGAATTAGAATCAGGTTTTTGAGGCTTTTTGGTTCTTGAATTCGATTAAGGTTTTTCAAGGCTTTCTCAAAATTTTTAGAACATTTGTACAACTGAATCGGGCCCTAAACGAGCCGAGTTGCTCCGTTAAGGTCTAATCGAGCTTTTGAACCGAGCCCGAGCTCGAGCTCGGCCCGGCTTGAGCTCATCAAATTTGGTACATTTTTTCCGGGCCTTACTCGAGCCGAGTTGCTCGATAAAGCCCATATCGAGCTTTTGAAGCGAGCCCGAGCTCGGGATCGAGCTCGGCTCGGCGCTGAGCGCAAATAATCTATCCAATATATGTCGAGCCTTAATCGAGTCGAGCCGACTCGTGGCCCGGCTCGACTCGGTAATCCGTTTTTCACGAGCTCGAGCTCGAGCCCGAGCCTCGCGAGTGTCCTGCCGAGTCGAGTTCGGACATGTAATTTAAAGCTCGGCTCGAACTCGAGCTCGGCTCGTTAAGTAGTCCCCTTAAACGAGCCAGTCCCGAACATGCGAAACTCGACTCGGCTCGGCTCGTTTACAGCCCTTTTTGTTTCGTAAATTTATTGTGTAGTTTGTACTAGTAAGTGTTTATTCTTCTGTTTCTGAAGTATTAATATTTACTCTAAGCAGGCTGGTGGCACACCTTAGAGCGTGAAACAGGTAAAATTGACACATGTAACAGCAAAAGCGCGCTCTGAAAATCACTAGGACTTCTCTTGATATGGTGAGCGTGAGGAGGTGGAGAGCCTTTTTAGATAAATTCCTCGAAGTGCAATTAAGACACCTGGCTAGCTCAGTCTTTGATGTTCTAATTCCTCTGGAAGCTTGTTTTCTTTTCTTCCGGACTCCTATAGACTTAACGTCCTAATAAAGTCGGTAAAAAATTTACTTGATTATTAAATTAACACATAATCCAATATTGATCAGTAACGCCGTAAATTCAACAATATTCGCTCCTCGATCGCGTGATTTTTATTTTTTAAATAATCGTTGGAGCATGTATCATAGTAGGAACTAGGAAGTCATTTTAGCTCATGATTTGTACTGGCCTTATAGATGAAACGAACCTCATGAAGATCATATTATTATTATTATTTAGTTGCTGAAATATAATATACTTCGGAAAACTTGCTTTCTTTTTTGGTTTCCGTTTTGTTTACGAAATTATACTCAAAAGCTTGGAGACCAAAAAGAAGCTTTATATACAAGTTAATCATTCATATTAGCTGCCAAAATCATAGTGGAAGTTAGGGATTTTAATTCTCAAATTGGGTTTGTCCTGAGTTTTAGACTTATAGGACTGGGGATCTTCTGTTGTATTCTTGAATGTGGATTTTTGACCTCTTGTTTGATCTGGTTGTTTTTGTTCTTATTGCATGATATCTCTATTATTAATCTTTATGCTTAATATATCTTCTCAACTCTTAAAGTGGAGAATATCCTTGACATCCATGTATCTCATTCATATATCAAGTTTAAAGAAGCTTTGTCGTAAAACAATGCAAGGGAGTAAAAATATATATCCAATTTTTTTTTGTTTAGTGAATGCAGGGCAAGTAGCATCTTTGGGACTGGGAGTTTGAAGAATTTATAAATTTAATGTTGTAAATTTGTAATAATTAGATTTAGGGTTTAATTTGTTTGATTCCTTGTAAATTTATCTTTTGTTCTTGTTTATTTAATTTGTAATCTGTAGTTTTAATTTGATTACTCATGCAGGTTAGTGTTTTTATGTTTGTAATAATTAGATTTTGGGTAAGTTTTTATTGTCATTTGATTTTATGTATTTCTTTTGTTTGTAAAGTTATATGTTGTAATTGTTTTAGGTTGATAGGTATGCGGAGCAGTTGATAAAATATTTGATATCACAAAGATCACCCATCAACAAGAAGCTCGCTCTCCGTAAGTGCCAGCTATATGTCTTCATTTGATCTTCTTATATATCACATACTTTATTTTCCAAGTGTTAACATATTAATTGCTTGTTTGTTTTTTTGTTTTTTGAAAAAAAAAGCTCCCCCCACCCCTTCCTTGTTGTTTGCATTTGCTTTTTTTGCTGGATCTGTAGCTGGTTAGCTGGTTAGGCTTTGTTTTGTTTATGGAAAAACTAGATTAGAAAAAAAAATTATGTTGTGTAACACTGGGGACATGTAGCATTCAAATTTCCCGGCTCTGTGAGTCTAACTCCGGAACATACTCCTCGTCCTCATATGGTGTTCACCCTTAGGCGATTTAACTCCGGAACATACCCTCGTCCTCTCCGTCTTCGGTTTCAAAAACACCATATGAGGAGTATTTTCCAGAGTTAGAATCGCCTAGGGGTGGAAGGAGGAGGGCACAAGCGTAGGCTGGTCATTTTTTTTAAAACTTCAGGAGTAATTTTTATTTCATTCAAATCCTTTAGTTGGGTTTTCTTATATGCACATTAATTCTTGAAAATCCAATTTATGCAGTCTATGACTGTGAAGTTCAGTGGACTTTGCTGGAGCTTCTTAACCAGCTGGATGGATTTGAAAATAAGGTATTAACTTATTTTCAGATGGAGCTTGATTCTATTCTTTTTTGGGGATCACTACCCATAACTTATTAACTTGCATCATTGACAGGTTTTGGAGGCCACCAATCGGATTGATATTCTGGATCAAGCTTCTTAGGCCAGGGTGGAATTGACAGGAAGATTGAATTTCCTAATCCTAATTGAGGAGGTATATGTCACAGTGACTCTGACTACATAGATGTATTTTAGTATGTTATTTTGTAATAGGTATTTTCTTATGCCAATATTTGCTCTTACACTACACAATATGTGCTTTTGTTGTTTTTGTTTCGTAATTATTTGTAGTTTGTACTAGTATTTTATTTCTGTTTCTGAAGTTTAATATTAATTGAACTTAGAGCTGAAAAACAGCTAATTGACCCCATGTAAGGCTCTGAAAATCACTAGGACTTCTCTTGATATTACTAATAATTTTTTAGATAAATTTGAAGTGAATTAAGAACATGGCTAGCTCCAGTCTTTGATGTTTTCTTTTTCTGGACTTTTTCTTTTTCTGGACTCTCTATATTGTCCTAATAAAGTCCAAAATTTAGATTAAAATTAACACATAATCCAATATGATAGAAGCTTCACCAATATTCTGTCCTTTTTTATTTTTTATTAATCGTTGGAGTTCTAGTAGAACTAGGAAGTCATTTTAGCTCATGATTTTGCTGGCCTTTGTGAAACGAAATAGTTCATGAGATCATATTATTATTATTATTACTGCTGAAATAATATATGAACTCTTGTTTCTTTTTTGGTTTATTACTGAATAATATATTGAACTGAAGCTTAATCAATTAATCATTCATTTAGCTGCCAAATCATATGGAAGTTAATTTATTAATGTGTTAGGTGGATTCTTTGTATTTGATGTGGATTTTTTGACTTGTTTGTTTTTGTTCTATTGTTGTTTTCTTATTAATTTATGCTTAATATATTCTTCTCAACTCTTAAGTGAGAAATCTCCCTTGACATGTTTATCAAGGTTAAAGAACTTTGTGTAAACAATGCAAGGGAGTAAAATATATATCCAATTTTTTTTTTTATATGAATGCAGGGCAAGTAGCATTTTGGGACTGGGATTTGAAGAATTTATAAATTTAATGTGGTAAATTTGTAATAATTAGATTTAGGTTTATATTTGTTGATTCCTTTATAAATTTATCTTTTTCTTTTTTTATTTAATTTGTAATCTGTAGTTTTAATTTAGTTACTATGCAGGTAGTGTTTTATGTTTGTATAATTAGGTTTGGTAAGTTTTTTATTGTCTTTGATTTATATGTATTTTCTTTTGTTTGTAAAGTTATAGTTGTAATTGTTTAGGTTGATTAGTATGCGTCATGTTTGGTACGACAAGGTATTAAATATGTGGTGGCATCTGAGGGTAGGTTGAGGGAGTTTAGTGATATTGCTAAACGGTTGAATTTGCCTTCAAAGAAATTAATGTTGGATGTCGCTACAAGATGGAATAGCACCTACATGATGTTGGCCACTGCGATTACATTCAAAGATGTGTTTCCAAGGTATTGTAGGAATGACAAAGGTTTTCTATGGGAGGTAAGTCCTGAAGAGTGGGAAAAGGTTGAGGAAGTAAACCAGCTCTTAGCAGTTTTCAATGACGTAACAAATATTGTCTCTGGCAGCGATTATCCAACTTCAAATTTGTTTTTGTCTGAAGTTTGGGGAATGAAAGAAATTTTGCATAAGAAGAGTATGGATAAGAATGAGTACATGAGATCAATGGCTGCTAAAATGCTTGAGAAATTTGACAAGTATTGGGGTGAGTGTAATTTGTTGATGTCCATTGCTGCTGTGCTGGACCCAAGATACAAGATGAAGTTGATTAACTTCTGTTTTCCTTACATTTATCCAGCTGATCAAGTTTCGAAACATATTGATGATGTATTGTTTACTCTTCATGAATTGTATGAGTTGTATGTGGCTGATCATAATGCATCTGTTCTACAAAGTGCTCAAGAAACCTCTGGTTCTGCAAGTGTTTCTTCTCAAGGACCTCTTCACAACGTTCCCAGAGGTAGATCAAGGTATTTGGAACATGTTAGAAGCAGCGACATTATTCGGCCTCTTAAAACGGACTTGGATATATATCTTGAAGAGGATGTTTATATTTGCGAAAAGGATGACAATGGGGAAGATATTGATTCAAACTTTGAGGCTTTAGCATGGTGGAAATTTAATGCCTTGAAGTATCGCATATTGTCTAAGATGGCGCGGGATATCTTAGCTGTTCCCATGTCTTCTGTTGCGTCAGAGTCAGCTTTTAGTGCTGGGGGTAGAGTGATTGAGCCCCATAGAGCATCTCTAGCAACTGAAACAGTTCAGATGCTCTTATGTGGTTCGGATTGGGTGAGGGCAATTCATGGAATCAAGAAACAATCTACACTACCTGTAAGTGGCTTGTATTATGTTAATTTTTAAAAACTTAGAACTATTTATTTATGAAGTATGAATACATTTGGTTAACTTCATTTTCTGTTTCTCTTTGTAGAAAGTGGTTGAGGTTGACCTACCAGCATCATCATAATCCATGTTGTCCAAAGTTTTTTGTAAGTGCCTATGAATTGTTGATTTGGGCATGTAAGCTAGTGTTATTTTAATTTAGATAATGTTTTGTTCATGTTAAATGTAATTATTCGTTTTGAACTTTAATTTATTTATTCTTGGTTTTAGCTCTATGATTAAATATTTATAAGTGATATTTTGATTTGCATTATGTATGCTAATATGCTAAATCCATTTTAATCTTTAAGTGAGAAATCTCCCTTGACATGTTTATCAAGCCTAAACANTTCGGTACGACAAGGTATTAAATATGTGGTGGCATCTGAGGGTAGGTTGAGGGAGTTTAGTGATATTGCTAAACGGTTGAATTTGCCTTCAAAGAAATTAATGTTGGATGTCGCTACAAGATGGAATAGCACATACATGATGTTGGCCACTGCGATTACATTCAAAGATGTGTTTCCAAGGTTTTGTAGGAATGACAAAGGTTTTCTGTGGTTGGTAAGTCCTGAAGAGTGGGAAAAGGTTGAGGAAGTAAACCAGCTCTTAGCAGTTTTCAATGACGTAACAAATATTGTCTCTGGCAGCGATTATCCAACTTCAAATTTGTTTTTGTCTGAAGTTTGGGGAATGAAAGAAATTTTGCATAAGAAGAGTATGGATAAGAATGAGTACATGAGATCAATGGCTGCTAAAATGCTTGAGAAATTTGACAAGTATTGGGGTGAGTCTAATTTGTTGATGTCCATTGCTGCTGTGCTGGACCCAAGATACAAGATGAAGTTGATTAACTTCTGTTTTCCTTACATTTATCCGGCTGATCAAGTTTCGAAACATATTGATGATGTATTGTTTACTCTTCATGAATTGTATGAGTTGTATGTGGCTGATCATAATGCATCTGCTCTACAAAGTGCTCAAGAAACCTCTGGTTCTGCAAGTGTTTCTTCTCAAGGACCTCTTCACAACGTTCCCAGAGGTAGATCAAGGTATTTGGAACATGTTAGAAGCAGCGACGTTATTCGGCCTCTTAAAACGGACTTGGATATATATCTTGAAGAGGATGTTTATATTTGCGAAAAGGATGACAATGGGGAAGATATTGATTCAAACTTTGAGGCTTTAGCATGGTGGAAATTTAATGCCTTGAAGTATCGCATATTGTCTAAGATGGCGCGGGATATCTTAGCTGTTCCCATGTCTTCTGTTGCGTCAGAGTCAGCTTTTAGTGCTGGAAGTAGAGTGATTGAGCCCCATAGAGCATCTCTAGCAACTGAAACAGTTCAGATGCTCTTATGTGGTTCGGATTGGGTGAGGGCAATTCATGGAATCAAGAAACAATCTACACTACCTGTAAGTGGCTTGTATTATGTTAATTTTTAAAAACTTAGAACTATTTATTTATGAAGTATGAATACATTTGGTTAACTTCATTTTCTGTTTCTCTTTGTAGAAAGTGGTTGAGGTTGACCTACCAACATCATCATAATCCATGTTGTCCAAAGTTTTTTGTAAGTGCCTATGAATTGTTGATTTGGGCATGTAAGCTAGTGTTATTTTAATTTAGATAATGTTTTGTTCATGTTAAATGTAATTATTCGTTTTGAACTTTAATTTATTTATTCTTGGTTTTAGCTTTATGATTAAATATTTATAAGTGATATTTAGATTTGCATTATGTATGCTAATATGCTAAATCCATTTTAATCTTTAAGTGAGAAATCTCCCTTGACATGTTTATCAAGCCTAAACAGTTTTGAATAAACAATGCAAGGGAGTAAAAATATATTTAACCAATTCTTGTTTTAGTGAATGTAGGGGCTGAAACGTTTTTGTTGGTCCTATGCAACAAGGTATTGATAAAAAGTGGTTTGGTACCATTGTACAGAAACATTTTTGATACATTTTAACCTAATGTGTCATTTTTTTTTCCTAGGTTCAGCCTGAAGGGAAATACATTTTGAGCATTGATCAAAATATTGATATCACAAAGATCACTCCATCAACAAGAGCTGCTCTCCGTAATGCCAGCTATGTTCTTCATTTGATCTTCTGTATATATCACATACTTTATTTTTCCAAGTGTTATCATATTAATTGCTTGGTTTGTTTTTTTGTTTTTTGAAAAAAAAAGCTCCCCCCTCCCCCCTTCTCTTTTGTTTGCATTTACTTTTTTGCTGGATCTGTAGCTGGTTAGGCTTTGTTTTGTTTGTGGAAAACTAGATTAGGCAAAAATTATGTTTGTGTAACACTGGGACATGT
>FXXK01000148.1:2468-83366 GCA_900184695.1 Betula pendula
AAAAAGAGAGAGATCAGCTTTTGTCCTACACGCGTTTAAAAATATAGCATTTATGATTATAGTCCAACATTCATAAATAAATAGAAAAAAAACTAAATGTTAGAATATGAAAAGTCACCATTTAAATATTTTAATTAATTACGATTCTCTTTTTATAAGTTTCATTTTCTCTCTCTATTTATCTAATTCAAGTCTTTTCAAATTTTGAATTATTCTCTTATTCCTAACAATCTCTAATTAATGACTATATTTATGTATATATATGAATATATAACCTATATGTTATGCATATATAAGAAGACAGACTTACCTTAAACAACCAAAATAAATAAATTATCATTTTTTCATAATTTGATTATTATTTATTTAAATTATAGTAGAAAATAAAAATTGAAACTATGGATTTATTAATAGAAAATCATAAATGTAATATATATTAACTATCTACTAGTTACATATTACATACTTAAATTTAATTAACCTAAACAATTTAGTTAGGCTAACATTACTAGTTTTTTGGAAATAATTATTTTCGATTTCATTCATTGATCATTGAAAATATAGCAGCTTTTCTAGACGTAAACAATATCGCAAATAATATTGAAACCGTTTTCCAACCAAATATCATCATGTTAATATATTTAATTAACTAGTTACATATCAAATAAAATACTGCTTATAACCTATGTAATTACTTTAAGTCAAAATAGTAACTAAGTAAATTGAGACTATATATATTACAGAAGGATTAATAATATTAAGGTTGTAAACTATAATGAAATTGAAATATTTATTATAATATTAATCTATGATTAAAACAAACACATGTTTATAATCTGGAGAAGTATCAAGTCTCACTTCAGTGAATAATCAAAGAGAAATTGAAGCTGATAGCATTGAGAGTTGTACAGAAAGTACATGCTGCTATCCCGTGCAGATCCACCGTGAAGAAGTCCCTAGAAGCAGCCCTCCGAAGGAACACAAGAGGTACAACTTGAAGAAGCTTACCTATGAGGAAGGAAGGCCAAGTTTGATTGAGAGATTGAATACCTTCAACAAGCTGCGAAGCTGATGATGAAGGAGGACGATGAGTAGACTTAAAGTCCTGGTTCTTTCCGTAATTGAAGCTGCCACTTCCCTAGGTTTAACTGGGGACGGACTTATGCTTTTTTGAACTATTTATGGTTAGGTCATTTATTGAAGTTTGGATTGTTTTTCAGCTTCTAGGATGGTAATTAGATTATATGGATATTTAATTTGGCAAAAAAACAAAAAAAACAAAGCAGACATGTGATTCTAATAATATCTACTAATTTGGATATAGAGATCACATTGTCATTATTATTATTATTATTATGTATTATTATTTTATTATTATTTTATTTTATATGAGGTCATTATACATTATATTGCATACATTATAATACATTAAGGAACTATATATTGTATTTTATCGAAAGTTATTATCTTATTTAAATTGTGACGTTATATGGGTGCTAATATGTATATTATAAACTTTGAATTATAAAATCATACTCATATGGATTATGAGATTATTATATAAATAGATGTATGATATTATAATCATACTTATCTTAATCATAAGTATCTTAATGATAATACCTCACGATGAGATCACTGTTGAGGCTAAGTATTATTCATATGATCTCACAATTCATAATAATCTTTGGATCTTAGATAATGTTGATATAAAGATTATATTATCTCGTACTGTCAGCTGACATAAGTTCATATTCATAGATATGATATAAATGTTCAATGGGATTATAATTATATAAGTACCCTATTAATACTTATATATATTTATTAAAAAATACATTTTATATATATCATATTATAATGTATATATAATCGACGTACGGAGTCGGTGAACTGCGGTCGAGCCTTACACGAGCCAGGCTCCCGCGATCCCTAAACGGGTCGGCGAAGCCGGTTCGGTCGAGCCTTACACGGAGCCGGCTCCGCATCCCTAAGCGGAGTCTGGGCGAGCGTTCGAGTCGGCCTTACACGAGGCCAGGCGCATTCCCTAAACGAGTCGAGCGAGCCGGGTTCGTCGACCTTTAAACGAGCTTAGGCTCACAAGAAACCCCTATCGTGGTTTTGTGTTCGAGCGGAGTTCGGCGTTGTATCACTAACTTATCGAGCGGGTTTGTACGTAATAAGCGAGTTTGTACAGTATCTGATCCGAGTTCGGTCGATTTAATCGGAGGGAGGCGGGTTATGCAAAAAGCTCGGGCAAACGTTTACCGCCTACGACGCGCTACCCCTGACCTCCTCTTGGGGGGCGCGGCGCCACCCTAAGCAAACCCTAAAGGCGTGGCGCATTTACCGGCGGTCACCATCAGAGGATGCGTTTCGCTTTGGGTGGCCGCGAGCCATCCCAGAAGAGGCGGGGGGCTAGCCGGCGCCAACCCTGCCCAAATATGGCGGTGCACGGCAGCCACCCCAGCAAACCCTGAGTTTACGCGGGCCACCAACTGAAGGGTGGCTTGAATGCCACCCCCCCAACTCCAGAGGTGGCCCACGAGCCACTCCAAGGTGGCCAGGGTGGCGCGCGGACCATGGCTATGGGTGGTGGCAGCCACCCCAGCAGCTTGCGAGCCACTCCTCAACACGCACAATGTTTAACAGCCACCCGCATAAAATTGCTTTTTTTTTAAAAAAAAAAAAAAAAATTTTTTACGCCTCAAAGGGCATTTTTCAACCATTTAGATAGAAACAAGTCATTGGCTTGACTTGAGCTTTCCGTCCAGAAATAATAGAAAAAATGGGCAGAGAAAATTATTTGCCGATGTGAAATACTTTGAGGGGTAGATGTTACTGTTTTGAACCATTAAAAACATAAAATGTCAATGGTAAGTACTTCATAAAGGTAAAAAATATTTTGCCCAACATTTCCCTCGAACCTTCTTCCTTTTCACTATATTCTCTTTAATCCAAATTGCTACGTATAATTGGATATATAAAGATTATTTATTATTTTACTCATCTAAAAAAAAAATTACTTTAACTTATCGAAAGTTGTACAAAAGTTGATAGCTTGTGGATATTAATTCCGTATGCCGGAACAGAAAAGAACATTTGATCGGATTTGTGTGTTTTCAACAACTTTGTGGTGGACCATGGAGAGCCACACGCAGCAAGTGGCATATATAGAGTAAAAAGAAACGTTGTGGTTTGTTTTTTTCTTGTTTTTGGGTTGTAGACAAATAAGGAAATGAGGCGTATAATTTGAATGATAAGAATTATGCTTTATGCTGCATGAAGAAACAATTAGTAATTTTTTTAGATTATTTATATAACCTAGCTAGCTGTTTTCTAAAACAAATTTGTTTGGATAATTTTTTATTTCGTTTTCCAAAACATGAAGCTGTCTGTCTTAATCAATAATTCTTCAACGAATCCAGCTGAGCTAACCCGGACTGCTCAATGGACACCCAAGCTGTATGTCAAGGATAACGAGTTCCCATGATTTCAACGTAGCAATCCTCTATGTTGAGTCGTGACAAGATGGCTGTCTAAATCTTCTCTAATACATTTTATCGATGACAAAATGGGTTTTTAAATAGACTGCACAATAACACCTAAAGTGATAAGATTTCAAATCAAGCTCAAGGTCAAGCTGGATGATACACTTGGCGTTTGTTTGATAATGAGGGTTGGGTTTTAGAGTAGAGTGACAGTTGTGCAAAGCAGACATTGCAAGCACATCGGTTCAAACTGGGTGAAAAAAATTTTCGCCAACCCAATCTATTAAACTAACATGTTCCAAATATTTACGATTTTCACGTCTATCACTTTAACTAAGTTAGGGGTGAGCAGGACCCCGCGCGAACGCTAGCAACCCGGCCGCCGCCGATCCCGCAATTTGCGGATTTTCAGTATTTTTTTTGCGGTACGGTTATATTTTGGAACCCGGACAGTCGGTTCGAATTGCGGGTTTAATTTTTCACACACCCCACACACACGCACACACATATATATATACTACCATCATTTTTTCAGTAATTAAAAATCCTCCCGGGTCGTGTGGATTACTTCTTCTCCTTTTTTTTTTTTTCCTTCTCTTTCTTTTTTCTCTCTTCCGTGACCGTGTGATTACTTCTCCCTTTTTTTTCTTTTTCCTTCTCTTTCTTCTTTCTCTCTCCGTGACCGTGTCTGAGTACTGTCTCTCCTTCTCCTCTTTTCTTCCTTTCTCCTTCTTCCTTCTCTTCTTCTTCTCCTCTTTCTTCCTTTCTCCTTCTCTCTTCTCTTCTTCCTTCTCTTCTTCTCTTCCGTGTGAAATCCCTCTTTCTGCAGAAAATTCATCACGGCCGCACTCTGCGCCCACGCCGCCGCACTCCGCGCTCCACGCCGCCGTCTTTCAGAGTCAAATCGTATATCAGATCTTATAGATCTGATCAGATCAGATCTTATAGATCTGATCAGAATCAGATCTAATAGATTTGATCAGATCGATCAGATCTGATCCGATCGGGTAAATACCCCGCCCCCGCCCCGCCCGCAGACCCGCAACCCAAACGGATAAACTGAAAAAATGCGGGTTGCGGGTTCCTTTTAACAAACCCGAACACTGCGGAATCGGTTTCGGATATCCGTGTATATCCGCTCCAATCCGACCCATGCTCACCCCTACTTAGCTATAGTTTCACAATGTCAACGGAAAATTGCTTGAGACATGATATTGATTTATTACTAGATAACCAAATCAAAATCTTATCTACAACAACCGAAATACATAACTGATGTCAATAAAATAAGCAAAAATAAAAACTAGATTTTTTTTTTTTCTTTTTTTTTTTTTCTACTGGCAAGTTCATCAGCTCTCCTCTATCTCATTATTTAAAGGTGAACAGGTCTGCTGAGAAATCAACATAGATAGGATGGATGCTATGAAGACATCAACCATCAACTAAAACGATACAATCACCAAATACATATTAAAAGCCATATTATAGATAGGGAAATTGATCGGAAACGGAATCAATTCTTCCTCGCAACGAACAGCCCCCATCTCTGCTCGCCAGTCGAACTCCTGATCAACTTTGCCTTCCATCCATCAACTATATCATTGTAGTCCTCCTGCATATTATTCAAAGACCAGGAGGGAAAGGGGGACAAAAAAAAAGAATTAATACAAACAGTAAAGGACACATCAACAACCAAAGAAGAAAAACAATAGGAAAAACGCACTTCAGAAAAGTCACTGATGAATTCATCCTTGTCCTTCTCAAGGGCATTCAATTCCCGCTGTAGAACTTGAATGAACTGAAGCACAAGTAACAATTGTCTTAGATCAGGAAGTTCAACATACTTCATTATTTAACACGACAAAAAGACAGATCTACGCAAACCTGATCAGTACGATCCTCCGCAATGACCTCATCAAAACCAGCATCCTTAAGCATCTGCACCAAGGTTTAAAAAAAAGAGTTCGCTATGTCAGATTAATATAAGAGAAATACCATGAAAAGAGGCATGAAATGAGAGAGTTTTAATGCAAACATACCTGACCATAGGCCTTAACGTCATGGAGATCATATCCTCTTTGTTTAATATATTCAGCAAATTCTGGTGATGGAGTTCCAGCACTCTTGCAGTAATCACTGATAAGAACTTTACCTCCTGGTTTCAACCACTTGTAGAAGGATCTGAATAATGCAGGTTTGTCCTGAAAATTAACAGGCAACCTCAAACATTAGAGAGAGAGTCTTCAAGAAAACCCATAACAACTGTATGTATAGAGCACCGAAGAGGTAAGAGTCTATCTGCAGTAGGATTAGCCAATTTAAGAATCATAAGGGTAACAAGATCTGACAGATGCCTCAAATCGTGTAACCGAGCAATCCATAGCCAGCATCATTGTAACAAAAACCATATGATATAAACTCAAGATCTAATCATTGCCCACAAAACCCAAAAATAAGCATGCCTGTATGGCTTCTGATATAAAGAGGATAACATAGTCCAAAAAGTTCTGGACAAGGAAACCAAGTACAGAAAGTGCCTAAACCTTGGCTAACACACAGAATAATTGCTTCCAAAATGAGGTAAAGCTTTCTATTTCCACTTTGTCCATGAAAATAACGAGATCAATAAAAGGAAATGCTTATAATTGTTTGAACAAGAACCAACAGAAAAATTAGTGCCGCCTTACTTGAATGTGCAGAATGGTGTCACGGCTGTATATCACGTCAAATGCATTCTCAGGTATGGTTCTTCTTATGCAATCAGCCAACTTCAAATTCAACTGAGGTAGTTCAGTCCGATAGCACGTTCAAGAGCAAAAGAAATCATATTTATAGAGAGGTCAATCCCAACAACCTCAACATCAAAGTTCTCAGCCATATAAAAGTCACCTCCCCCAATGCCACATCCAACATCTAGGACCTTCTGGCCAGCCTTAAGTTCCAACATTTGCACAAATTCTTTAGTTGTATCTGTTCAAAGACAAGAGGTTCACGTAAACATAAAGACAGTTTTAAAAGTAAATTGAGTTAGGAACTTTCCACTTACCCCTCTTGGTAAGAATAAATAAATAAATAAATTGAAAAAAAAAAAAAGTCCACAAGTAAAACTATATACTTGTTAAACCATATACTTGTTTTTCTGATTTTGTCTAATTATCTTTGAATAATTATATATGTCACCCTCTATGTCTATCTTGTGTCAATCAAAAGTGATGTGACTTTTAAAATTACCATTAAATTTATTATTGATGATTATTGATTTTTGATCTAATGGTAATTGTAAAAAGTTACGTCACTTTTGGTTGACACAAGGTAGACATGGAGGGTGACTTGTATCATTACTCATTATCTTTTAGGTTTTAATTTCAAACTGAAATACTGAATATTAATGTATTGTGTATACATACATACATACTATATACATAATATATATGTTTATAGAAAAAGGCAGAGAGAGTAGATGCGCGTGAAATTCCACATTAAGTACCTAAGATAACGTAAATGACATTTTAAAGCACATGCAAGCACGTGTTGGTTTCCTAAATAGTATTTTCCACTTAAATGTAGAGCTGGCAATTTTTGACACGACCCATGAACCTAACACAAAATTAAAGGGTTAGGATTGAAGGGTCTGACCCGTTTAATTAAATGGGTCAAGTTAAAGTTGACCTATATAGTCTTATACACATACCTCGACACGACGTGAACCCGACAAGCGAACACAAATTGTCATCCTTACTTAAATGCATCATACCCTTTTTTTCCTAAGACTAAAATGTGATTGTATTAAAAGTCCCATGACATAAGCCAGAATGATGTGCCTCTGCATTGCTTGTTGAGAAAATGTGATTCATATGGCCTCTATGGCAAAGCCTTCTAGAAGACATTGGAACAAATTTAGCGGAGAGAGTAATCCAACATTTGTGCAACAAATTGAAGGTTACTCCATGGCGATCAAAAATAGTAATGAGGTGAAATGATGAAGGCTCAGGTTTTGCCATTAGCATGACTACAGCAATTTCTAACTTAACGTGCTGCTAGAAGAGTCAATCCCATGAATGCTTTGTCATAGAACCAGCTTTAAGCATTTTCTGGTAATAATTTATTTCTCATTTATTCATTGTAGTGCACAGATTTTCTTCTTTTTACTCCTTTAATCTTCGCTATCAGACAGTGAAAATGGAGAGAGAGAGAGAGAGAGAGAGAGAGAACTTGCAGTCACTAAGGCATACCTATCCCTCCTGTGCTCACAAAGCCTTGTCCAAAGACACGCTCATAACGTAATATGCCACTAGATTTATACTGAACACTGTCTAAGAACTGCTGGAACCCCCTATCATCCTGCGACCTGACTTTTTGCCATATCCAGCAAATCTGCATTTCAGAAACATTGCATCTAGTCAGTTAGCCAATTTAAATAAAAGGATGAGATCAGAAGCAACCAACTGTATTACCTGGTTCTGATTCTTTTTGTTTCGCACATAAGCTCCAATGCATTTGCAGCCAACAAGAGAGAGTTCAAAGGAATTTCCAGAACCATCACTCAAATGGCATTCTTTAAAGACCTGCAGTACTTTATAATCAGAAACAAATTCTTGCTACAACAAACTTTTTGCTTTTCGGACAGCATGTCTCGAATGGTCAACCCTGTCCTGCTCATATTTTGCACATGAAAATCCACGTAAATGAAACCAAATACAGAGATCATACCTCTGTATTTATCTAAAACAAAAATAGAAATTTGATAAAGATGCTATGGACAAACATATATTACAATATGGAGCTCAGCAAGGATGAATGGATGATTCATTGAAAACCATTTCATTTTCTTTCTTAAAAACAAGACCATAATAAATAAGGACAACGCCTTATTCAAGTTTGAATGCAGTCAAATCAAACTTTGAAGTGGTTGACTGGCCTCCACCAAAAGTTCAATTCAACACATTGAGTATAGTTCAATGTGTCAATACTCATCAGCTTTCTTTTCACATACACTCCACAGTCAGAACATTGATTGTAAATCTATCTTAAGAGTGATGATAGTCTTTCATCACATATTTGGTCAACAAAATTTGGCAGGTCCTCACAAGTATTAAATAAAGAAATTCATCAGAAGGCAAACCTTCGTATAATATCTGGGCTCCCGGTAGTGGGTTGGGTTGTACTTTCGCTTGCTGTCTCCAGATTGATGGAAGCAAGACTCTCTGAAGAAAATAAATCCACCAACCTTCAACCAATTGATCATTCTTTCTGCCACATTTTCCACCTGCAATGCACAGAAAGAAATAAGCATAGAGATACAGTCAGAGAAGAAGCTAACTTGCCATTCCAAAGAAATAGAGCAAATGTAACATGTTTTCTGTTAAATTATTAACAAGGTTTGAACAAGTGCTAATACTCTAAAATGAATCATCAGAATAAATAAAACAAACATCAGCAGTACAGTAGCACATGCAAAGCCATAAAGAAAGAAAATAGCAATTAACAGATAATAACAAAACCATTTTTTTGATAAGTAAAAGTCAATTTTATAAAAGCGTAAGGCGCTCCTAAATACACAGGAAGTATACAAAAGAAACCCCTAACTAAGGGGGCAAAATAAACAAAAAAATCACTGAAACTAAGAGACAAACAGATAATAACAAAAACCATTGACATATATAACTAAAAAATCCAACATAAGTGATCACTGCTGACCTCAGGCCCTAGGCAAGAAAGAAAAAAAGTCATTTTTTCTTGCTCTACAATCTATCTAAAGCTAAGTCTGTCTGATTCTCCTTTGACTTTGTATTACAAACAAACCTTGTTCAGCTTGCGTAGCCCACATTTAACAATCAGTTTCTTTAGAAATACTTAGTGAGACGATAATTTCCTCTTAAATGTTGTGGTATGTTAAAAATAACAATGCAAAAAGTACCAAAAGAAATCAGGAAAAGGAAAATGGCATAAGCACTTCTAGCAAAAGAATAAGACAACTTGCGGGAGTAAAGCAATAAATAATTACATGAGGTCGAGGCGGTAGATCTTTTTATAATTTTTTTATCCTTTTTCTTTTGAAATTGGTAGAATTTAGTTTAAACTCTGACTTGATACTAACATCCAAGTTATTGATCTTAAGGACTTGTAACCACTAAGCCATATCCTGAAGATCATTGGTTTTAGTTTATATGATCAGCAATGGGTTCATAAGTGACATCAAAAGTACCATATACTTGGACTCAACTAAACTCAGAATGGCACCAAATGTCTACTGAAGCAGTCACTAAACCCTATATTATTTACCTCTTTATCTGAAAGATACATAAGAAGCCAATTGGAGAATATCAAGTCCATTGATTCTTCAGGTATTTTCAAGTCTGAGGATGTCACATCTGCACACATAAACTTGACATTCTTGTAGTGTCCATTAATGCTTTCATTCTGCAAGGAGAAGATTGAAAAGAGAATAGTTAGAGAAGCCCCACAAAAATTACATTTTCTTATTTGGCCAATAATCTTTCAACAAGGTGGGGAACCACAGTTACCTTCTTTATCACACTCTCAATAAAGTCCAAAGCAAGAAGTTGACCAGCTTTCTGAGCTAATTCACCAGTAAAACGACCAATACCCGCTCCAAGTTCTAAAACTGATTTTCCTTCATAAGGTGGAAGCATTGAAAGTACCTGTTTGTAACCCATTAATTTAAATCAGTTCAGGACATTCAACATTGAGCATATTAACAACAAATATCTCAACTACCAAAAAAATGGAATTATGAATTAAAAAACATTGTTTTTGGTATGTTACTCGGTTTCACGTTATGGCATGGAAATAACATGAGATCATTGGTATTAGAAAAATCTGATTAGGTACGAAAAAAAAATAGCATTAAGCCCTATACAATACTAAGCAAGATATAAAAACTGTCAGAAGACTATCCATAAAAAATTCCCCAAGACTTTAGTACCAGATGATTACAAAATTCTTTGAAGAAAGTAAAGAAAAAATAGGGGGAGGGGTGGGGGGAAGTAGAGAAAGTCAGTTAATAAGCTTAGCAAACTCCTTTGATGTTGAAACCAGAGGATTAGGCATGCATTAAACATGAACCAATGAGAGACAATCAAAGATTGCATACCAAAAATCACGAATTAAAAAATTAAAAAAAAAATCATAAAAAATCTACAATCTAAAGGGTATAAAAAGGGTGCCGGGCGGGGGAGAGGTACATGCTACAACTCGGATCAAAGTGAGAAGTACAACTTGAATCTACCCCGTTGGACAATGGTCAATGCGCCAACCCGTTGAATTAGTTTAGTTTATATTATACATACTTTTCAGCATCTCTACGTATTCTTGACTTTCTAAGGAGAAATAATATGTAAACAATTAACTTAAAGTTGCCTAATAAAATTGACACCGCCATGAGTTAATTCACTTCACCCGACAATTAACTAGTCATGAACAGAAAATATGGGAGTTCTTTAAATATTCAATTTGGAAATCACTGTAGCACTTTGAGAATACATCAATTAAAAAGTGGCGAGAACCATAGATTTATAAGCCAAAAGCTTATACAAATTATGTCATATTCACAAAATTCTTTGGATCCGGCTTGGGTGTTGTAACAGTATCCAACCTGTAATAAATCTAAGGTGCCAATTTGATTTTATTTTCTTAAAATAAAATCCAATATTATTTTCTTAAAATCAAAATCCACACACTGGTACTGTTACAGCACAACATGGAGTTGTAACAGCACCCAAGCCAGCCAAATTCAAATCGATCGCTTTCACAAGCAACGGTCTCCAATTTTCACATCACATTGTACTTGTCAAATCCGTACTTTCAAAATCAACTGTAAATATGGGTTTATTGTATGGTTTGTGAGATAAAGAAGCTCGTCAAAAAAAAATTAAAAAAGCAAAACACTGCTGAGGGTTTATGTTAAAAAAAGAGTAATGATACTCTTATGTCCGGGCTCATATGAGATTAAAAATAATAAATAATAAATAAATTATTTTTTTAAATAGTAAAGTCTATGAAAACACAAAAAATAGTCTGTACTGAATTACTATTAATTCAGCTCAGGCCTAAAAATATCTTTACTCTAAAAAAAATCAGGTGGAGTGTCGCAATCAATGATCGGAAAACTTAAAAACTTCAAAACCGAAATTCTTACTATAAGAATATATATATTCACAAGTAGCTGAAGAGCTTGCTCATCTCACTCTCGTATCTGATAAAGCCGCGAAATTTTACAATATTTCGGTAATTAGAATTATTAGTCGCTTCCATATATGGACAATCCAAGAACATGCTCAATTTTTCACGCACAAGCGCAAAATCATTTCATCCAAAACTTAAAACATAAACAAGAAACAAAGAATCAAGAGCGTTGCCATAAAAAATGCACACGACCAAATGCACATTGAATCAATGCAGTGACAAAAGCGGGAGAATTTTACTTCAGGTCGCTCTTCTTTATCAAGATCAGAGGCTTTGGAGTCGAGCATCATAGCCTCGATGGTCAAATCCGTGGAGTGCTCGATCCAGTAGTTCTTCTGCATCTCTCGCTCCTCTTCTACGAAACGAACCATTTTCCAAATCGAAACTCAATTCTCCCATTTCAAATCTAAACGAAATACAAAAAAAAAAAAAAGAATCCAAAAGGCGTATACCTTGAATGGCAGCCATTGCGAAATCAATGTGGACGACCGAAATGTGAAGCGAGAGGGAAATGGAAGATTTAGAGGAGAGAGAGAGAGAAAATGCGAAGAAATGGGCTAAGAACCCTCAACGGCTAGGCGGGTTCTGGAAAGCCCCTCGATCTGCGGTTGTTTGATCTCCCTCTCTGCTGCATTCGATCCCCCTTCCACGTCTCTCTTTATTTTCCAAATAAAGAGATGGTTTGTGAATGAATCTCTTGCTTGGCATTCATGGGGGCTTTTTATAGCAGAAGTTAATTGTCGGCCAAAAAAAAAAAAAAAAATTGTCGGTCCACGTCTTCTTTCTTTTCATTTCTCTTCTTTTCTTTGTTTTTTTTTTTTTTGTTTGTTGTGTAGCTATGTGTTTAATGTCCCATCCATTTTCAAATGAAATAGATTATATTTATTTCATTATCAAAATTAAATATTATTATATTTAATGACATACATGATTTTATTATATTAATAAAAAAATTTAAAAACATTTTTAATTGACCTTATATACACAATTTGATGTACCATTTTTCAATCCCTAATAATACAAAATTCAGGCACCTTAACACCTTATTTATAGTGAAATTTCAATCCATTTGAAAGCATCTTTGTATTAATAGGGTACCATATCACTAGATTGTGCATAGATGATTCTTCCCTTTTAAAAATTAAAATTAAAATTAAAATTAATGGGTTGGTGATTTGTTGGCTTTTCTTTATTTGTTTTTCAAAAGAAGAAAGGTCGGGAAGCTGCGAAACGCCAAAGGGTAAAGGGAATCTGGCTGAATCTGCCTTTGTTTGTCTTTTAACATCCATTGGGCCCTCGCCACGTGATTCCCAGATCTCAGACTGAGCACGTGTTTAGCACTATAACCAAAAATTTTCAACTTTTTATATATATTTTTATTTAGCTCAGCGAAACGGCAACTTTTGTCGTATACGACAATGAACATTTATCCAAACGGACGTTAGGTTTGCATCGGATCAAGATCCACGGCAATTTCTAAGAAAATTGCCGATCAGCAATTTTAACACACAAGGCCAGCAACTGCCACGTCAACTTATTATTATATAAATTCAATTTTAAATCAAAATTTGACCACTTTTCTTTCTTTCTATTCCATTTTCTCACTCTCTTTCTTTTCTTAAACACCAATCTTTTTCTAAAATACATCACACCCTTCTCTCTCCAAATCCTTTGTTTTTTTTTTGTTTTGTTGTGTAGCTATGGGTGTTAATGTCCCATCCATTTTCAAATGAAATAGATTATATTTATTTCATTATCAAAATTAAATATTATTATATTTAATGACATACATGATTTTATTATATTAATAAAAAAATTTAAAAACATTTTAATTGACCTTATATACACAATTTGATGTACCATTTTTCAATCCTAATAATACAAAATTCAGGCACCTTAACACCTTATTTATAGTGAATTTCAATCCATTTGAAAGCATCTTTGTATTAATAGGGTACCATATCACTAGATTGTGCATAGATGATTCTTCCCTTTTAAAAAATTAAAATTAAAATTAATGGGTTGGTGATTTGTTGGCTTTTCTTTATTTGTTTTTCAAAAGAGAAAGGTCGGGAAGATGCGAAACGCCAAAGGGTAAAGGGAATCTGGCTGAATCTGCCTTTGTTTGTCTTTTAACATCCATTGGGCCCTCGCCACGTGATTCCCAGATCTCAGACTGAGCACGTGTTTAGCACTATAACCAAAAATTTTCAACTTTTTATATATATTTTTTATTTAGCTCAGCGAAACGGCAACTTTTGTCGTATACGACAATGAACATTTATCCAAACGGACGTTAGGTTTGCATCGGATCAAGATCCACGGCAATTTCTAAGAAATTGCCGGATCAGCAATTTTAACACACAAGGCCAGCAACTTGCCACGTCAACTTATTATTAAATTCAATTTTAAATCAAAATTTGACCACTTTCTTTCTTTCTATTCCATTTTCCTCACTCTTTTTCACCTTCTTCTTCTCTCTTTCTCTCTCTCTCTCTCCCATTTTCTTGCCCTTCATAATTCTCGCCGGACCTGACCCATCTAAGAAAATCAAAGAACAAGCAATTAAGAAGAATTTCCCTTCATACTCTGATGCGAAGTCTTTCTTGAACAAATCTTTCTTGGGCACTTTGGGAGAATTTTTTTTTTTAATTTTTATTTTATCAAATCGTTAAAAAAAATAAAAAAATCAAACACCTCACAAATAACGCGCCTTAAGTAACACAAGGAAGGGGATCAAAATGAGGTGGAGCATTTTATTCCAGGTGGCCCAGTGCTCATCCGCATTTCACAAGATTTCTTGAGTGGCTTTTGCTCTTTGGCCTTCTGTTTTTTGATCTTTTCCTGCCTGCGAAAATCCTTTTCTTCCTTTAATGAAATGGATCGGTCTACCCGTTTAATCAGGACAAGATTCCCGTCCTCGCTTCTTCCGTGGGTGGGTAAAGCGCTTTCCTTCCTCTAGTTCGAGAGTTGCAGAGCAAGAAATGGCTTAACGAAAACTGAAAAAGAATTTCTAAAAAAGAGATGATCAGACGCGTGGAGATGTGAAAATGAGAGAGATGAGAAAATAGAGCCTAAATCTTATCTTCTCTTGTGCTATTTTTTTTTTTTCAAAATGAAGCTCTGGGCATCTGAAAGATCTGTTCAAGGTGGAGGAGGAGAAAGAAAAGACGAAAAAAACATTCGTGGGGTGTTTCTGAGATTTTTAAAAAGAGGGGTGCTAGAACATCTACTAGGAATCCTTCTAGGAGATCAACTAGCATTTTTTTATTTTTAAAATCAAGTGGGGTCCATCTCTTCATTTGAAGAGGTGGACCCTATTTGATTTAAAATAATAAAAAAAAAATAGTAGTTGATCCCTAGAAAGATTTCTAGTAGATGTTTAAGCATTTTCCTTTTAAAAAAATCATAACCTCACGTGGATCGATGTGGTGGTATTAGCGTCTAGGCCGTTAGATACATCTAACGGCCTAGACTCTTGCTAGTGCTAAGAATTGCCGTGGATCCGAAATTCCGAATCCGTTTGCATCACGTGTAGGGGGGCCTGTCGTCAGAGCTTTCAATTATTTCGCCAAGAATATCGGTAACAGCCAATAGGTACGGTTCTGTCAAATCTGAGTATAGGAAAATGCATTTAATCCTAATGAAAAAGTGGGATATAATATTAATATTACTCATCAAATCTGGGGATAAAAATATTGATGGCAGCGGGTGTAACGAGGGCTCTATCATAATCGGGAGAATTCGAGTAAGATTTGGCCTCGGTATGCTACAATGGTTTGGATTTAATTTTTTTATGAAAAAAAGATGAAAGGTAAAATTTTCAATTTAAACATTTTTTTTTTTAAGGCAATACTGGGGAAAAGAGAAATTTAAACAATTAAAACTACAGCATAAGAGGATGTTTGGCAAGGAGGGTACTTTACTGTAGGGGAATTTAAATTTTTTTCAAAAAAAAAATATTCTCACATTTTATATCACATCAACCATTTTTTAACAATTTTTTTTTACTTTTTATATTACATCAAACATTTTTTATTACCATTCAAAAAAAATATTTATTAAAAAACAAAAAAAATTTACAACATTTCTTCTATTTTATATCACATCAAAAGTCAACAATCCTCTAACCTCAATCCCCTCCTTTGCCAAACACCCCCATATTTATGAGGATGTTTGGCAAAGCAGAGAATTGAGGGTTAGAAGATTGTTGACTTTTGATGTAATATAAAATAAAAGAAATGTAGTAAATTTTTTATATTAGAAAGTGAAAAGTTTTGTTTTTTAGTAAGTATTTTATTTGAATGGTAATAAAAAATATTTGATGTGATATAAAAAGTAAAAAAAAATTATTAAAAAGTAGTTGATCTGATATAAAAAGTGAAAATATTTTTTTTTGAAAAAATCTAAATCCCTCAACAATACAATCATCTCCTCTCCCAAATGTCCCCTAAGTGTTCATTGTGTTGTAATTTTTTTTTTCTTTTTTTATACAGCTCAGCACATATGCCGTTAAAAAATCAAAAGCATATATACTTTGATTTTTTAAATCAAATTTAAACCTTTAATTTTTTAATAGTATAGATACTGTTGTAAAAACTAAGCTATATCCGTTTTTTTTTTTTAACAAAATCCAAACCAAATCCACTCCAAATCCACTCAGCATCACCTTATTTGGACAGTCCAAACTATTGTTTAAGAGTAATTATATATGTCACCTTCCATGTCTACCTTGTGTCAACGAAAAGTGATGTGACTTTTAAAATCACTACTAAATTTATGATCGATGATTATTGACTTTTGATCTAATGGTGATTTTAAAAGTCACATCATTTTTCGTTGACATAAAACATGGTAGAGTTTGATTGCCCTCTCATCATGAAGATGTGCAATGAACATTTCTTAGTGCACCAATCAGAATCCTAAAAATATGTACATGATGAGAGTGTACAAGTGAAGTGATTATTAACCGTTTATAACCAGATAATCGCCTAGACTGATTACGGTTACCGATTATAGATTTTAAAAAAACTGGTTAATGTTGTTTTTTTTTTTTTCAATTAATTTACCTATTGCCAATGCTTGAACAAGACAGCTTGAAAAGAAAGATGAATCATCTAACTCTTGTACCAAACAGAGGGAAGTGGAAGGTATTGGGAAAGGTTGTACATGGACCAGACAATTACTTCCTATTTATGAAAGGTTGTTCCCTGATTATAGGCTAGCCCAGCATCCATTGTTTATGCGGCAGTGTGATGCTGTTGAAAAACGTACCACTTTTCGTAACTCGAATCATCTTTACAGGGAATAGGTTATTTTTATGTAATTTTTATTTTATGGGAATATAAAATAGTTTTAAAAATAATCAAGAAGTGAGTTTAAAATAGTTTAAAAAGAGATCTAAAAAATTAAAAGATGGTTCAAAAAGCCTATTATTTGAAAAACTGATTACCGGTTAGTAACTGGTTTCAATAACCGATTAGTAGCAACCGCAATCGGCCTACCGGTTGCGGTTGCAATTGTTAAAAATGAAATAACCGAAAACCTCAATTGCGATTGCGATTTGTAGGGAATAATCGCAACTGATTGTACACCCCTAGTACATGATATTGAATTTCATAACAAAAAACCCTTTAATTCTATTTTAAGTAAGTTTTTATTTAATGCATAGAAATTGAAACTTGATAACCTAGGGAATATGATCCTTAATTTTTTAAAAGATGTGTCAACATTGATTTTATATATATTGTTAGATGCACCAACTTTAAATATTGATTGTTGGAAAATAAACTACACCAAAAGGCCCAGACCACAGGGGACGCTCCAGAGGCCCAACAAGTGGTCGGAGCCCACAAACAATTTCGTAGGCCCACTTCAGGACCGAGAATTCCTCTTCTCACCTATAACCCTGGTCAGGCAAATATGGCCACAATCCATGAGACGTGAAATGGCAGGATGATTTGTCCTGTATCTGAAGGGAAGTCAAAAGAATCTTGTTACATGTCTAAGTAGTGCAGAACACGAAGAACGTCTTTTTGACCAACAACAGTGCCTCAAATAAGACTCATTCCTACAAATCCTAACCACTTAGCAATCGAAGGTCCCAAACTAACCATAGGACTCGTTCTCGATCATGGCTCTCATAATCACTAAGCTCCATCACCTCCTACCAATTCCTAGCACCTCAAGGAATTCAGCATATCTGAATCTTTTCATATTAGGCCATGCAATGTCAGGCAAAGTATCAATCACATCAACCTTAAGCTTACTTAAAGTCCTTTAGGAAGAATATGGGCACCACCCCGAGCTGACACATGTATGTTATATCACATCATCCGGACGCTTCACGGGTTACCATTTCTAGGTGAATACGATAAACAAGTACTCTCCACGAATGTGAGATTAGATTATAAAGAGAGAAGTTAAGGTAACACCAAACAACAACAAATAACCAATATAAGACACACGAAAACTCAAACAAGTTTCAGCTAAAAAAGGAATATGAGATGACGTAGACCAACACCGGCATCTCATAGTTCTTTCTCAGCAGAGCCCCCTTTTTTCAGTTTACATTCGTTGCTTTGTTAATTCTTTTTTCTTCCTCAGCCAACGAGTTCTAACTCAGGGAGCCCATGAGGCTTCTCCTCTCCGAGCAACACCCTCTGACTTAATCATCAGAGTATCCTCAGCTATGGCTGAGGATCCTCTAATTGTTTGCTCATCTTGCAAGGGTTGAATGCATGGAGAGATGTGCAGGCCCAACTTCATTTGGACCTCCTCGTGCACACTCGGGGCATCAGACCATCAAGAAAAGATGATCTAGAGGTTGCACCAACACTGACCGTGAAATAAATAGTACAGTTTTATTTGAAATAGAGAGGATTCATGCCCATATTTTTTTTCCTTTTTTTTTAACAAAAAAAAAAAAGCCACCAAAAAATTGAAAAAGAAAAGAAAAAAAGCCACTCACAATTGTAGCTTTTATATATATTAAAAAAAAAGAATATAAATTTCTTCTAAATTTCCTTCTATCCAATCTAAAGTGTTATGTTTTTTTAAACATGTGAGAATCACTTATTTTTTATTTTTTTATTAATACTATTAAAAGAATGTGAGAATCCTATGCTATTAAAAAACATATGTGCATTTTACGTGCTAAATGACACCTAACACTTTTAAAGACTGAGTTTAGAAGAAATTTCTAAAAAAAAACATTCAAACAATGAGAAAACCTTGCAATCAATGTTTGAGAAACCTAAGCAATCACAACAGGCTACCCAAAATGTTGCAGTGGGAAGAAAAAGGCTTTGCATCAGTTCACCAAGGTTGAGAAATTTTTTGTGAGAGTGAACATTCAATCACCAAATAGAGAAAAAAAAAAAAAAAACATTAAAATATATTGGGGGAGTATGATATAATTGTTGGAGAAAGAATAAATAAATATTTAAATGAAATAGTGAAAGTAGATAGTTAAAATGGTAAGTTTGATATAGATGCTTTGAAAAAATCAGTAATTAAAATTTTAAAAAATGTAATATTTTTTTTTTGACTAAAATATACTTTTTTTTAAAAAAATAAAAATAAAAATAAAAATAACGGGAACCCTTCTAAGGTAGGACTACTTTGTATACCTACTTCTATCGAGCAAACTTTAGACTCGTGCAAATTATTCTTTCTACATGGATCGAGTAAGACTCTAATTTTACCGGCGAATATGATCTCAAAGAATTATTCGTAACTAAGAAAATTCGAAAAAATAAAGCAAGTTTGATAAGCATTATGCCAAGAACTCAAACAAGAAACAAAGATCAACAGCATTGCCATAGAAAATGTACATTGAATCAAATAGAGTGAGAATATCGAGAGGAATTTACATCAGGTAGCTCTTCTTTGTCAACATCAGAGGCATTGGAGTCGGCGGTCAAATTTGCAGAGCACTCAATCCAGTACTGTATCTCTCTCTTTTTTTCTACGTACGAGACAAACCATTTTCCAAATGAAAATCCATTAATCCTCCCATTTTAAATCAAAACCATAGAGAACATAGAGAAAAATCAAAAAAAGCGACGGTCGGGGAGGAGGGATCTCTTCCCTATTTCCTCCTCCCCCTTGTCTTCCTCACGTGATGAGTACAGCAAGTTTTTCCGACGTCATCTCCATCATCAATGGCCGGATTCTACCCTCTCCGTCATCCATGGCACCAGATCTGCTCTTTGAAAGTATTCTCAAAACCAAATCTAAAACTTTTAGAGAGTTTCCCCCCCCCCCCTCTTGTGCCCCTCCATTGTGTTTCGGGGCTCTTACGCTTCTTTCTCTCACGCTGGCCAGCCTCCCTCCACTTCTAGTCGGTGGATCTGCTTGCTTTTATTTGTTTTTTAATTTTATTTATATTACTGTTTATCCCTGCAGTTTAGGTTGAGGGAGGTGATTTTTCCTAACTTTCAGGTTGAAAGAGTTTTAATAATGTTGGTGTGAATTGGACTGCCTATGTCTTCGAATTTGTCTGCTTGTTGCAGATCTGATCTATAACCAGAGTTGTACATAGGTACGTGGAAGATTATGTCATAGATATTTGCTTGTCTTTGTTTATGACTTGTAAGTTTATAGCTTTGGGCTATGATTATCGAAGCTTCTAACTTATTGCCTTAACTTTTGATTGTAAGAACTTTTGCTCAAGAATTGTTATCAATGGAAAAGTGAAAATTTATATTCAAAAAAAAAAAAATCAAAACCATAGAAAAAAAAAAAAAAAAAAACAATCCAAAAGGCATACGTACTTCTAGGGCTGTAATCGAGTCGAGTTTTAAGATTTTCAGCTCGGCTCATTTAAGAAAATATTTAAACGAGCCGAGCTCGAGCTCGAGCCGGGCTTAAAAACCCCAGCTCAAGCTCGGCTCATTAGACAATACCCGAGCTCGAGCTCAAGCTCGCGAGTTCTCGAACTCGATTAAAAGGCTTTGACGAGTTGAGCTCAAGCTTGATAAAAAGGCTTTTCGAGCCTTAAATGGGCCAGCTATGTTTATTTTAGACTTATCGAGTCTTAAATGGGCAGCTCAGCTCATTTATTAAATTATAACCTATTTTAATTAATTGATTTATTAACTTAATGGTATTAATTTAGTATATGTTAATAATATACATTGTTCATTATAATACTAATTCTTTAATTTGAGACTATATTAATAGCATTGCTAAGTATATAATGATAATGAATCAATGATATAAATTATAATGATTAAATCTAACAAAGTTTTATCTTATTCCTATTATTATTTGATGTAGTGTTTATATAATTATATGGCATAAATATAATGTTCGATAACTTAGATCATATGATAATGATAATGATAAGTATATAATGATAATGAATCAATGATATCAATTATAATGACTAAACCTAACAAATTTTTATCATATTCCTATTATCATTTGATCTAGTGTTTATATAATTATATGGCATAAGTGATAAGTACAATGTTAAATAACTTAAATCATATGATANCATTGTTCATTATAATACTAATTCTTTAATTTGAGACTATATTAATAGCATTGCTAAGTATATAATGATAATGAATCAATGATATAAATTATAATGATTAAATCTAACAAAGTTTTATCTTATTCATATTATTATTTGATGTAGTGTTTATATAATTATATGGCATAAATATAATGTTCGATAACTTAGATCATATGATAATGATAATGATAAGTATATAATGATAATGAATCAATGATATCAATTATAATGACTAAACCTAACAAATTTTTATCATATTCCTATTATCATTTGATCTAGTGTTTATATAATTATATGGCATAAGTGATAAGTACAATGTTAAATAACTTAAATCATATGATAATGATAATAATAAGCTGGTTTATTCGAGCCTTAAACTAGCTGGTCTATTTGAGCCTTAATGAGCCAGGCTCGCGAGCCCTTATCGAGCTTAGTCGGGCGAGTCGGGTATGTATCACTAACTAATCGAGCGGGCTTTTACAGTAACGAGCGGGTTTGTACTGTATCGAACTCGAGCTCGGGTCAAGTTTAACCGAGCGGGTATCGAGCGCGCTCGCGAACAGGTGGGCTCATTTATAGCCCTACGTACTTCAATGCCTGCCATTGCGAAATCAATATGAAGCAGTAGGAAAATGGAAGATTTAAAGAGAGAGAAGGCGATTTATAAATGTAAAGTGTACAATAGTTTCTAGATCAGTATCCAAGAAATTGTACGTTCTAAAATTATGTAAATTTAGATTTTTCTTTTTATTTTAGAAGGGTTTTTTTTTTTTCTGATTAACCAAAAGATAATTTTTGTTCATAGGTTTTTTACGATATAAACATAAAAATTTAATAAAAATATACTTAATTTTTATTGATAACACATCACTTTTTTAGTAGATAATTTTTTTTAATTGTTCAATGTAAAAATGAGGATCTGTTTAGGTGTTTGGGTTTATCTTTGCATTAATGAATATTGATAGAGACTAATTTTTTATTTTTTTTTTTAAATTGATATATCTTTTCAAATTATTATTTAATTATTTAAATTTAATAATAATTTTAAAGGTTATCTAACTTTTGGTGAATTAAATAATTAAAAAAAAAAAAAGGTCCCCAACATTCATAATGGTACACCCGTGAATTCACTGAATTGTGCGGACATGATTCTCCACGTTTTTTTTTTAAAAAAAAATGTGGTCTAACTTTTGTTGTGTAGGACAATGATTCAATGAACATTTATCAAAAGTTTGATTTGCATCACGTGTGTGGGCCTGTCGTCAGAGCTTTCAATTATATGGCGGTAAAGATTGGTAATATGAACGGTGCTGTCAAATCTGGCGGTAAAAATATGTGCCTGATATTGAATTTCATAACAGAAAAACGTTTAATTATATTTTAATTAAGCTTTTATTCAAATGCATACAATTTAAAACCTGATAACTTATTGTGCATTATTATTTACTCATTTTAATATTTTAAATGTAAATTGGTCAATACACGCAACTATTGCCTAATTTTTTAATAAGAATCGTCAAATACTATATTAGCACCAATTAAATTATGACATACGCAAATTTACTATTAAATATGCATGACCCAAATGTGAGTGATACAAATTCAATGATAAATTTACAAAAAAAAAAAAAGGTTATAGATGAATATGTAACATCTCTTATTATTTTATTCTCTAAAAATTTATATGACTTTTAAAATTACCATTTTAATATTAATAAAAAAAATTATGATATGTAGCATTATTCTATATAGATTGGTACAATTGAATATATTATGTTAGTTAAACTTTTTAAATAATAAGTATTGTTAAATATAATAACATTAAATTTAGACCATAAAATAAATCGTTTTCATTATTCTTCTATATGAGTATGATTCAATAATGGCTCCTAAATATATGGATTATATATATATTTATACGCTATTCGAGGGCGTCACCTCGACTAAATTTTCAAGACATCATGTTAAGCGTCTCTTTTACACGGGTCGGATAAAGTTCGGGCTTTAGCTCGTGAGCTTGACCCAAATGAATTGTTTGCACTCAAAGGGGTTTCAACTTTAAATCTCATACTTTATGAGACACCAATGCCAAGTTACTTAGAGCATTCTCATCCGGCTCCTTATTTTTATCTTCAAAGTAAGGAGTAAAATCAGTTTTCTCTACTTTAGAGAGCCATTTTTTCTAAACACCTACATCTGGCTCCCTACTTTAGGGTTTCACTTTGACTTTTTCATTTAAATATTAATATTTTTAAAAAAGGAAAAACAAATAAAATTAAAAAAATTAAAAAATAGGAGAGATAGATAAATATTTTATTATAAAAAAGAATAGTAGAGAGTGAAATGGCTCCCTACTAATAGAGAGTCATTTCATACTCCCTACTTTTTTTCTCAAAGTAGGGGGCCAGATGTGAACAATAAAATGGTCAAAAATTTATTTTGGCTCTCTACTATAAGGATATCCCTACAGTAGGGAGCCGGATAAAAATACTCTTACCACTTAAGTCAACACCTTAGGGTTTAAATGAGATATAATTGATTACAATAAATTAAAATAAAGTATAAAAATATCCAACATAACGCATGAAAATTTTGTCTTATGAAGGGTACATCTGATGGATGAAGACATGCTCCCACGGAATGTGTTGCACCATTTTGGATTTTAAGATTATGGAATTTGATTTCTAAAATTTTAAAGAATAATTCACAATTTTGAGATGTAACTTTAAGTAATATGGAGTTAAGGCTAATTTTTATGTATAATGTTAGAAACAATATTTTTATCTCATAATTTTTCTACAATGCTGATGTAAGTGACAGTCAAAACTAATTTTTAGATCAGTCCTTATTAAAAAAGATATATATCTGAGTTAATTGGAATTAACTGTTTGACACGTCATAATTGTTGGGTAAAAATATAGTATTTAGCATTACTCAATTTTTCTTATATTTAATCAAGTCTCGTTACATGGGTTCTTCTTCTTCTTCTTTTTGTTTTGTTTTTGTTTCTTTTTTTTTTTAAAAAAAAATCACAATAATTTTTTTGTTGTATTTTGTCAATATTCTCCCTATATTTTATATATAATCTTTTCTTTTTTAATATTTGAATCTTGGTTGAGTTAGATCTATGTTTAAATCTCAACTAATCAAAATATGAAAAAAAAAAAAAAGGAAGATATTTTAATGGTTTGAAACCAGAAACATGAATCAAAAAAAAAAAAAAAACCAGAAACATGAATTACACCAGATTCTCCTTGTTTCTTTTTCCTCAAAAAAAATTCTTAAAGAGGTTTTTTCTCGTAGCATTGTTAGAATCACTTCCTTATTCAAATGAGGCGATTTGTTAATATTGTTTAATTATAAATTTTACATTAATCAAATATCATCTACTATTCAATCCATGAAATTATGGTTTGTTAAAAATTATAGTTTAAAAGAATTTATGAATTCGATGTATTTAATCTTCGCTAATTTAATCCGACCCAGAGCACTAGCCCCACGAATTTGCCAACCAAAACATTTATAATCATCTATATAGTGACTTTTAGTGATAAATACAGTACCAGAAGAAGCTTTGCATTTATAATTAGTCATTGTATGTAGTTGTGTTTAGACTCATCATTTACTTCTACCAAGACGCTTGCCGGCATAATGACTGTAGAAAATATCCAAAAGTTTTATTGAGAGTCTTGACTCCTTCTTTACCCCTTTTCTTTCTAAGAACCTTTTTCCTTCTCCTCACTCCTTTCTTTGGATTTTTTGGAGGTTCTATTCATCTTTTTAAAACATTTTTGCCATTTCGGGGGCCTTTTTTTGCCTCTTTAGAGGTCTTATCCATCGCCTTAGGCAATGTATCTTGATTCAGCAATTTTGTGGGCTCCCCTTCTACCTCAGAATGCCTGGTTTCCACCTCTTGCCGCCACCAACTACGGATCCACTGCCTCTTTGAAGTTTTTAGATTTAATTTTTTCAAAATCAGATGTCAATTTCAAATAGCTCCACCAGCACACATGCCATTTCATGTTGCTCCTAGGCTTCCCTGCCTCTTGCCGGCTATTGCCACCAACCTCGCCATCATCTGTCCAGCATGCACCGGAGCGTATTCCACACGCGTCGACGCGTGGCTAGCCCCTCGCCACGCGTGATGCTTCCTTTCCTTTTGTCCATTGCCTTCCACTATTGCAACCAGTCTCTTGGGATGGTTTCATGTCTCCCCCCACTCCTTGTTGGTGCGTAGTGTTCATGCGTCGATGAGTGGCTTTCATGCACTGGCCCACAACCATGCTCTCGTCACCATTCTCCACCCTGTCCTCCGCCGATGGTTCTGCTCCATGCATTTATTTATTATTTTCTTTTTTAAGTGTCTTTTTTTTACTAGCCTTTTGTGTTGGCTTATTTTTTGTTTTCTCCTTTGTGTCTATGTTGTTATGTCCTTTCATGTGTTTTGGTAGAATTGATGTGTCTCGCGACAATCAAGCCCTTGCTCGATCCTTGTCTTACCATCTTTATTGGTGGCCAATTTTCTTGGCTTTCATGCCAAGAATTCATAGGGCCGCGTTATTTATTTGATGCTTCCCTTTTATTTTTATTTATTATTTTGTTCCGGGTTTATTGTTGGGTTGCCCAGACCCTTCTTTGTTGTCTTCTGATGTAATTTCTTTTGTGGTTCTTATATATATATATATATATTATATTATTAAAGCATTTGCTGCATGAGAAAAATTTAACGACTGCTATTATTTCTTTACCTATTATATCTTAGCCTTTTTAATCAATAAGGTAGTTTGATATGCGAAATAAATCTTAAAATAAAATGGCTATTCACCATCTCTGAGCAAAGCTTTAAATGGCTCGTAATAACGAAATATAACTATTGTGAGCCATTTTGCTACTTCATCAGAATAACCAAAGTAATATTTTGTCCCTACAGTGAACCTTTTTTGGGAAAAATATACATATCTCTTTCAAACTATTACTTCATTGTTAATGGTGCCTCCAAGGTACCAAATTGTGTTAATGTCCTATCTACAATTTTGTCAAAAAGACAAAAATGACTTAAATTTTTTTTTTCAATAAGATAAAATATCACTATAATTTTTTTTTTAAAAATCTAAAATTAAAAAAAAAAAACAAGGGATAGGGGGTGGTTCGGCCACCCCTTTTTGGCCAAAGGGGTAGCCGAACCACGAACTATTGGCTAAGGGGGTGCTGAGCCCCCCCCCCCCCCTTTTGTTTTATTATTTATTAGTATTTTTTAAAAAAAATTAGTTTTTTTTCAAAAAATGTTTTCTTTTAGTTTTTATTTTTATTTTTAATTTTGTGGAGGGTATTTTTGTCATTGGGGGTACATTAACATTATTTTGGCAGTTCAAGAGAAGACATTGACACAATTGGTAGTTTGAGTAAAGTATATGTACTTTTCATTTTCTCTCTCTCTCTCTCTCTCTCTCACATATGGAAGAGTATTGCAAAAATGTTGCAAAAAATGAATAAAAGAGATTGAAAATATAATATTTAAATAAAACAGGGAGTAGAATAGAGAATATGATAGAGTTTGAATAGAAAAAATAGTAGTTAAAGTAATTTTTTTTTTACTTTCAGCATTTATTTTGATTACTATTGCTAGAAATACTTATAAAATAGTCATTCATTTATTTGGTTGCACACCATACCTAAGAATAGTTATCCCAATGGAAATGACTATTTCCCTAAATAAATAAATAACTATTTCTCTAAAAAAATTGAGAGGAATGGCAATTCTTGTAGGAACCAAATGAAATTTCAAAAAACTCATTATTTTTTTCTTCAAACCCCAAAATTTATTAAAAAGAAAAACTTCTTAATAGAAAGGGTGGCCACCAGCCGGCCACTCATAGAATATATATAGGGTATTTTAAGAATTCTGATTCAATGCTAGTAAGTGCGTCATGTGTTGTTATCAAACAAAAAAAATATGAATGATCATTTTATTCAAACTTCTTGTATTCCCAACAATACTCATTTTTATTCTTAAAGGAATGACTATTCCGTGCATCAAACATGTTTTAAGAGTTGTATCCATCAAAGTTAGGTTTCTTGTCAAAGCGGGATCCCTTACAATTGAGGTTTGTCCAGATAAAAAGAGGATGCAGAGCTTACTTGCCTCGAGTAGGTAACCTCGTATCTCAAACTGTCTAAGACAGATGAGCCCCATAGCTTTTTTCTTTTTTTTAACTGCCCGAATTACATTGCAACTCCACTCTTACACACTGATTGTTGGGAATCCTATTCTTTCCATGTCTCCCTAGTATATCACCTATTTACAATAATTTCTTCCACTCTGCTGGATCTATGGGCCAAGAACAGTGGAAAGTGAGCCCTTTATTGCTAGCTTCTTAGTTCTCTAATTATTTTTTGGTGAGTTATTTTCTCACCATCTAAAGGTACAACAAGCTTAAGATTTAAGTCCTCTCTTCCCAATCTTCCACATATATCTTGCACCTCTTGGGCCCTTTAATAGTTTCAGCCCTGATGAGGAATGAGTAGTCTTTAAGCCCAAGCCCACCTACAGCCCAAAGAGATTTTCCCGTTGACTTTCCAAAGAGCCTTTCATTCTTGTGTCTTTTTAGTTATTACATCTAGTTATTCCAAAGAGACTTTCCAATGAGGGGGGTAAACCTCCTGGGCTGGAAATATACCAAGTTATTTGCTGGGGACCAATTAGAAGCCCATTTACAGGCCTTTGCTCGGCCCATTATTTCCAACAAAAAGGCAAAGACAAGACAGGAATTTGCTTTTTCTTTTATTTCGGTTGGGTTGCTAGGGGCCGGGTTTCTTGGGCAGAGGGTAGAGAGGATTAAGATAGAATGATGTGAAATAATAACAATTTTTTTTTTCTTTTTTTAAAGATTTTTCTTTTGGGTATCTCACGTCTATTGCTTTTATTGAAGAGGGTAATTTTAATAACGAAAGAATATTAAAATAAAAAAAGAGAGGAAAAGATGAAACGGAAAAGAAAGCTTTCTTACCTGCATGAAGATATAAAGCATTCAGGCAGGGGCGGCTCAAAGGTTAGATAAGGCGACTGTTTAAAGCCCTCAAAGATATAAGGCCTTCTTAAAAATTAAAATTTCTTAAAAAATAGTAATAAAAGGTTTCTTGAGAAATAAAGAACCCCTAGAAATAGTAATTTTTTAATTTATGATAAAAGCAACATTAATTATCTTATAAAGTTAAAGTTTAATATATCTTAAATGTCTTTTACTACTTCGCTTTTTAAGACATACTAATAAAGAAAGGTGAACAACAATTCATTGTGTAACTTCAATTTTTGAGATCTATTTAAACTTTTATGTTCAAGTTTTGTTAATATATCATTCTCAATAGATAATATGACTAATTTATTTTATATTATTTACTGAGCATCCTGTATTTCATAAAAATTCGGGACAATATAATCCTTACGTAAAGGTTATCTTATTCAACTTTCCGGCAATTAAGAACATTTATGATTTTATCTGATATATCGGAAATCTATTGTAGTGTTACAAACTTGTTTGCTTTCAGGTCTTTGTAGTAGGCTCTGCCATGAAAGTGAAATCAATGGGTATCGGCACAATCGAAGCTATTGGCTTAGCACCCAACCCTACCGAGAATCCTCCATCAGAATGAATCGTCTTTCAAGAAATAATACTTAAGTAAGACAAAAATTATTTAATCCTTGTAAGGTAAATGATTATAAGAAGGATTTAATTAGTCATCGTACTAAAATCAACGACAAGCGATCAGAACAACAACCAACTAAAATAAATGACATCTGATAGTAAATATAACAGACAAAATATCAAAGAAATAAACAATGACAAAAGCAAAAGATTAGAAGTGGTGAAAGAAACTAAGAAACAAAAAAAGAAATATAAAAAGAAAGTGGGTCGTGTTTTAGTTTGAAAATTTTTAAGATTTGTAAGATTTTTTTCTTTTCCCAAACCCTTATAGCATGTCAAATGGCCTCCTATCATTCACTACTAAAGAAATGATCTAAGACACATCTTTTTCCGACGCTTGTACAAAATACGCCGAAAAAAAAATGTCGGTAACAAATATAAGCGTCCGTATTTTAATATAAGCGGCAGTGTAGTACTTATTTTTTGTAGTAATTCTATTTTTCTTAAGGCCCTAAAAAATATTTTTTAGGCACCTTAAGCTGTGACATAATTGACCTGATCATCTAACCGGCCCAGCTTTAAGCCTCAAAATTTATGGAGCCGACCGTGGAAGCATCCAATGAGTGACATAAACAGGAGTTCATGTGAAGCACGACAGATGTAATTGAGAAAAACATGCATATGAGATGATAATCACAAGCATTGTACGATGAGATATTGTGTGGGCAAAGCTGCTTCCCATATGGGTGTCATTTTAACTCACATGATTAACCTAATTTCATTTGGACCTCTCTGTTTGTCTCTAATTATTTAATCCTTTTCTGCACGCTTCATAATGAAAAAAAAGCATATCTAGTAATAGTTGATTGAGCAGCCTTTTGGGTGCATTATTATTATTATAATTCTAAATTATTCCAACTATATATATAATACTAATAAGGCCTGATCATAAATAGTAGTCATGTAGATATTTCGGATACCAAATGTTTGAGATATATAGGACAACCACAATGCTCCGTATAATTAGCTTCCAAGAAGTAATAGCAAGATTTTTGTGAATCTCACGAAGATATCATAGTGTCCAGAGAAAAAGAAAAAGAAAAATAAATAAATAAATGATGAATTTCCATCTTGGCCAATATCCAAAATTTTATAGAATCTTATATTTAATTAGTTTGTAGTACTATTTGTCATAGGATACAATTGTAATTAAGTAAAAGCTTGAACTTCACTTCACTTGTTTATCCTTTTAATTATCTTTTATTATGAAAACGATATGTTTAATTAATTTGTTTCCACAGTTCATTCGTTACAAACAAACTCCTACCCCTATAAAGCTCTAAACATGTGATCACAGATGATGATAAGTATTGTGGATTTAATTAAGCTATAAATGGGCTGCTCCAACTTTCACTTGGAGGGTGATTCCCTGCTAGTGGTTTTGGTTATAAATGATCCTCCTCTTTTTGCTTCATGGTCTTTTCATAACTGTATTTCTAATATTAGTTTACTTTTATCTTTCTTTTAAAGTTGAAATGCTTTGAAAGTATCTCGATTTGCAAATTTTTGTGTACATTTCTTAGCTCAGTGGGCTGCTTTTTCTCTTATGTATGAAAGCATTCTCATAGAATCTCCTATTTTCTTTTTCATTCGAATCATGAATGAAAAAGATTTTTTCTTATAACCTTTTTCTCCATTCAATTAGAAAAAAAAAAAAAATTAAGCTTTATTGTTGATTACAACTTACATCCTTTGCCACCAGGGGAAAGCAAACAAAAAGGGGGGGGGGGGGGGGAAGCAAACAAAAAGAAAATCCATATGTGGATGGATGGCTGGGGTGAGGCCGTGAGGGTGACAATGTGGTACCAATGGGCTTTGCCATTTTTTTTAGTGTCTATTTCGAGGCTTGGTTAGTAATGCCATGAAAGGTTAACAGTGAAATTAGTCTTCCAATTTTTTTTTTTTATTATTTTTTTAATTTTATAGAACTACTACACATACTTATAAGTATTCACTCTCAAGTGCTCACTTTTTTGACATGTTAGTCAAAATTGCCATTAGATGTTACACGTACATTCATTTGTTCATTTAATACTGATTTTTACTATTACGTTAGAAAGTGAGCAATTGAGTGTAAACATTTGGGAATATGTGTATCACTTTTTTTTTTTCCTAAGCAATACATACGGGACAACCAAATAGTAGGATAAACCAGAAAAGAGAATACAAAAACGGAGAACAGACACCCAACAAAAATTACAGTACAAATATTACAATGTAAGAAAAAAGCTTAAAAACATATAAGAATGGGCCAGCTAAATGGTCCGACCCAATATATTTTTGGAACAGGGAAAAAAGGGGACCGCTAAAAACAATAATTTTTGAGGTAGCTAAGAAGATGGATTGTTTGAGAAAACATCAACTTCAGCATGAGTAATGCTATTCTTCACATACATTTATCATATCTATTTTACACCGGTTGATATTACATTTTTTAAATGGTTTTCCTTTTGTTTTTTGTTTTTTTTTGTTTTTTTTTAAGTAAATGATATGAAAATCACTTAAAACACACATTGTCAATCGATATAAAATATATGTAATAAATAAGTGTAAAAAGTAGCATTAAGAGTCAAGTCTTTGATAAGGTTTAACCTTGAGGAATTGGCATAGTAGTGCAAGCCTCGGTCTTCGGTGGTGAAAGTCCATCAAAGCTGGGGTTCAAATCTTCACTGGTGCTACCAACTCTTGAGAGGAGCACGGGATGTGGGCCTCAAGTTTACTAATAAAGGTGAATACATGAAGTGGTTTTGCCTTAAAAGATTTTCAGGCATTTAAAAAAAAATTAAAAATTAAAAAAAAAAAAGTCTTTAATTTGATGAGGCCAGTGTCAAGGACGCAAGAGACTGAGAAATAACATTCGACAACTTTGAATATAGAGGACCGAGTTGCCCGGTAATGCCAGAAACCAAGTAGACACCCCAAATGGGCAAAATTGACGACAGAATTTTCAGAAACTATGTACTAACAACATTATGTGGGGCATAATTTGCACTTTTACAAGATAATGAATATTGCACTTTATTACGTAGACTATGGAGCATGCGAAGCTTGAAATTAATGGAGAAAGAATAACATCCTGATCGATCAATAATATTATATAAGGCAGAAAATAAAAAGAAGGCATTAAAGAAAAAGATATCATGAGTGAACAAAATACTATTGGAGATGACTCAACATTAACAAAATAGCATAGTGAAAGCATTGCTTTTTTGTTTAGTGAAATTGGGCTGTATTTGTTTATGTTTTTTGCAGATAGTTTTTATTTTTTTTATGGGCAACTTTACTTAACCTTTAAAAATTTTTTTTTTCACTTTTGCAATTATCCTTCTAAAGTTTAAAAACTCTCAATTTAATATATCAAACTTTCAATTTTTTACAATTTTACTTTCCGTTAGGATTTGGGGTTAAATCAGACGGTAAAAGGATAAAATGACCTTTAGATCCTTGTAAAACTTATAAAATTACCTTAATTAAATAATAAATTTTTTAGAAAAAAAAAAATCAAGGGTATTTTGAAAATTTCAAAGGCCTTCAGGGTGAGATTGTAAAAAATTAAAAGTTCAATACACTTCATTGAGTTTTTGAACTTCAAATGGGTAATTGCAAAAGTGATGAAAGTTTAAAAAAGTTAAATGAAGTTTCTCATATTTTTTATTTAGAAAAGTATTCTAATCTAATATAAATGTGAAGCCAGTTTCAAATATTTTGTAGTTTATGTTTGTTAATATTTTTTATTTTTAAAGAAAAGCTTTTGGAGTGCTGCAAATTTTTCAAGGTTAATTAGCGTATGATGGTGCTGAACTTTTGCGCCAATTCTGCAGAATTCCACTAAGCGAGTACCATTAAGATTTTTAGAAATTAATGAGGATGAACAGGAAAAGTGATGAATTCCCCACTAAACAAGTAAACTCCAAAATGGACAAGTCACTGTGAACAAATAAATTTGTCTTAAAATCATTATATTTTTCAAAGAGTTGACCATCTTTTCAATTTTACCTACTAATTGTTTTGGATTTATCTACATTAATTAAGGCTTCCACATATTAAGGGCTCATCTCGACTTTTTCTCTAGATTCGAATGCCTTCATATCGTCTCTCTATTTTTTTTTTTTTATTTCTTTTATTGGTGTTAGCTAGGAATACCATAATTTTTTAATTTTAAATTCTTCTATTTTGCAATGTTGGAAGAATGTTGGTAGAATACAAAATAGCATTTCTCATCATTAATTGTTTGATTATGAAAACTATAGGATTTTCAAATATATTATACAGCTTGATTACGACGAGTTATATAGATTTTATGTAAAATACAAGATGATGAAGATTAAAAAAAGAAAAAGAAATATTTGTAATTCAAACCTAAAGACCTAAAGGCATCTTACCTAATTACCAAATGTTGAAGATACCATTAAAACAACAACAAAGGATTTTATGTAAGATCTCTTTCTTTTGGATGAATAATTATGTGAGATCTCTGTTGTACATTTGTGTTATGATTATAATACTCCTCCTTAATTACCGTAAAGATTAACATAAAAATTAGACAGTCTTAAAGTAATTATAAAGAGATTGAAGGAAAAATCATTGTGTATATGGTTTGTTTTTCCTCTAATATATATATATATATATATATATATATATATAGCAGATTTCCTTTTCATAGCACGCCCTATACAGTGAAACCAATTCAATTTTATCAAAAAGAGAGTTGGAAAGGAAAATGGTAGTGATCATTTAATTTCCGGCCGATGATAAGTTAGATATCATCACCTAATTCTGTATTGATGAGGTTTTTGTAGTTTTTAGAATTATGAAACAAATCAAGCTGTTTGTAATTAAACAACTTGCTTAATTTGCACGTGCAGTGGATCGATAATCTTATTTTGAGAGAGAGAGAGAGAGAGAGAGAGAGAATAGGTTGGTGAAAGGGATGAAAAACAAGTGTACAAAAAAGATAAAAATAATGAAAAGCCTGAATTCTCTCTGTGGATCCCTCCCTTTTTTTTTTTTTTTCAAGTGTCAAAGAATTGTAATGGGAATCTATACTGGGAATAAAACAAGCACACACGCACACATCTCCTTTTATATATATTTCTATGCATGTAATATGTGTGTATATATATATATATATTCATATAACCATGCATGCATATATATATAGATGAGAGAGAAATAAAAGAGGGGCCTGGCAGCACAAACCCTAATGGCTAATACAGACGTGACAATCCCACAAAGCATTGTCTTGGTGACGGCCGACAGAACACGAGATAGTGGGAGACAATCCAAACGTTGGCCACAACTCCCTTTCCTCTCAAAAAAAGAAATAAAGGTTTGCATCCACTTGAAAAAGACAAGACTGACGTTGCTGGCCTTTTCTTTTACAAAATTTAGTGCTTTGTTTTGCATGATGTCTCCTTCTCTCTCTCCTACGGACATTGCCATCCCCCGGCCCTTACCATATCTTATAATCGATCTCTTTGGCAACCAATTTGTTTTCACCCATACAATTGTGTGCGTAGTTTTTATTCTTTTGGGTGATACAATTAAATACTAGAGATGGGTGTTCAAAGCAGTACTTATCCAAAAAAAAAAAAAAAAAATTTGGTTCTTATCTGTCAACGCGATCTATTGTTATTAGAAATTGAAGTCCGGTTTCTTTACTGAGATGAGCGATCAGTTTGTGAAATTCAGAATTTAGGCATATGACTCATCATCAATCATTGCACCCCATGACCAGAGATTTTGGCAGGCGCCTAAGTTCTTTAAAGATATTTGAGGATATTTCTGAAGAGTTTGTTCTTTTCATATTCGTGCATGGATGCTTAACAAGTAGTCGGGTATAGTATGTGATTACAACACGAATATATAATTTTTGATTGGTTTTATTTTGGGATTGAGATTCGGTGCAATTCCTACGATATTGCACTGAATGCAATACTTAGAATATTGCACCAGATGCAATACCTTTTTTTTTTTTAGGCCGTTCATATGAATGCTCCATATCATGACAACAAAGCCCAAAAAAAAAAAAAGTGGCTGTCGGGATGGTTTGGGGGTGGCTATTTGGTGGCTGAACCACCCAAAGTGGGTTGTTCAGCTACCCAAAAGGGGTGGTTTGGGGGCTAACATCCACATTTTTTGTTTTTGTTTTGTTGTCACAATCAATACCATTTATTTAAAATGAACTGCCCATAAAAAAATGTATTGTATTTGATCTCAATCCCTTACTTTGGATGCACTAGTGTATTCGACAAGTTTATTTACCAATCTTTCCAAATACACATTGTGTACTACCCCTGCTTCAAAATCATAAATTAAAAATGTGAAACTAGGTATAATGATGATAAATTCATTGGAAATACGTAGTAACTAAAAGGAAATAATTAGAAAATGATTATGGATGTAATTACGGTGAGTAAAAAAAGTTAAAGTAGGTTTCTTAAAGGGTAGGAAAACACTAAAAACACTATCTTGGAAGGAAAAACATTGGATTTTGATCCCTAAAATGATACTCACCAAGCTTGGAATTGAATAGTGTCCGGCCACGATGTGTGTTTCGAAAATAGTTTTCTGGATTGGGGTCACATGAGCAATTCCGAGACTCGTAGCGAAAGTTATGCCTATTTTACTAGGCACTGCGCAATGCTGTCGGGAAGAAACTTAGGATGGTCCGAAAAATCGTTACAATGGTTTTTGTAGTATGAATGCAAAAAAGGCCACCCCATTTTGAGCTATAAAAAGAGGGTTTTCCGATTAGGGTAGGGTTCCATTTGTGCACCCTTAGATTTCAAACCCGTGAACCAATAGCCTTAGGAGAGAGAAAAAATAGAGAAATTGAGAAGTTGAGAAATTTAGAATAAGAGAAGGGAGTGTTCTTGGAACAAGATGGCATAGAGCAAGTTTCAAAGATTTTGTGTAAAGACTTTGAAAAGATATTTAAGGGATCGATCACAACAATAAGACTCAATGGTAAGAAAAAAAATGAGAGTTTGACTGTGATAAGCAAGTTATCATTGTAAAAATATTTTTATTAATGTCAATATATTGCATTTTGTGTAAAATAATATTCTAAGTTTTCAAAGAAAAGCTTGAATCACCTTTTTGAGCATTATGAAAAGTATGAAAATATTCTTGTACATAAAATGTGTGACGCAAATTGCTTTTAGAAATGTTGTCTCAAATAATGCATGAAATGATTATGTGGTATTACATATGATGTTATTTATGATGGAATATAATGAATGTGATGAAATTTGATGAAACGGGTGCTGTGTGTATTATAAAATCTATGGAGGCAGTGCAACACATTATTAATTAGGGTGTGGCCTCATGTGACAAAGTCCACTAGTTGTTATTTCTAAGTAAAGGGGGCTACGCCGATAGGGTTCTAAATAAAGGGGATGTATGGATCAGTCTTTGTCGAAACGAGGATGTGCAAGACATACACAAGCTTGCTCAGGAAGAGATGCAGAGCTATGATGACTGTAAATATGCTCTTTGTAGAGCTAGTACTATGAATGATGAAAACTTGCTTCATAGTTATGTAGTTTCATAGATGTATAAAATGACTTACATCAAATGATGATACTTATGAAAAAAATGTATTAAGTAAAATGTTTTAAGAGAAATATTTCTAAAAGTTAATTTTACAAAAGAGTGTTGCATTAAACATACTTTTATCTACATGATGAAATGTTCACAATCATATACTATCACTAGCTTAATTGTTTACTGAGTTGTGGACTCATCTTTTCATCTATAAATGTTGTTTACAAAGATAGGTTAGAGTAGTATCAGATGGTAGGACAATGACAACGAGATTAGGAGCTCGGGCTAGCAATAATAAGCCTAAGGTTTTAAATTTTGTATGATTGTAGGTGAGCAATTAGATTTGCTTAGTTTATAGGTTTGTAAGATATCATGTAATGAATATTGATGTGACAAGTTACGTAATGCTCACAGTAATTTATAGTTGTATAAAGCTAATTTTTATTTATGTAAAGTAGTAGATAATACACACACACACACACACACACATGTAGATATGTAGATGCGTTCGAATGGGAGTAACTATCATTTGAACACAATGGGGATTCGCGAACCCCGTTCCAAAGATCTATTAACGCCATTTGAATGGAAGGATCTAAATGCCCCAATCACTGCCCCGATTAAACCCAAGTTGGAACTAGACAAAAAAAAGTGTGAAGGAAGTATGGAACTTCTAGGACTTAAGCATAACACTTAAAGGTCTTAGTACAACTTAGATAGAAGATAAATACTATGACGGTAGATTAGGGTTTTATAATTAAGGACCCAACTAATGTTAGAATAAATTTGTAGACAAAGGAACAAATTTTTACAGAGAAGGATTTGTTGAGGAGTTTAATACTTAAGGTAAGTAAACCCATGTAATAGTAACAAATGCAAATTTTGTTACATGATTATTTATAAAGGAAAAATGTGAACTTTTACTCAAACATGAAACATCGTATTTTTATATGATGTGAGCCATAAATACTTGATTGAAAGCATACACTTTCAAAGTGCTTTGTTGAAACCATATGTTTTGAATACAAACGTCATATGCATATGAAAAGATTATACAATGTTATATTATAAAGAGAAATGACATGTTTACTAGATGATAAAGTTGTTATGATAGAAATTGAATGACTATGTTGTGTGTGAACATCTGCATTTTATGATATACGTGCTTGACCCTACGACATAGTAGATTACTATATTTACACCAAATCCGTGTGATATATATATACAACCACACATGATGTGGGGCTACAAGGATGTGTATCATAGGTTAAGTGAGACACCCAAGGCAAGTCTTGATCAATCAACTAGGGTATGCGGTAGTGTGCATGCCCCATGACCACTGTAACACCCCTAAATTATTTAGCTGTAAATAATCTGAAGTGTTACTACTAACTCCACATCATTAGGTAAATTGCAGTGAAAAGTGTACATCTTTTTCTTTTTTTTTTCTACCACATAGATAAAATAATCATCTTGAATTTAAACCAAAGCAACTAAAAAATTTTAAAACATAATATCTCACAAATAACATAATCATAATAGTATCACCATAGGTGGATCATAAGTAAGGTTCATAGATCATAAATTGTGACACCGATGAAAATTAACTAACTAGTAGTTAACTCAGTGCGCCTCCAAAGACCTATTTACCACGTAAATAAGCTCTAAGGGATCTCTTAATTTGTTAACTCTAAAATTTAGCAACAAAATAAAATACTTTTTACTTGATAGCAAATTTTAAATAAAGCCATATATAACCCATTAATTATCAAGAGCAAATGCTAAGTCTCCAAAGTATCTTAACAATAAACCATTAAGCTTGAAAATTCAAGACAAGTCTCCAAATTATCCTTAAAGAAACATAAGAGCAAATAATGTCTCTCAAAACATCATAACAAAATCAAAGCTAAACTTGAGAATCTGAGTCATCCAAGCCCATCCCAAAGCATATTGCTGGTTGACATCAGGTAAGGTAAAACAAAAATAATACTTCTATGATTTCATCCCGCAAATCCTCAAATTTATCCCACATAAATTGTAACCGTTTGGAGTCTAACTCCTCATATATAATTCTAACTAATTGTAAAACACAAACATGGCTTACAAATGAAAACAAATCGAGTGTAAGTCAATGACTTAGTGATTTAGTATCACATGGAATGCAGTTATCTATGCAATGAACTCATAAGTTTGATTAAAAAGTTTTAGGTTAAAATATATTATCGTGTAAGATAGTTCTTCGACAAGATATCAATGTAGTATACATATAGTTATATGATAAGCAATAAGTCTTAGCCTAATTCCATATGGTCTATCCGAAGCCCTAACCCCTTCTCGGTAGGGTTTGTGCGTCCTAATGAACCTGTGGTACAACACCAGTACCTCGGTGAAATACAATAGTGGCCACCAACTAGCAGCTTGATCAAATTTGACCCTAGGTGGCCAAAACTACTGCGCCGATCACTTATCTGGCCCATGACTAAAAGTCATGTTACACGATGCAATTATCCTATGTCTTTTACATGCATGCAATGATAAAATATTTACAAAAATTTTCATACATTTTTCATTTCATTCTTTTTCCAGCATTTGATATGCATAAACTGAGTTCACATCGTGAAGCAAATAAGTTCATGCAAGCACACACACAGAGAGAGAGAGAGAGAGCATGCATGTTTCATATATCGAAATAGTATGCTAAAAGGAATTAGATAAAAGCATTCGTTTGAGGTTCACTCACCTTGATCGTAGGTATACTCCTGAAAATCAACATTAAACTCTTCAAAAAGGTTCTCTACAAAAATCTTAATGTTAGAAGGTTTTACCGGACTAAAAACCTATCCTAGAACACAAAAAATGATGAAACAGGGTGCTTGAATAGGGCATGATCGATCCTAGTGCTAGGATCGATCTTGACAAGGGGGATCGATCTTGGGCTAAGGGGGCGATCCTAACAGGGCTGGCGGGATCAATCTCAGTTCGTCTTGAGCACTCCTGAACCTTGAAACGACCTATGCTAACTCTGAGAATGCTCTTAAGGGTTCTGGAACTTCAAAAAGGTCATCCAAGACATCATCTAAGGCTTCAAACTCCGAATCCACACCTTTGTATTTCTATTACAGACAATTTTGCATTCTAAACAAAACGGAGTTTACAAACTGATGATCAAATACAACCAATCAACCAACAAACTTCATCAACAAATTTGGTCTCATCAATCCAAGATGCTCAAATCCAAAAACAAACCGATTAAAATCATCATCAGACTACACATAGTATTTTTAACTGAAGAAATGGTAAAACTAATCCTATACAATATTCTAACGTCCAAACAACTCAAGAACACTCGCACACATATTGGCCTAGAAAAAATAATCATTGAACATAATAGAATAAGAATCAGAAACAATTCTCTCACCTTGTGGGGTTTTCAAACTCCCAATAATGCCTTCGAAACGACATTATTTCGTATTTTTCTTTATTCTCTTCAATTTTCTCACACTCAAATTGCTTCTGGAGGCTTAGAAAAATGTGTAGGAGGCTAGGGTTATGTTAATAAAATATTTATAGGCTTAAACCATCATTCAAAAACCCTGAAAAATCCTTAAAATCGCATATTATCAGGCAATGATTGATCTTGTAAAAAGGGATCGATCGCTAGGGTCCTAGAAACCCTAGCGATCGATCCCTTAGGCTAGAAGAAACTGGCATAAGGGTCCTTTCAAGTCCAAAATATTTTCTCGTCAAACCCAAACTTGATTCCCATTTACCCTAGGGTCCAAATTACTAATCTCTTGACCATGGTTTAAACTGGGGTGTTACATAGATACACTAAGTAATCAAAGACATAAATAGTCTGGAGAGATCTTAAGTCAAAGTATAAGTTGAATCATTAAAAGAGGGGCTATCCAAAGATCTTGTTACATAACACCAGGGATATCGGGACATGGTCGTCCAGTTCCATGACATGCTCGTCTAAAATCATAAACTTAGGGCACAACATCTTGATAAGACACATAACAAGCCATCCTCAATTGGCCGACTAGATTTGACCTCAAGTGATCCACCCAACGAGTGATGCTGCAGGGGGTGACCCCACCCATTGGTGGTTGCGCTGGTCATAATAGCCCTTTGTTCTAGGGTATAAACTCACTTAACACAACTATAGGCCTTAAGGTCAAGTTTTTATAGCTGGTATGCACATGCTAAAAATTTATTTCACAAAGTTTCACAGCGTTTAACAATAGTGACTATGTCATACAATTATAGATTTATTTTCATTTCATGCATGCAAATCATGGTGTAAGCATCACACAATCATTGATCGTAATAGACATTTCATCTTACTTAGAAATTTAGGGCCACTACAATAAATCAAATACAGATGCATGTTTCATATCAAGATAATTATGCTCGAAAATCATAGGGTCCATGTGAGAATTACTCACCTTGTGCGTAGTAAGCCTCGATGAAATCTTCCTTGCACGGTTTGGTTCCCTCGTCGGCAAGGTAGTCTATTATTGCTTACGTTTCTAAGCCAAAAATCCTGACATAGCACCTAAAACCTTAACTCTTTGCATTCTGCCTAAAAACTGTTAAGACCCTATAGGACCATTAGGATGGTTTAACCGTTAGGTTGGTTATCTGAATGGTATCCTTAGGACAGCTTTCAAACCGTTAGGATGGTTCCAGCTTAGTGACTCATATATCCGAAAAATCCCATCTTTACACTTTCGAAGTCATTCTAGAATCCAAAATTCTTTAACACAAAATCACAAGTCTTGGTCTCAAGAATACACCTTCTGACAAACATCCCAACTTTCCTCTATCAAAATCTCAAAATACTTAAGGATATACATATAATTACATTTAGAAGCTAAATATATACTCTTTTGCAGAGTAGAAATCATTTTAGAACACATATTTCTCAAAACCAACTTTCTAACCCTAAAGGTAAAGCTTTTCTTAAGAAAAACCTTTACTTTCTCTTCAAAACTTTTAACACACTCACATGAAAATCGAAGATTAAAAAACTTAAACACAACTTGAGACATGGTAAAATCGAAATATAACAAGAGTTAGAGTAAGAGATTACTTAAACTCCAACAAATCACTTCCTCTCCACTCTCTCTCTCTCTCTCTCTCTCTCTCTCTCTCTCTCGTGATTGGGAGTCTAAAAAATGAACAAAGTGGCATCTAGGGTTTATGTTGAGGGCATTTATAGACTCTCTCTGCATTTGTATAGACTTGGCTTCATTTGATTCGCATGCAGACTGCCATCATTTGGACGGTCCTTGAACTGTTAGGAAGATTTTAAATTTCCCCTCTAATATGGATCATAAAGATGGTTATGAAATGACTTTCATATTTTTTCGTTACATACTGTTCCAACGATTTTCGAGTGAAATTTCTCCTAAGTATTTAAAATCTAATTTTCTCCCCTCTTGGAACGTTGTGACTAATCCCATCCATAATATTAATATCTAGACATTTAATAGAATGTTCTTAATCATAATTTAGTATGAGGTATTACAGCCACAAAGGAGTACTAAAGGTCCTACCAGACGTATTAACCTCAACTATATAGGGGTTAATTGTATGGCTAGGCAAAGGGGAAAAGTTATGACAATTTAGTATATGTTATGTACATACTTGTTTTTTTTAGTTCATAAATTTTGTCCATAGAAATAAAAATATCATAATTCATGCATTGTTTATATAAATTATGCTGTATTTACAAAGGACCAACAAGAGTACTTTTGGAGCTTACTCTATTCTTTTGCGGTCATTGTTACATGAATGTTTTTATTTACGTGTTTATAACAATGATTCATCTCAAAAATTACTTATGTAATGCCCCTAGATTATTTAATAAAAAAAATTTAGAGAGTTACCTTTAATTCCTCTTCACCTGATAAAATTGTAGCGGAAAGTAAACCTAGGTTACAATGTCTCTATATTTCATTTTGTACAATAACAATACAAATACGCAACCAGAAAGCTAAGCACCATTAATATACTACACTTGCAAGAATAAACTAAATCATCCAATGACAACTAGATCTACTTCAAGACCTGCACCATCAATCCCATCTATAACACTAGCTACTATGGAAAACAAGAAAATTTTACATGTGAAAAAAAAAAAAGGAACACATAAGTCCCTGACTTAGAGTATTCACAATGAACTCTTTAAAATTTCTCTAAATTTAACTTTAAAAATCTACTTTAGTTGATTTAGATAGTCATTTTTTCAAATCAATAAATATCAAACTCTTTAAATATTTTTTTACTTTAACTAAATATTCTATTTTATTGATCAAACCAACTTTTGACCTTTGCATTAAAAATCTACTTCAATTGACCGGAAATAAGAAAAAGTACGAAAGAGAAATAACATTAAAAAAATTTTAACATTCACTTTTTAGCTCTTTAGGTTTTAAGAGAGTTTCTGACATATGTTAAATTTAACATATGATAAAGAGTTTATTAAATGGCAGTTTTTGTGTGTTTTGTTAAAAAATTTAGAGAAAAAACAAATTTAAAGAGCTAATTGTGAGTGCTCTTAGTAAGTAAAATTGCTAACAATACACAACCTATGCAGTGAGCCCATTTTTAATAATAGTTATGGAAAAATGCATGTTTATAAATATGCATATAGTTTCATTTAGAGTTGTAAGTGTAATATTCCAAAATATTAAACAATGTTAAGTGAGACTTATTTAAGATTAATGGAAATGTTAGGATTTGATACGGGGGAGAATTTGACCTTTTGTCTCAACCGAACGTTTGAATAAAGTGAGTTGAACGTTCGTCATCACACTTTGAACGTTCAACCGTGTGTTGCATAGCACAGTCCAAGCGTTCAGATTGTTTGTTAGATAGTACACTAAATATTCGACTTAGTACCCCAAACATTTGCTTAAAACCCTAAAATTGTTGGTCAATATTATACCAAACATTTGACAAAGTGCACCCAAACGTTTGATGACTGCCAGCACTGAAAAATAATCCATTAGCTTTATTTCCATCTCTCCTACCCTATAAATACACCCTACCCTCACCCCTTCACCTCATTTCCGCCCTCCATCAGTGTGTTAATAGTGTAACAATGAGAGAGTGATTTGGAAAAAGAGAATGAGCTCTCTTGGTCTCTTATTCTTCCTAAGAAAGTAACTTTCTTAGCTTAACATGTACTTAGTAATGTTATTAAGTTTTTCATTTACTGTTTAGTTAGTCTTGCATCTTAGCTTTGAATCTCTAGTTGGTTTTGACTTTAATATTATGTTAACATTGGATTAGTAGCTTAATGGTGTTGGACGTATTATATTCTATATGAGCGTGTTATTAAGGTTCATTACCATGTTAGAGACCATGTAAGGACCTTAGGTCATGTTAGAATGAGGTTTGGTAGAGGTTTTGGTTCAGAATGAGTTTTTGTCCATAACCAAATTTTTTACCCTTCCATAGACGAACTTTCGATGTCGAGGCAAAACGTTTGACCTTTTCTGTTTGAATGTTCGATGGCTGGGTAGTAAGCCTATTTTGAATGATTTAGGAGTTAGCGTCTTTTTAGCTCAAAGTTAGAACTAATGCATGGTAGATTTTTTCTCAGATTTTGAGGTTATGGAGCCTCAATAAGACTTTGTCGAAGAACTCTACAACTCAAGTGAGTAAAAACTCACATGAATACTTGTTATTATTATCTTTTCATATAGTATGAATATTTTATGTATCAAACATATAAGTCTACAACTTACATGAAATGCATTTTAAAATGATGCGAACCCCATTTTGTGAAAATGAATAATAAGATAAGGAAAATCATGCTTTTGTAAGAGCATGCATGTAAAAGACTGTTAGATTAAAATTGCATCGTATGACATGGTAAAGCGTTATGCGCGTGATAACGGCCATGAGCTATTATTATACAAGTTGGCATTATGGTCAAAGAGATTTACTTTTATGTTTAACATTGTATCTAATGGTTGTTTTGTAATCAACACACCATGTACAGATGGGGTCACGATTACTGCTTTACTATACCAAATAGTGAATTACATTTCAAGATTGTATTCTAATGTTATAATCAAACTAATGATATGAATTGATATTTCATTTCAACTTCTTCTATTTTTAATAATAGCTATTTTTTATACAATAGAATATCCAACTGTGCCCTAATAACTTTATCGTGTGTTTGTGTTATTGATGGTGCTGAGATTGAGAGGAATAAAAAAAGGTATTTGTTTAATTAGGGTTTGTTTAATTGTGGACGAACAATAACAAATCTATTAAATAATAAGTAAGCTTAATTAGTCGTTTCCTTTTCTTTTTTTTTTTGGTCGTGATTCATGCTAACAACCATTCCTGATGATTTTGGGAGATAAAAGAAGCTGGAGAAGATGTTACCATAGTGGTAACATCAGAGTTGGTTTCCCTCTTTTGACCCCCTAGTCACATCTCCTGTTTGTTATTATTGATATTTATGTTTAAGGTGTACGTTGCTGGGGAACCCTCAAGTAATTCTATCTAAATTCCCACCTTTTTATTTTTTATTTTTATTTTTTCTCTTGTTGGTGTATTGGCAGAGTATTTATTTTGCATTTACTTTAGTTTATCTAAATTCAAAACATGTCCTATTTGACACTCTTAATGATTCTTCTTGTACAAGATTCATTGTCCATGCGGGTCACACGGGGAATGGAAGGGCATTGCTTTTTCTTAAGATCAGCGTGCATGAATATGGTTGATTTGATTGATTTGATGAAACTTGCATGCTCTTGTTCTCTTGCAGAGAGTGTGTATGTTTCAAATCACGTACGTGGGAGCCGCACTACATAAATGAGTCAATTGCAAAATGAGCTATATAGCTGAAATTTTTGAAACTTATTGTTCCTGTCGATATCATGATGAGAAACAATACTCATTTTTTTTTTAAAAAAAAAAAAAATTAATTTAATTTTTTAATGAAGGGAAACTCTTAAAGTATGTCCATTTTGTGTTTTTATTCCTAAATGATAAACTTCAAACCCGTACAGAACACCTCCCACACAAAGCGAGAAAGATTAGACTTCGCCACGGACAAGGCCCCATTGATCAAATGCATTGCATTTTTCTCCCTTGTACATGAGTCTTAAGAAATAGGGTAACATTTTCTTTCAAACTAGTGGAATCCGAATTAAATTAACATGTATCTTTAGAATATGTATTCTTACATTTATTTTTAATTTTTATATATATTTTTAGTAGAATATGTGATTCTCAAGTCCATTTTGAATCACATACACAAGGTATACACCGTCAATTTCTTGGTAAATTATTTCCTAATTACTTACCTAATAATAGAAAAAGAAATTTCAGCTAGCAACTAATACAAATGATTTATATGTGGAGACTAGAATCATGTTGCTTACTAAAGCATTCGATCCTTAGGGCATTTTCAAATGATCATACAGAAGTATTTTCAGAAGTTTTCACTAAGAGTACATTATATATTTGGACACCACTTTAGTCCAAAAGCTTAAGTTAATGGGTTTGGGTCTACTAGATATATTAACTATTATTTTCCTTCATGATTTCTCAATGTGGAACACAATACTCACAAGTTACTCACAACATATACTAAGGGTTGTTGAGCATGCTGATCATCTTAGTAATTAAGTTAACATGAAATGATCATCCATGAGTTAGCCATTTGTTGTTGATTAAATATTTCAACCACATGTAGGATTAATCCAGAAACTATATACATATAAACCTATTTTTAGAAATATTGGAGTATGTTACCCGTAACAAGCTATTGTCGTAGAAGCAAGTGCTCCTAGCTCAAACATTTTAGCATGACCATATTTATTTATTTGATGGAAAAGAAAATCAACTTTAATAAATATAGATTACCAAGATTGCTAGTGGCTTGCTTAAAGTAGAAAATAATTATGAAGAGGCACACTAGGGATAATGTCATATACACAAATCACGGTACTGTTGAAATGCATCCTATTATTTTCTCCCATATTCCTCCTCAATCTTCATTTGAAAAATGCTAGTTGTTTGAGCTTAATTATTGTTGATATAATTGACCCCACGCTGATAATCTAGGCAAGAAGATCACCCGTAAAAACAAGAAACAAATACAGGTGACTCGCCAGAAATACTAGCAGAAGACACTTTAATGCCTATATTAGTAGGACATTTTGAAAGAGAAACTAGCAAATGAGAGAGTAGAAAAGGAAAAGTGTGCATACCGCAAAGTAAGGTTGACTATCGTCGTTAAGACAAGTTGATTTGATATGACAAGTATCAGAGGTCAAAGGACTAATATGAAAGATGGTATATTCTCATGATTGGCTTTTCTTAGGGAGGGAGCTCCCATAGATTTATCCCTTATCGAGCCAAGTCTTAATAAATAAGATCGTAACTAGAGGGATGTCGAGGTACTTCTTTTATGGTCAACCCTTATGTCACGTGTTTATCGGATAGGCAACCGCTAATATATGGACCGTCCGCTGGGACATCCTCAAGAGATGCATGACCCACCAAGCCTGGGATGTCTTGTCAGGCGCAGCCTATCCTAGAAGCGATTAGATCTTCCGTAATTAATGCATATTGAAGCAGGCGTATGTGATATAATTGAGATTTCATAACGTATTATTATTAACTTTGTCAATAAACAATTAATTACGCAGAACAATTAAAAGGTAAGGTTTATGCAGTGACTGACTTTAAGTACTAGAAGTCTAAGCTACAATGTTTTTAGGCATCAGTCATTAATATCGGAAAGTATTGTCTGGGGGTAAGGTATCGGATGAGATAAATTCAGATAAGAGCAATTCTCAGCCACCTTTTGACAAAGAATACTGAGTGAACTTCCAAAACTTAGTCAATGCTACACATTATTATATTTGTTGTACCAGTATTTGTCGTTAAAAGAATAATTCTCTTGTAGAAAGTTTGGCGACAGCAAAATGACCAGCAAGTCATTCACTTTTCCAGACCTACAAAAGAAAGATGTTATCATTTTAAAAGACCTACAAAAGAAAGATGTTATCATTTTAAATTTCTTTAGTAGTAATTTAGGCATCTACTACGATTGGGATTCTCCATAATTGTCTGACCTTTTTAATTGGATGCCTCACAATTTGTAGGAGATTTTCTGCGATTCGGGAAGAAAAATTATAATGGATCCTAATCCATATGATGGAGAGCTGCCTGGACCATATCCAATAATTAAATCTATAAAAATAAATACATGCAGGAATTTGATGCGTATCTTTTTTTTTTTTCAATAATAATAATAATAATAATTATAAGTTATACATCCAAGAAATTTGTTAAGGATACTATAATTTTTACCATAAGTTTCATTAGAAACTGACATGACTATACATAATTGGTGAGATGATTGAGTAAAAAAATCTTACTTGTTAATTAATTAGTTAATTAACAGCTTACTTGTCAACTTTACATTCTTAATCATTTAATCAATTATGAACTGTCATGTCAGTTTGTAAATAAACTTTTATTAAAAGTTGTAGTATTCCAAACATTTTTCATACATCGAGCGAGCATTGAACTGAAGAACTCACCCTTTACCTCTTTTTCATAGAAAACAAAAATATCATTTGAATCAGAATTTATTGACAACCTGAAGTGGATTTAAGATTAATCAAAAAAAAAAAACAAAATTGCAAAGTTTCTCTGAACTGAAATGGAGAACCTTCTTGACTCATCCTCTTGAATATGCAGCTTATCTTGCAGGCCATAGATGAGGGAAAGTCTAAAGATCGAGGGCAATGGATCCAGACAATAATGAACTGACAAATATTGCATAAAGCATACTGAGCCTGACAAGTTGCCATGGTGCCACGCTCTGTAGGCCTGAAAACCATACTATTGGCAACCAAGCAATCAACCTCCCCCAAGCTTACCCTATTGCGTCTTGTGGGGCTATCACTAGTCAACCTTGTGCTCAAAGCTAGGTGACGTTCAAGCAGTACCGATGGTGCCTAAAGTAGACTTAATTTGAAAGAGAGATTTGACGGTGAGCGATCAATCGGACCATCACTTTAGCCGTCCACGTGAGTAGAATGGGGCACGGTTGCACCTCAACAATCCCTTCCTTAATATGAGGTTCTCACGACTCGAACCCATAATCCTAACTCTGATACTATTTGTTGGAATTTGCCTTTTGATCTTCTTATCTGAAAATTAATTGGTGTCTAATAAAAGAAGTTAAAATTTTTTATGGTATTTAAAATCGCACCCAGCAAGACATGTTTTATGAGTTGTCTACGTGAACAGAACTACATTATTGCACCCCAACAATAGGATTTTAATGTAGGTTAAAGTCACCTAAATGGCACTAGTGATGACTGTACTGACCAACAATATGCATGCTTTATGCCTCTATTATTTTCTAGGTATAAAGAAGAATGGTTACCATTCATAATTGTTTTTAAATCAACACTTCAACGCTCCTTAATAAATGAAGTCTAACACGTAAAATATTTAATTAAAATTGAAAGGTGAATGATGAAGACAACATTCAAACTAAAGACATTTGTTCGGATAGTATATTAAAATTGATGCTTATTTTAAAAACTTAAACTGATGGAAAAAATGATTGTTCATTTATGTAATAGTTTAACGATGGTCAATCCACCTGTTCTTTTTTTATTTTCCTAAATCCTATAAGTTTTTCATGTCCAACAGGATGTTGAACCAAAAACCCTTCTTTAGAAATGAAAAAAAGAAGAAGGTACCATTAAGCTACATGAACTGATGAACATGACCACCGATGTTATTCCCATCTATTCAATTCCACCCATTTTTCCTTTTCCTCTTTTTTTTTTTTTTTTTTTTTGGTAGGACAAGTTACCCCTAAATTTTAATAGAGGTTAGGGTTTTATTTTTTAAGGTTTAATATAGGGATTTTTTTTTCTAATAATTTTAGGATTTCTATATTATTGGATTTTTTTAGAATCTGTAGGCTTTTTTTTTGTTTTTTTTTTTTAATCTTGCTGGAGGCCAAAGCCAATCTCTGTTTTTTTAAAACACTCTCCAACTTAGCATAAATTTTACTACATGCATAATAATCTACTATGAGGCCTCATTTGGTTTGCGAAATGAATATTCTATCAAGAAAATAAATTGTTATTACTGGGAATAGAAGAAAATGGAATAGAATAGTTATTCCTATTATTGAGTGTGGTGACAATACATCTACTTTAATTGGAATTGAACCAAAATTACTAAAAAATTATATTTTATTTCTTATCATTTTTAAACTCAAATTAAAAAAAAAAAGAAAGGGCCAAATGTAAAACTCAGTGGGTGGTCGACATCCACTGGAGATACCATGGGTGGTCGCACCACCTTCTGAGTGCCTCATGATAGACCCACGAGGCGTTATGGGAGTGGCCGTGACCACCCTCGAGGGGCTCCGAGGGTGGTTGCAGCCACCCCCAACGGCACTGGGGGTGGGCACCACCTCCAGAATGCCTCGTGGGTCCACCATGAGGCACTTCGGAGGTGGTGCGACCACCCCCGGTATCTCCAGTGGGTGTCCGGCCACCCATTGGGGTGGCTGAGTTTTATGTTTGGCCTTTTTTTTAAATTAAAAAAAAAATTATTTTAAGTTGGATAGAAAATAAAAGAAAAAAAATGGTTTTTTTTTGAAAAATATTGTCTATTTCTTTAGGAATTAATAGCTATTCCTCTAATTTTTTAGAGGAATCGCTATTTCTTTTCGTAAGGGAATAGTTATTCCGTAGGAATAACTATTTGTAAGAATAGGTCCCTATCAAATAAAAGAATGACAATTCCATAGAAATAGTCATTTAATTTTAAGAGTCTATTTCGCAAACCAAACGAGACTTGAGTCTATATTATTCAAACAGAACCGCATGAGGATGCCACCAATCCATCCATAGATGTATAGACTTACCATCCCCAACACTGAATTTTATAAAATCCATACATCTCTAAGCTTTAGCAACTTTCTCCTACGCCAGATGCAGTTTTGAGGGACCTTGATAAGCCAAAAACTCTTTCCTTTTAAAAAATCCTAATGCAAAGGTTTGTATTATAGCTTATTTTATTTATAGAATTATTGAGTTTTTAGTGAGTGGTTGTTAATAAAAGAAGAAATTTCTTTGTGCTTCCTCCTAATTGTATGTTCAAGTATTCAAGAGGATTGTAGCAGGTCAAGTGGGGAGCAAATATGGCTGCCCATTTATTAGCAAAGGGGGCTATAAGGCAATCTTTAGAACAAATCTGAATTGAAGATTCTCCTATTTTCATTTATGATATTGTATGTGCTTAAAAAATTTTGGGATTATTTAATAATATCCTGAAAGATCTATTCAAAAAAAGGTATTCAAGGGGATGTCTTATGCTCTTTTCCATTGCTTCCACTTCATCTGTTCTACTGTTAAGCAAATTGTAAATTAATTAAGGAAGGTAGAATAATCACTCACAAATTTGGATTTAATATCATTAATTGACATGAAATTTAGAGGAGACAAATATTTGAAACTGAGAAAAACCGAGAGCAAAGTAGAGAAAGCTCGATATGTACATGCATGAACTGATCAGTAAGATAAAATATTGGTGTCTTCAATTTCTTTGTTTTTTTTCTTCCCAAAAAATTCTTTATTACTTTCTCAGTTCTGATGGAAAAAAAAAATTGCCTACTGAAAAAAAAAAAGAAAAAAGAAAAGAAAAGAAAAATAAGCATAGTTTTCAACAGATTCATGCCCAATTTTCGGATAGGATTTACTTTGATAGTGTAGCAATAATTACATGAAATAGAAAACTAAATATTATAGATGTTGCTCCAACCAACCTTACACTAATTCATCACAATACTTGATGCCGGGTAGAACTAAGATTATATAATAGTAGAAAAAATTAAGACTTGAAAATTGAAAACAGAACTTAGAAGAGAAAAAGAAAACTAACAATTAGGGAAGAGAAAAACTCTAATCGCTCCAAAAAAAGTAAACATAGAATAACTCTCAAAGACATAAATTTTATTGATACTCAAAATTGAATTGTTCCATTAATTCATTGAGTATGTATCCTTTATATAGACTAAGATATACTACTAATTTAACAAGATTTAAAGAAAAAACTAAACAAATCCTAATTGAAAGATGAAAATCTAATCCTATTAGAAATCAAAACTTAATCCTTATTGATAAGGAAAACTAAAACACGCATACATAAATAAAATAAACCAACACTAATGTTGGTTTTATCCTACATCAATAAAAAAAAATAATGTTACATATTATACTCACACTTCATTGGGCTAATGTGATACTACTACTCATTAGCCCAGGCCAATCTTTATTTAAAAAATAAAAATAAAAAATCAATAAATTGATAAGTACTGTCATATCAATTCAATAAAATAAAAGTATAATATATAACATCACTCGTAACGAAATGACAAAATAATGTGAACTCATACATACCAAACCCACCCCTTTCCCATTGCCAAAGGCCGCACTCATGGGAAAGTTTGCCTATTAGAGAATACCTTGTACTCTCTGAGAATTTATTTTTTTTAAAAAAGAAAAAAAAAAGAAAAGAAGAAGATACCTATATATCGAAATGGCGAACAGGAATAGACGCTCTTATAGCCTTTATATTTTAGTTCATAAGAGTTCAAAAGGATGTCATACAAAGCACCCAACATAGACCAAGAGTGAAAAGGAAAGGTGTCAAGAAAAAGTATATGTGTAACTAAAGGAATAGGGGACGAAGAAGAAAGGAGTGATGAGAAAAAGGAGGAGAAAACTTTGGACTGTGACTATTGTCTCCCAATATTCCAAACAAGTCTACATCATATCAAAACCCCCCATCTTATAATGGAGGGTCCCTTCTTGCACTACCCCTTCATACCCTTCTAAAACCATACCTCTCACTCAATTTACTCCTCAATCATTTTTTTTTTCTTTCTCATGCTTACTACCTAGTCAAGCAAATCTTAAAGGCAATGCTAGATATTGGGTTCTGTTCGGAACTCATTGGGATCGAGACACGTGTTCTCTATGTCTCGTTATAAAACATACGTAGTTAAGACGTTGGGTTGAAACACGTGTCTCTGTTACGAAATACATGAAACAGGACTCAAGCCAATTAATTCTCAAAAGAAAAGCTTGAAACCTCTGCCATTCAAATAGAACAAGAGTATCATCACATAAACCACTTTCCTTTCCCCCTCCCCTTTCCTTTTTCCTTTTTCCTTTTTCCTTGTTTCGGTTGCTTTTGTTAAAAGCATAAATTCTAGGAATAGAATTGAAGGAAATTATGGCTTATAATTAACTAGAGAAACAACTTTTTTTTTTTTAATATATAAATTGACTACAAACATGATTTTACAACTTTTACTAGCACGGACAATTCAAAAGAAAAGATTCATTCATTCTCCGATCCTATTTCTCATCATGCTTTTTGCCTTCAACGTCCCACTTTTCAAATGCATCACTCGCCTGCTCAAGCTTTGCATGGACGCCAAATTCTTTCTTTCTTTTTCTTTTTCTTTTTTTTATGACCAAAACCCCAACAAAATGTAGTAGACGAGGGTTATGGGTAATGCAATTAACATCCCAAATATTACACTGCATGAAAAATATGAAATTCATTAGTATACAAAAAAAAAATGCAGAAGATGTTGGTGTATTAAGACAAATATATACTTACCCTGTGCTGAGAATATCAGGATGTACATTGTACTCCTTGGCAAAGACAAAGGGGACAATTCCTTGTGGGAGAGCTGCCTGTTAGTTTTTGTTTGGCAATCCAGGGCACATGAGGGGCAAAGCAAGAAAAAAACATATTAATAATGGTGCAGATCACATATGTTTCGTTGTTCATTCATTAATAACACCCAAACAAGTCCTTAAAGCTAACTGCTCTTTCCAGCCCATATTTTGCTATCTCCAGAAAAGTAGAAAAATATTCTGAACACCCAAATGAGATGCTGTGATTATAATATCATTCATCAAATAAAAATCCTTATCTGGAGATAGCCGATTGCAGAGTATATATAAATTTTTTTAAATATAAAGGGCTTTGGAGCTTTTATGCAGTGAAGTAGGATTGGTTGTGTCAGGAACAGAGTAGGCAGAAAAGAGAGAAAGAGGGTGACCTGGACAATGGCAACGTGTAAGAGAGTGCCCCTAAGGCCAACAGCAAGGGAAGCTGCTGCCATGACAGCTGGGCCTGTAAGGAATCTCACGGCCATAGCAAAAGCTGCAATGGAATTTCCACATGCTATGATCCTCGGTTGCAAAGCCATGAACAGACCTGTCATGAATTCACATCAAAAGCATCATCATCAATCAGCATGCATGCGCGCCCCATGCCATCACCACACCATCACATCTCCCCCCTCCCCCTGGCTGTCTGTCATATTCTTTTGAAAGACCTTTCATCATCACCTCCACCACCACCACCACCACAAACCCATTACACCGAACCCAACATAAAACATGGCAAAAAAAGTGAAAGGAAAGGTAGTCGGATTCGTCAAGAAACCCGAGACATTATTAATCATAACCATACTACTGTTTTCTTTTACTTTGCTTTTGCTGGTTTGCCTGCTTTCTTTTATTACTTTTTTAATAATGAAATGTGAGAGACAGAGTGAATCAGAAAAGATTTTTATAGTAAAAAGCAATTGTAAGATTTAATTTTGTCTCATGGACAGTAAATACTGACCAAGACTGAACATTGCCATGCCAAGCCCTGCATCCGACAGTATGGAAATGGACTTTGCTATGATAGCAGGCATTTCAACATGCCACCTACAAGAAACCCCATAATCAAAAATTAAATAACTAAAAAAACACTCAAAAAGAAAAATGTTATTTAGAAGATTGTTATAATAGTATACTAAATGGATTTAATTATGTTTATGGTTTAGAGAGAGAGGAGAAAAAGACATATTACCTGAAAGAGACTAGAGACCAAGTGAGGCCTATTAAGCTTGAGTAGGTGTTGGGGTTTCTAATGAGCTTTCTCCAAACCATGATGAGAATAAGCCTTGTCATGACACTTGCTGGAGGCATGGTTTTTGCTTTGCCATCTCCCACTTTTGCAGTTTCATGATTCTCCATCTGTCCATCTAACACTCTGTTCCCGAAGCTGAAATCATCTCTCTCTAAATACTCTTGATTTTCTCTATGACCCTCCACTAATTATCCAAACCAATTACAAAGCAAAGCAACCATTAAATCTCAATTAAAGGACAACAAAATATAAAAATAAATAAATGATACTAGAAAATCATTCCACAAACTGTAGTTTAACTTAAATGGGTCGGCTTGCGTGATAAGTTACTTGGCCCGAGGGCAAGGGCAAGGGCAAGGGCAACCGCCCGAATTTTACCTGGCCCGTGCGGTGAGAGTGTTTTGAAAGGGTCTGCAGATCTAGTCGGAGGGAAGCCCCGAAGACCCCGGTTATAAAAAGAAAAAAATAAATAATAAACGAACAACCTTTTCCTGGAGAAACGGCCACTCTAACTTCTTTCTGGTCATGAGCTGCATATTCATGGCCTCCAAAGACATCTGAAACGGGGGAAGCACTAGAGCTCCAGACAAACATATGGAGGTCTCTACCACCATCCTCTGGCTTCTGCTGAGCTTGGCCATTAGGCTTCTTTGCATTTGCATTAGCATTAGCAGCAACATTTTTGGATCCCGTTGGCGAAAACATTCCTGGGTTTGGTGCAGGGTAGTGCCCTGCTCCACCGGCGCCGGTATTGTAATGGAACCTTGGCTTACCGCCCACTCCGGCACCGTCTTCCTCGTAATTCGAAGGCCTTGGCGTTGGCCCTCGTGAAGCAGAGAGGCCATAAACATCAGAGGCACCAAAGTTCGAGTTCCTCCCACCAGCCATCATTGAATAAAAGTCTGTGTGATTGAAACTGGACCCTCTTGGAGTAGGATTTCTTGAAGATTGCAAGGAATAAATCTCTGCATTGGTTAGATTTGAGGGTCTGGGAGTGGTTGATGACAAACCTTGTGACCTTCTTGAGAAGATATCCGATCTTGAGGCATTAGATTTTCTCACAGTGACATGAAGTTTGCCGTCTTCTTTGATTTCAGCTTCGGTTTCCAGAGGCTGCCTTCCATCGAGTGACATGATGTCAGAGTCGACATGGATTGAGACAATGGAGCCGGCAGTATCTGGGAATTGCTCAGAGATGAGCATTCTAGCGCCTCTGAATTCAAACAAGAAAAGCATCAAAGTGTACCAAATGATGCACTGAAGGACGACAATTTGAACCATCAAACTCCCAGAAAATTCTCCGTACATTCCTTTGAGCAGAGGAATGCCCATGACCAGAGTGTTTGGGAGAGTTGAGAGTGAGAACAGAGTAATCGTCCATTCCAAGCAACCCCTTTTGCTCACCTTACTCCAAACTGCAAGAACAGCTAAAACGATGACCTTTTGGAGGGAATCAGCAGCAATGAACTTGAAATTCATGGTGTAGGGATCATTGCTGGCGATGAAGTGGAAGGAGAGAAGAGGGACTGCAAACAGAGCCACAAAGCGGTTGATGCCAGAGCACTGGTCAGGGGTGAAGATCTTCCACCATTTCACTGAGCCATAGGCTAAGATCATGGCCACGTAGAGTGGAACCATTGCAGTCATAACATGGTAGAAATCTGACAGTTTGATCATGTTTGCTAACTTGTTGTATTACCCAATTCAAGAAAAGCTCTGGCGTAGAAGGTGGAGTTGAGAAAGATTGGACGAATGTTGAGGAAGAAGAAGAAGAAGGAGATGGCGGTGGTGGTGGTGGTGGTGATGATGAAAAGAGTTGGGGAAATGGGAGAGCATGTGTTTTGGTTTTTGGGGTAGTGGGTAATAAGCAGAATACAGCAATATTTTTTCAGCTTTGAGAATTGCGAACAAGCTTGCACTTACAGTCCCCAAAGCGCACACAGAGTTTTTTGCTTTTTTATTTTGCTTTGTTTTTTTCCTTTTTGTTTTGAGTTGTGTTTGGATTTGGGTTTTGCGGAGATATGGAATTTGATATAATCTTGGTAAGGTGGTGTATGGCTCTATCTTCTATGGGACTACCGGTTGCATAAAGTGTAGAAAAGGCATTTTGGTTGGGTGTCTCTAAGTACTTGTTTGAAGAGCTTTCCAGGCTTTGTAAAGAGCAGCCTCCTCTTTCTTCTTGGATTCTCTTTAAAGCTCATGGATTGTTGATGGGCTATTGGCTATATGCAAATGTTTTTTTCTTTCTTTTTTTCGTTTTATTTATTTATTTTTTTTCTAAGCAAAAAGGCAGGCAGAAAAGACTCGTTATAGCTATTTTACCTGGGCGTAACCATAGTAGCACATGTCCGCTGGGAGCCCATAATATAAGTACTAGCAACAACTTCCTTAAAACACATTCTCTTCTTAAGATATAGGAAAAATTGTTAAAAAAAACTTCTGCAATAGCTTTCTTTTGTATTTCCCAAATAAGAAAACACTAAGAGAATCGAAAATTGTACCCTTAATCTAGAGAACCACTTTATAAAAACTTTTTATCTTCTCTTTTTTTCCTTTAGCATTTGTTTGAAACAATATTTAAATGGTTTTTCTTTCTTCTCTCTTTCTCCTAACATTTAATTTAAATAATATTTAAATGGTATAAGAAATGATAAGAGAAGTTATTGTGTAGTTTATTTGAATAGGGAAGCAAAAAGTAATTTGGTTCCCTACATTGAGAAAAAATTTAAGGAAAACCGCTACTAGTGCTCTAACAGAAGCTGCATAAGAGAGGCCTAGTTTGACCCAGCTCCATCAGGGTATCAATGGGATCTAAGGCAGCTATACTAAGAGCACTGGCAATGGCTTCCCTTAGAGCATTCATTGCAACTTCCCTTTGATTTTTTTTAAATTTAGGGAACAAAATTACTTTTTGCTTCTCTATCCGAATACACTACACAATAGCTTCCCTTATTTTTCCCTATATCATTAAAATATTATTTCTTTACAAAATAAAAATTTCATACTTATCCTCACTTTTTTTATAAAATTTCAACACAATCCTCAATGAAAGGCAAAAAGCTGAGCAATGAGAGTTATATATTTTAGATTAAAATAATAGATATGAAAGTTATAGGGAAGCACTTTGCTTCCCTATGCATTAGGTTCAACTATGGCAAACACAATGTTTCGGGAGCCAATAGGGAAGCTGTTGTAGGTTTTTTCTTATGGTTTTCTTGAAATTTTTCATATATTTAGGGAATGGAATGAGTTATATGGAAGTTGTTGTGAATGTTCTTAGATTTTTCTTAAATATAGAGAACCAAACTATTTTTTATTTATTTATGCAAATAAACTCCATAATAGCTTTTTTTATCATTTCCGTATATCATTTAAATATTCTTAAATTAATTGTTAGGAGAAAGAGATAGAAAATAGAAATCTATTTAATAATTGTTTAAAATAAATGTCTTTTAATAAGAGTTTTTTCCACATTTAGGAAATGAAATAAAATTTAGAAAAGCCATCGTTTATTTAATAAATGTTTAAAATAAACTCCATAATAACTTTTTTTATTATTTCTTTATATCATTTAAATATTCTTAAATTAATTGTTAGGAGAAAGAGATAGGAAATAGAAATCTATTTAATAATTGTTTAAAATAAATGTCTTTTAATAAGAGTTTTTTTTCCATATTTAGGAAATGAAAGAAAATTTAGAAAAGTCATCGTTTAGTACTCTACTACTAATAAGATTAACGATTTTCATTTGGGAAGTCGAACTTTCACCTTAATATATGTCCAACAACTTTGAAAATTTGCTTTGAGGTCACTGAATTTTTTTTTATTTTTTTTTAACAACTAGATATTTATTGCAAAATGCAACCACTATTTATTGCAATTCTAATTAATTGGTGAAAATATCAATCTAGGGAGAAGTGATGGTTCAGTTATACCTTCACGTGGACCCTAAATTGTCTATTCCTAACCGTATCGTAATACTTGGCAAGAGCAAAAGCTCCGAATCGATGCGTTAGAGCTGCAGCTAAAAAGGCTAAAATCCAAGTTTAACTGACGGTTTAATTGGTCTACTTCAGCGTAACGCTACATATCAGCAGATCGATCCATAACAGTTAGTTCATGGGCGTTCTACAATAGAGAAGACTTCAAAGCAATTATTTGTATGAATTGCTAACAATTTCGACAAGTAATTTGAGATAACTTATATGGGGCTTATTTGTTCGGTAGATAAGCAGACAGTTCAAATTTATTTGAATAAGCGAGTCTCATATGAACTCTCACATATTATTTACCTAAATAACTAACAATTCAAACATGTAATTGCTGTAAATCTCAATCCGTTACACATTCTCTTTTGATAGCTCAATGCATTTGTGATCTAATATCATCTATACTAGGAGACGCGATTTTAAAGGAAGAAAAAAAAATTATTTCCTATTTTTATACTTTATAGATTCATTATATATAAGTCTCTTATGGATGGACAGTGCGTACGTAATACTTAACATATCAATTACTAAACATGTAAATTTTAAAAATATATGGGAGAATGCTCATTTTACTATAATTTATTTACAAATTGATACGACAGTCTATAATTGGTCAATCATTAAGAATGTATGGTGGACAAGGCAATCACTAACTAATTAAATTGAAATGTCTTAATTTTTGTTTTGGGAAAGTTCACATACCCCCCTCACTACCACCCAATTGACAATATTCCCCCAAACTTTCAATTGTGACAATGTCCCCCCAAACTACCCAAACAAATGACAATGTTCCCCCCAATGACAACAAAAAGAAAAAATAACCCTACATATTTTCAATACACCAAATACCATTTTTAATTTTATTTTTAAAAAGTAATTTTTTAAAACGAAATCTTTATAATTTTTTTTTAAATTTTGAATTTGGCTAATTGGGTTAGAGTGTTTTATATTTTATATAAAAAAAATTGCCAGTTTTTTTTTTTTTAGTTTTAGTTTTTTCTAACCCTTATGAATTCGAAAATAATATAATATATATTTTTTTTAAAAAAAATAATTATACTCTTTTTAAACGAAAATGTTTATATTTTTTTTTTTATTCTTGAATTTGTCCAATTGGTTGTAGTGTTTTTATTTTTTAAAAAATTAATTTGTTTTGGTTTTTATTTTTATTTTTTATTTTTAGCTTTAGTCTTTTTCTAGCCCTTATGAATTGTAGTGTTTTTTTTTAAAAAAAAAATTTAGTTTAGTTTTTTTTAAAGAAATTATTAATTTTTTATTTTATTAAGGGTATTTCCGTCCTTAGGAGTGACATTGTCATTTGTTTGGTAGTTTGGAGGGGACATTGTCACAATTGAAAGTTTGGGGAGGACATTGTCATTGGGTGGTAGTTTGAGGGGTATGTGGACTTTTCCCTTTTGTTTTTGTAGATAAGTCAAGTTTTTATACTTAGGGGTTGTTTGGGTTTGCGATTTAAAAAAGTGTGATTTGAAAACGTGACTTTAAAAATGCAGTTAAGCATTTAACAAAATAGCAATTTGGCATTTAAAATTGTAGTTTAGCTTGTAAAATTATTCGTTTTCAAAAAAAAAAAACCATTACTTGCAGTTTGAATATTGAAAATGCATATTTTTTGCGTTTTCAAATCGCATTTTTTTTTAAAATGCAATCCAAACAAATTAGTTTTTGCAATTTGATTTAAAAGCTTATTTTTTGACTAAAAAATTGCAATCTCAAACGCACTTTTAATCATGTACTACAATATTCATTTGGAAGACAATTTGTAGTAAAAGTTTTAGCACCCATTAAATTTAGCTATCAAATTTTATTTCTTATTTGTTTCATTTATATTAGGAAAATGACTATCTTTATTTTAAATGAAATTGATATATAATATACATTTAATTATCATAATTTAAATTTGGTGTATCTATGAATACCCTCAAACATTTTCTTTTTATTTTTGTTTTAACTATCTTCTCCCCCCTATATTTTTTTTTTTTATTGATATCTGTCTTTTCAACTGGTCTATATTTATTTCTATTTGCTTCCTTACTTTTACCTCTTTTTTTTCTTTTTTTTTACGCCCTTACTTTTACGGTTTTACCTCTTTACTACTGTAAATTTGATGATCGTACATCATAGAATGATTAACGTGGACAGCTTGTCCAATCCCCTTTTTCTACATGTTTTTTTTATATAATTTTTAAAAAAATCTTTTTGGTAGTAATTATAAAAGGCGTGCATTGGAAACTAAAAGTTATCAATACGGGGTAAAGCACTATAATCAAAAGATAAAACAGAAGCAAAATCCCAATGGGGATAATCAAAAACCACAAATCCCTCGATTAGGCTGCATCCCCCTGCGGGGCCAAGGCATCGGCACGTTGGTTCGCTTCTCTATATGCACCTGTTTAGGCCGGTGCCTGCTGAACCTGCTCAAAAGTGGCCTGCACCATCCTGTTCAAAAGATAATTAACCAGCTGTAAGACCGAATTAATTAACCACATCAAAAGATATAGGGTGAAATACTTTTCTTTTCTTTTTTTATACGGTCTTCTGTTTTAAAAAGTATTGCATATAGTATTGAAATTGTCTAATTATCGGAATTAGAGCATTCCAATGACTTGGTAATTTTGTATTTTCAGCTAAAATGACTAATGAAAGGGCTAAGAAATGCATTGGTCCGATTATCCAAAACAAGATGTAAAATGTGTTCATGAATAGTATCATGTCACATGTGGCATTGTTAGGAAAATTCTATGATTTTTCTAAAATTAGTGAGAAGCGAAAAGAAAAAAAAATAATAATAACAATTACAAGAAATAAAAATTTTCGTGATTCATCATTAAAAGTTACGTCTACCGAATTACAGCAAAATTTCACTATTTTTGATAAAATGTACAAAAAAGCATCAGTCACAACCAAATGTTTGACCATTCGTCAAATATATTTGCAGAAAATGTTTGAAGTTTTCAGTAAAATTTTGTAAAAGTCATACAATTCGTTAATACAAAAGGGAAGTCGTGAAGAACTTATTTCCTTGTCATGTTTACAACATGGGTAGAAGATGAATAAAGCATTATAATTATTCCCATTGTTTGGGTGTCAATAGCGGTGGAGGTGGTGCCGGTTGACAATGAAGCGATTGGGAAAGAAGTTTTTGGGAGGGAGAAGAAGCATAGGGGAGAATGTGAAAAAAAAGGGTCGAATCCCACCCCACAACCCAAAAGGCTTTTACATGGCAGACTATTATGTTTTTGGACAGAACATAAACGAAATGACTAACTCCGATAATTAGACGACTTCATTATGAACTAAGTATGGTACTTCTTAAAAACGAAATGACGATTTGATAATAGTCTAAAGCACAAGTACCAAAATAGTATTTCCCTAAGATATATGCATGTGTTATATATTAACCAAATCAACTTTGAGTGGAATGGATTTTGTACATGTCTCTTGGATCTAGTGAGTTCAAAGTTGAAATACGTAAAAGTTCTTAGATTCTAGAATGTAGTCTAAGAATAAAAATAGTCCGTAAATAATAAGAGTACTAGTCCATATGTAATAAAAATAGTATGCAAGTAAATATTTATTTTTATTTTTTTTCAATTCTTTCTCTATATATGGGTGTAAATACCGCATATCTTTAAAGTTTATAATCATTTAGAATAATATTATTACGTTTTTTTTTTCTCGATCTCTACTTTGAGTCTTATTCTCAATTGTCATATATATACTTTCGCTCCTACTACGTATATAGTCACAAAGATTTATTAAAAACAGAATTATGCATGTGACATAAAAATTGATAGTTTAATTTCTCATTTAAAGACTAAGGATCTTCATTCTTAAGAAATGCGCGTACGACGCTCTTATGATATGTAATGTTACATGTCACTCATTTTTCCGCACGTGTGATAGAAAGTCTATTAATTAACAGAATTATCAATTAATAACATTTTTCTATAAACAAATTTAATTGTCAAATCTACAAAGATTTTCAACACAAAAGAAGATTATGTAGATATTTTTTCACCTGAGCGATTCAAAATAGTAATCGATTTTGATTTGACCTTTATCAAACTAACACTTTCTAAAAATGTAGCATATCAGAAGAAAGTCAAAGAGAATTCTAAAGAGTAAAACTTTAGAGTTTTGGGGAAACCTAGTTGAAAATGGAAAAAGATTGTCTCCATTTCATGAAATTGAAAGATTTCAATTAGTGTAAATTGAAAATATAATTGTTCAAAAAAATTGAAATAATTATTTTATTCTTCAATTTATACTAATTAAAAATAAAATGAAGAGGATCTTGGTCTATTGAAAACTTCCAACGTGTGAAAAAATTTCACATGAAGTAGTAAGTATTGTAGGTCATTTAAAAAAATAAAAATCTATTGGTCTAAGTTTCAAAATTGAAAATTAAACTAAGGTCATTAATTCATAATGTTTTTAGAAATAAGTATAGTTTTTAGTCTTATAATTAGTAGTCTTAAGAAAGTCCTTTCAAAACTATACTTATTCTATTGCTTCGTTTTTGGTAGCCACATAGAAATTTATCTCGATAGGTACTTAGTTTGCATATGATGAGATGGTTATGCCTAATTAGGAATTAGTCGGATTCTTGTATAGCCCCTTGCAGCTTGTTTAGAAGAAAATTACACCAATTAATCTCTATCGTTAGATTCAAACGCCAATGGAATTTATTAGAGTTAAATTTATCACAATACAATTCATCTCTCGTGTAAAGGAAATGAAGAGACTCATCTATCATGTTGGGAGGACACTCTGTTTTTTTTTCGGTGGCTTCTATATATAGTTGAAATATTGTAGTCATTACAATGAAAATGAATTTAGGTATTACTTATGTGTCAAGCAGTTTGATGCCAAAAGCTGTCTTAATTGGTAGTTGGTACTACTACTACTTTCTTGCTACTTGGCTTTCTCTCGATCATTGCTTTTTTTTTCTTTTCTTTTCTTTTCTTTTCTTTTTAATGGAAAATCCTTTTAAGACAAGATCATTTTGTATACTCATTCATATTGGGTAAATCTCAAAATCGTGCGAAAAGTTTGCTCTACACAGATCGAATAATATTCTAGCTTCACCAGTAAGCTGACCTCAAAAAATTATTTGTACTTAAGAGAATTTGAACCTTAGACTTACTCGAAATATCCACCAACTACCAAGAGTCCAAGACCAACAACCCTTTTCCTTTTGTGAAACCCAAATACCATTTTCTTAGCCTTCAATACAATGTTTTAGCTATTGGTGTTCAACCACATCACATGTAGCATGCATTTTCATGCCACAACTCCAAAGCGCACGTATAATTTACAAATCAAGTGCTCTAATGCTTTAGAACAAACAATACCAACCATGCATCTTAATCGAGTAAGGACTAATTGTTCCTCATTCTCCTCCTTCGGATGAGGATCCTCTTCATTTCTTTGACGGTTTAAATTTTATTTTGTTATCTTTAATAGCGTACATGATGTTATGTCATTTAAAAATTTTGAATGTTATCATAGTAACACATTCATTAGCCATCACATGACATCATGTACACCATTAATAGATCTGTGAAAAAAAAAAATTTGACCATAAATAAAATGGTTCCTCTCTATTTCACTTGAAATTGAGAGAGAGAGAATCATCGTTCATCCTTACACAAGAGGTAGCATTCGATGAGGGGCACACCATCGTATTCCTTCTCATTTTCTTTATTTTTAACGAAAAGACTAAAAAGTGATGTTAGGAGTACTACACATTTTCCTACAAGGTTTTCATAAGTTGATATGACAATTTACATAATACTTATAAATTATAACGTTAGTCACTAAAATGTAGAGTATCACATGATAATTTACGTGACACTTACTTTTAATAAATATAGACTACTATGTGAGTTTGTAATAAAAAGTATAATATTCTGAGCATTTTTCTAATATAAATTAAGGTTTGGTTATGGGTAGTAATAATACGAGGCCTAGTCTTATAGAGGATTAGTGCAAATTAAATAAAGACTTATTAATTTGAAATTGCTCATTCTCAATAATTGGCCTCCATTCAGAGTAGTGGCTAATGCCTAATTCGCACTTGCCTATGGCTATGCTGTTACTGTCTTAGCCATACTTTTAAGCATCAATCTGAACTTTGTGAAAGTGAACTCAATGGACTTGTACCAAACAAGAAAAAGATTCTGAATTGTGTGAAATTTTTTTGACTTGATGGCACTATTAGGCTGTTTGTTAATACTTTTTAGATGGATTTTTTGTTTTGAAAAAGTATTTTAATAAGATGTAAAGGTAACAATAATTTTGAATATTTTGTGTTTTGAGTTTTTTGTTATTACTTTTGTTTTGAAATAAAATAAAATAAAATGTAACTTTACTCAACTCTTTGAACTTTCATTACTTTTGTAATTATCCTTCAAATTTAAAAACTTTCTATTTAGTGTATTAAATTTTCAATTTTTTATAATCTCATCCCTCATGTTAGGAGTTTGGGGTTAAATCAAACGATCAAATGGTAAATTGACCTTTATACTCCTGTAAAATTTATAAAATTATAAAATTACTTTAATTAAATAATTATAGTTTTAGATGGGTATTTTGAAAAATTTTAAAGCCTCCGCTAGGATTTAACAAAAAATATTAATGGATGGGTGAGATTGCAAAAAATTAAAAGTTTCGATACACCAAATTAAGAGTTTTTTAACTTTAAAAAAGTAATTATAAAAGTAATAGAAGTTCAAGAATTAAGTGAAGTTTTCTTAAAAAAAACAAAAGAAAGAAGGAAAACATTGTATCAAACAAATTATAGATTTTTAAATTGACCATATCTTAAAAAGAAAACGATAAAGTTTTCTTCTGAATTGAATAATTTTTTTTTTCGAATTTGGTACATTAATCTGACATGTCACATGCTTCAAAGACACATATCAATTTAATAGAATTCCTCGCATACAATTTAAAGAAAAATTTGTTAAAAAAACAAACTAAATGTATGCCATTTTCACTTGTACGCAGCATAAGCTGACTTTGCATGCCCAAATAAGCAATAAAGTGGGTGTTTGCTTTGCCTAACACAACGTCATAGCAGTAAAGCAAATCAAATTAGCAATTATTAAGGTTTAGGCAAGATGGTGTGTGTCACCCATGGTTGGCTCATGACACATTTGGCGAGAGAAAAAAGTATTCTCCTAGTCCCACGTCGTATGACAAATGGATCCACTTTTGACCTTTCAATTTCAGTACCAATCAAACATAAATCTCTGCAAAAATATAACAATAATAAAAGAAAATTATAGATAGAGTATTTATTAATTTCCATTCAGATGGGTATTGATCAATTATTTATACTTAATGTTACTTTTTTTTTTAATAAAAAGACACTTTACATAAGTGCGTAACATGATAACAAATATGACAATAATAAAAGGAAATTAAAAAAATATATATACTTTAGCCCTTGAACTACTACTACATTTTTTATTTAATGCTTTTTTTTTTTTTGAAGTGGGAGCTAAGTCCTATATAAAAATTAAGTCGAAAAATCTTGCTTAGCAAGTATAAAACTAGGAATAAAATCAGGATAAGAAATCTTCCAAACACAATTTAAAGACTGGGCAAGGGCCACCTTTGCCAAAATGTCAGCAACCTCATTTGCCTTCCTTCGTTATTTAATGCTTTTAAACTTTAAAAAGTGACATCAGAACCCTCGTACTAATGCTAATGCAAGGTGTCAAACAAGACACTTTTACATTTTTCTTCCTAAAGTATCCTTGAAATTATTAAAAAAAAAAATTACCAATTGAATATAATTAAAATTATTAAAAAAAGGGAACACTGAAAATACCAAACAGGTTGGCCCTTTTCATATTAGCCAATAATTAAAATTATTAAACAAAATTAAATAGAAAAGGGAAAAACTGAAAATACCAAAAAGGGGTGGCCCTTTCATATTAGCGCCCTTAATTATTTTTTCAAATGATTATTTTTTTTAAAAAAAAAAAAAACTTCTAGGGTATTTGGAGGAGAATAACGTAAAAATACTTTGGCACGTGGTGATAGTTCAAGAGGCTTTAATGTCACTTTTTAAAGTTTGTACTTAGGAGGCGTAAATAAAAAAATATAGTAGTAATTCAGAAGGCTTAAGTATATTTTTTTTCAAGAAAAATTATAGTTATACTATTTATTTCCTTCCAGATTGGTATTGATCAAATATTTACTATTACTATTTATATTTCAGGTTCACTCAAAAAAAAAAAAGACTTTTTAGAGAAGGTAACAAAAAAAAACACTAAAACTAATTTTAGAGAATTTATTTCATAAGAACATTTAATTTTAAGAGACTTTTTAAAATTCTGAGGGCTAATTAATGCTCACCTTGGCTGTAGTTGCCTAGTTGGGGCCATGCTAACAAGATAATACTAAAAATGGTGATGATAATTATCATAGTTAAATATACAAATATAGCAAATTTTAATTAACGTTAGAATCATCTTTCCATTTAGTGGAAAATGAGTGGACTTCCACTCACTTACATTGACGAGCAACGCCTCCTAATATCGTCTATGGCTTTCAATTTTAAGAAAAATGAGTAATGGCTTGATAACTTGATATGTGGGGTCATCAATATATATATATATATATATTGAAAAAAAAAAAAAAAGAGGAGAGATTATGTGAGAAAAAGAGAAGACAACTATATATTTTGGGGATTAAAAAAAAAAAGACTAAAGGTGCTTTTCAATTTCACCTATCAAAATAAAATCTTTGTCAAAGCATAAAAGCAATAAAATAAAGATAAAAAGTAAGGGTCTGTTTGAATTTGTCACATCAGCTTTGTGTGATATTTATAAGATATTTGTATAGTATATAGTATTACTTCTAAATAATAATAAATAAATAAAGAGTAATGTTATTTAGCAGTTTATTACTGTTATACAATTTGATGATGTGACAATGAAAATCAGCTATTGGATTCACTTATAAAAAAAATTAAAAAAAATTAAAAAAAAAAGTTAATTTTCACTGTCATTTTATCCCAATTATATATGATAGTCGTATAAAAGTTTATTAAATTACATTACTCTAAGAAAAATAGTTTTTTTTTTTCTAATTTTTTGAGCCACTACTTCAAATAAACTTGCAGTATATGAATGACATTGTTAGGTTTCTAGTGTTGACTAATTCGGTATCCAAACCACTTTGGTGTAAAATGATTTCATTTAGACCAAAGTGTACTTAGGATTCTTCATAAAGTTCATATTTGTGGTCTCCGTTCGAATTGATAAATTATTTATTAGTTCGAACAGGACAGTGTTTTAAGACTTCCAAAGAACTCCGTTCCAAACTCGTTGTAAGTGCATACGAATTAAAGCTTGACAAAGACTTCCATCCTAAGTTAATTTGAACAGAAGTTTGTTCATGCTATCCAACATTGATCCGGTCAGAGTAAAATGATCATAATGTTTGATTCCAAAATCAGATGAAGACAAACTTGGTGACATTAGAAAACTTATTCCAAATTATACAATTTTTATTTCATGAAAATTTTATAATTCAAATTTTTACGAGGTCAAAACAGTCTGTAAATAAAATACTGAAAAGCTGGATAGGATGGCCCGTCCTAAGTCCGTTCCAAGTCAGTTCAAAAGGGCCAACTCAGAAATCCTTGTTTTCGCACAAAAACTCACAGAACCATACTATAGTTCAAACTGAAGCAGAAAATCTATAGCAAGTAAAGTTACGATTTTTCCTTGAAACTCAAGTTTTTGCAAGTCTATTTAAAGACTTCATATGCACATCCAAAGACAAAGTTTTAAGGTATTTAACTTTGTGCTAAGAACGGTTTAGTTGTTCTTAGAACCTTCATGGTATTCATCTCTTAAAGTTTGTTTATTGTAAACCACACATCCTTAAATTTCATACGAAGCATTCAGCCTATCGGAGTTCCAATAAAGAAGATCAAGTAGAAGAATTGTCCAAAGGTTTTGGTGAAACTACTGCAGTAGCATATAAGCGGGTCACTTGTCTAATATAAGAGAGTGTCAATTTCAAAGATTTAAGTGTAACTTTCTTGTAATTTCTCATTCATCTATAGTAGATTGATTTTTTAAATTTGGCTACCCTGAAGTGGTTTTTCTTTTTGAGGTGCTCAAAGAGTTTCAATTTCATCACCAAATTACATGTATTAATTGATTTATGACTTTCATTATATTTGGTGAATGTTGGTGTGGTTGCTAATTTTTAAATTTTGCATTATATTGAGATACACCTATATATTAACCTCATTATAAGTGATATTTGAAATCTTGGGTTATTATTTTAAGAAGTTATGGAATTACAAAATGAATGTATCTATTCTCCTCTCGATCTTCACAAAGAGTAGTGACAAATTTATTTGCAAGTATATTTGAACATGCTAAGATATGATTGGCTTGAGAGAAAATAAAAATTGTGGAGGGTTTTTTGAATGGAGAGAATATAAATAATCCATCCTAGAAGTGCTGAAAACACAGAAGCATGCGTTGAAGTTAATGATGGGAGGATTGGGGTGGCAAAGTATAAAAGCAAAATGGGAGACAGTGATTGGCGTGTCAGTCCCACAACTCAGTTGAAATTCAAAAACCCCAAACACAATGCTTAACTGCACGCACTGCAATAGGGTTTGTGTTTCCTAAGAGTATAAAGGGTATGCATGCACTTCATTTGTTTATTAAGTTTTAGTCTCTTTTTTTGTTGATTTTTGTCGTATATATCACCTGGGTTTCTGATATTTTTCTCTGAATAAAAAATGGGTGGCACTATCTCCACCATTTCTTTAAACCAGAGGATGATCGAACAGCACAACAAAAAGGTTTGTGCATGAACAACAGGATTAGAAACATTATAACGTAATTGACCCAACGTTCTAATGAGATTGGTGATTGAAATTTTGTGAGATAAGCAATCTTTTGGCATCTAATATATAAATCAGCCAAATCAAACTGTGATTGTGATTGATATTACTTGAAAAAATGTAAACAGAAAGAGAAAAGATTTTCTGGATAGTTATAATGGGGTTGGAACCTTTTTATCTAATGCGGCAAGAAATATGTGATGTCTACTTTGCAAGTTGCAGGTTTTTTTTTTTTTTAATGACGATGGAAAATTTTCTAAGATATGGCCACTTTATGTATTCATTCATGCTAAGCAAATTCCACCCTTCACATTAATCGAATAAGATTTCGGTTTCGACGGCAGGCGTGACCCCAAAAAATTGCTAGCACCCAAGAGAATTTGAATCATAGACCTGATAGGAATGCATTAAGACTAAGACTCTTACCATTATAGTCAACCCCTTGGGGCGGGAACGAAATCAAGATTTCTTATATAGAGGGACCAAAGTATGAATAAGGGGTCATACCTATTTTTGATAAGAGTTAAACCTAATTTTTAAGCATAAACACACACACACATATATATATAGTCCAATGAACTAACAGGTGTGACACTTAGATATATCAAACCGACAAAAATTAGTTACAAACTAGTTTGTAGCTAATTCCTACAAACCAATCTAATAAAGTGACGCAATGTGTCCTTTAACATATGAGAAGCACATGTTATTTAAAAAAATGATGTGATTCTCACATCTTAAGAGACACATATTATTTTATTATAATGATTTGTAGGAATTAACTACAAACCAGTTTGTAACTAATTTCTATCCATATCAAACTACCATTTTATTATAACTAAGCCCCTACGTTAGCATTGACTGTATGTTTGGATGAAAAAATCATATTTACCAAAATCTTCCAAAACTACCCTCATTTGGACACTTGAAAAACAAATTTACTCATAATTATTAATCAATAAAAAATGCTAAAATTAAAAATAAAAAAAGCTAGAAATAGGGGTGGCTAAGTCACCATAAGGTTATAAATGTCACACCTATCAATTTAATGGACTAAATAAAAAATAGCTATTACTTAGAAGGCCAAAGTACATTTATCCCTTAAAACATTAAACATTAAGAGGGAGAAAAAGCTTTTTATTGAAAAAAAAAAAAAAAACCATTTTTTTTTATGGGAATGAAAAGCAATAAATAAAGATAGAAAGGAACAAAAAGTTTCTTTAAATGTTAGGAAAGGATGTTATTTGCATTGGTATTGTTCCGAGTCTACGGCCTTTAAACTAATTTGATTTGTTGGAGAATGGGCTTTGAATTCCAAGAGATCCAACATTGACTTGGCTTACAGGAACTCGAAGAGTATAATCTTTTTATAATTTTTATAGTTCCTATAAAATTCAATATCACACGCATGTATGTGTGGTAAATTTCGATGCCCCCTCAAATCAAGGGAAATGCACCCTTCATCCTTTACCTTTTCCAATAGGTTTGGGACCATTCTAACATTAAACCATCCTCTACCAATGGCACTAACATAGGCCATTGGCCACTTGGGCGAATGTCGAGGGGACACTAAGTGATTAATTATATATTAATTCTATACATATCATTCCATTATTTTATTATGCTGGAGTAGCATTGTCAATTTATTATTAGATTATTATTTTTTTTCTTTTAACAACGTTTAATTGAAAGGTGGATTGACAGTATCACGTCAATATAATGGGATAGTAATGTGATATACATTATGACTCTTAATTATAACCTTAAACATAAAAAGAAAATTAATATATTTAAATGAATAAATGCCCCATACTATACTCTCATCTAACTGAGGTGGGATGGAGGTGTAGTGTGTAACATTTGTTTATTTAAATTGAGTTAGAAAAAATTCTTTTAACTTATTATATTAAACTGACATTTATCCTTGTGATTGTCACATACTCTAAGAATAGATTTAAAAGACTAAATTGAAAGATGTTTGGGGGGAAAAAACTTTGCCCAATTAATAATATATACTACAACTAAATGGAGACATTACAATGACATATCCGGAAAGAAATCTAAACATCCATGGTTCTTTCCAAGTCTTTCTAGAGTAATATCAACAAAAATCATGGGAATCACTTATTTGATATTTAAAAAAAGAATGCGTAATTCTAAATACTTAATTCTAATTCTATTCCTATTTTATAGTTTCTATTAACTCTTGGATTTTTTTTTTAAAAAAAAAAAATGAAGATTGATTCAAAGGTTCATGAATACTGCCACATCAATCCAATAAAATGAGAGTAGGGTAAAAATTGAGTATGTAGCATTACTCATAAAGAAAATTAGTTGTAAAAAGTAAAGTAGGTTAAAATATGTGACTAAAGTCTCTAAATTGAAAACAGGGCTTCATTTATCCATTTGCATAGCCATTTGGATAAAACTAGTTACCTCGAGATTTCTTGGACTGAAAGATAGAGAAGTCAAAAAAATAAAAAGATCAGGCAACAAAAAAAAAAAAAAAAAAAAAAAAAAGAAAAGAAACCCACGACGTTACCTAGTGAACAATAATTGTTCGATTTGGTTGATTTAAAGGGAGCCAAGTAGAACATGGCTCTTCAGAGGCCCCAAATTTTAAATTTTGTTAAGGAAAATTACCAAAAAGAGCAAAAATAATTGATGGCCTACAAAGCACAGAAGCACAATCTATGAGGAGCTGGCCCAACCCTGAAGAGGGCGATAACAAAATGAACCAAATGGGACACATCATTGGTTCAATGGGTATCTATCTAATGGACCAAAAGAAAAATAAACGCAAATAAATCTTTTTTTCCCGTTTCATCATCTGATCTCTATGCTCAATGGGCCTTCAAAGACCCAATCTTTCCTAATAGTTGAAGCATGCTCAATGGGCCTTCAAAGACCCAATCTTTCCTTATAGAGAGACCCAAAAGGTGGGACAAAGGTCAAATAAAAATTTTCTGAATTTTCTGAATTTACTGGCATTTTCTTTCAATGGACGTCCAGCAGAGCCCAAGATGCTGACCATCAGCTTTACCTTTTGGGTGAAGCCCACAAATTCTAACACCTACCACTACTAACTTCTAAACATACATAATCTTTATGAATTATTCCCCTCAAGCCTCTTCTCTAACATTGACAAACACCTTAAGAGCACCTCCACCATATGCTTTAAGAATATGGAGAGGAGTTGGTTCTTTTAAATAAAAGGATAAATTTTTTCAAAAAAAGTGTGAAATAATAATTTTATCTTTATTTTTAAAAAAAATTGACTCCTTTTTAGTTCATTTGAATTGGAGAGGATTTTAGTTCATTTGAATCGGAGAGGATTAAGGTCCATGCTTTAAAGGGCTCATATTAATTATATTTTTAGCTCTCGAGTAGTTGCTATAGACATTTGATAGTTCATTGTAGCATATTGAGTAAATATAATATTGAAGGCAATAATTTTCTTTTTATTGGTTTTTCTCTTCCTCAAAACACTAAAAAATAATATTTCAAAAAAGTATAAAGTAGAATAAATAATCTGTTATATTAAAAAGATAGTAGCTAAAATAGAAAAAAATTGTATTTTGGATAGTTAAAATAGCCACTACTGCTTGAAATGCTCAGTAGCCCCCAATTTAGGTCTCATTGAGAAACATTACAATTTGCTTCTCTAGTCTTCATCTGTCAAACTACATTTTTATTATCTCACAATGCTAATGTGGCAGTCCCAATAAATCTTTAGATTAAGCTTTGTTATAAAAAAAAAAATTTAAAATAAAAAATCACAGGTTAATTTAGACTGTCACATCCACATTATGGGATAAAATATGGTATATAGCATTACTCTTTTTTTTTTTTTTTAATTTAGTGAGTATATATCATTATTCTTTTTTTTTTTTGACATATCCGCACAACAAGAGGGAAAGAGGGGAGGGAGATTTGAGCTATTAATCTCCGTTTCATGAAGCGTAGTCCCTAACCGATTGAGCTATCCCTTGGGAACTATATCATTACTCATATTTGTTAAGAGTAATGTTAAAAACTACATTTTTATTTCAGAATGCTGACATGTCAGTCTCAACCAACTCTTAGATCATTCTTTATTTTTTTTTTAAAAAAATCTAATGATTAGTTGGAACTGTTATATTAGCATTATGAGATAAAAATATGGCATTACCCTATCTGTTATATATATATATATAACGTGCGTGTATTTTCCACATAAAGCCACCCTCGCAACTTCCGGCAAATTCAATTTAACCGTTACCGTTACGTGCTCCCATAGTTGATCTTGTTATATAGGGGAATGAAGGGATCTTTCTTCCTTCCGCTTCCTATTTTGAAAACTAGGAAAGTGTTACGAATGGAATTAGGATGAGATAAGATTTTAGTTATGTTTGGTTAGAATTTTAATTAATATTAATTACGTTATTTTAAGATCATGATTAGAATTAATTTGATCTTTTATTTTAAAATTTGAGTCTTATCAGTTTAATAGTTATCTTATTGTAGCCTATTTAAAGACTATTATGCTGTTAATAATTATCAAAAAAGTTTATTTCCAAACATATGTCTAAAGAAGGTCAGGTTCCAATCTGCTAAAATTTATCCGCCAGAAAGAAAATAGTAAAGAGGAGTGCTAGAACATCTACTAGGAATCCTTATAGGGAATCAACTAGCATTTTTTTATTTTTAAAATCAAGTGGGGCCCATCTCTTCATTTGAAGAGGTAGACCCCATTTGATTTAAAATAATAAAAGAAAAATACTAGTTGATCCCCTAGAAGGATTTCTAGTAGATGTTTAAGCATTTTTCAAATAGTAATATGCTTGTGTAGGGAAAGATAATTCTCCATGTACTTTTATCTCACATTATTCAGGAAATTTGGGAATACACATTTAAAGACCGGCTAAGTGAGATTCACAGCAAAAGATGATAGAGGCCATACAAAATAGTAAAGACCAAAAAAATGTTCCGACCCTATTTAATGAGCTGCAAACAGGAAATGATAGGCAAATACAAAAAACATATAATGTCAGTTCATTACAAACCTATGAACAAAGTACAAACCAACCCCCACCATGAAGCTCACATGAAGGAAAGCATATAAAGGAGATAGCAGCATTCACAAACTTTATAAACCCTTGGAACCAGGAAGATCAATCCATTGCAATTGGATTTCCACTTCCCCACATTCCACATTTCTCAATCTGAGGACCAGATCTTGGACCACCTTGCCGTCACTCCACGAGATACAGCTCTCTTCGGACAAGCAGTTTTGTCTGCTTGGTTGTAGTCTTGTGATTATGGTGCCACTCGGAAGGCCTTGCAAATTCATCCTCAAGGCTTCTATATATGCTTTGATGTCAAATTCCGCATCTCCCATTTTGTCGTCTTTGGTAAACGTGTCGTGGTCGTAAACCGTCTGCAATCATAAGAAACAATGACCATCTATATACAAACATAGAAAATGGAGGCCGAGGCGTTAGACAATTAACAGTTCATTAAGTGGCTTTGTCATATTTGCCATCATCTAGGGCATAAAAGTACAGGACATTGCCTCCTCATAATTCATAAATTGCTACTCTACAGAAGTCATTTCCACCTAAAAGGCATATTTTATACGATCATATTGTGGGCTAGTGAACCTGTTAGTATTTTTCTATTGCTTTCTAGTTCTATAGCAAAGCTTCACATATTTGATTTAGTCGTAAGAGATTTGAAAGGGAAGAGAAAGCATTCCATATGGCAGACTACAACCACTTAGACATTAATATGCAAAACTTGTTGTTTGTCGTGGGAGATGTCTTGTGACTAATTCCTCAAGAAAATAACAGACAGCCAAGTTAGCTTAGAGATATATACAGGTAGAGGACAAGTCAAGCTCCAGTATTTTGCTCCTCAGTTCATCAAAATTCTAAAAGCACCAGAAGAGTAGCATTAAAAAGTAAAGTGAACCATCTAAAGTAAATCCTTTCTCCATTACTTATGCAATGCACAAGATTTTCAATCTTAAAAGTTTTCCTCAAATATTTTTCCGCTTGAATCGAATCTGGAAAACAAAAAGGAACTGTCTTTACATCATCATTAGTTCTTAATCATGGTCATGTTTTTAAATGGAATTTGCAAACAGAAAACTAGACAAACAAGGAACACATCCTTATAAGATAGTGCTAGTGTTTCTATTTGTATTTCAAATTTAATACATGGGGCCAGTGAACAAAACACTTACCAGCATGATTGGAACATTAGGGTCTGTGACAGAAAGAGTTAGATCTTCATTCCACTCGGGATTAACATCCTTTTTAATAACACGCGTCTTAAGTTTCTGCAACAAATGTTCACTCTTAGATATAATTAGAAGAACTTAACAGCAAGTAGTCAAAAACGACCACATAGAAATTTATGGAAAGAAAAAAGAAAAAGGAACTGCATTGCTAGGCTAAACATATTACTCAACTGACTCAGAAATGGAAGGAACAACAAATATACAAACCAAACATAAAAAAGGAAAGGAATATAGCCTTTTCAAGCTGCAGATATCCTACTCTATTTTGTAAAGCAATCAGGGTAGCTATGTGGTAAACAAAATTAAGGGGTAACAAATGATCCTAACATACATCTGTTTTTGTGTTAAAAACAACAAATATTTTGTTAAATCACAACTTATCTCAAATTGATAGAAATGATTGATTTAATCATGAGAAATGCTTGTTGTCCATTCAATTGGTCTATCTTTGTCCATCCGGCCTATATGGCTTTTTTTTTTTGGAATTTTTCTTTAATCATATAATTAATAAAATGAGGTCGAACACGTAGAATATTTAATTGAAATGATAAGTAAATAACGGAGAACGGGTTTTGATCTTAGGACCTCTCCTCTCATATTATGTTAAATTATTAGTTATTCCAAAAACTTATAATAGAAAATTATAAACTGAATCATTTAATTAATATTTTAAGGCATTCCAACCTAGTCGACTAGCATCTTGAGGAAGTATTGGACACTAATAAAAGGTCATAACCCAGATTGCTCCTATGAAGCAGGCTCTTAAGGTCAAGATTGTTAAGATGCCAAAGCAAAAATTGAAAGACATTATATTTCCCTAAATTTCATAATTAAATCAATATTGTTTATCGTGCGTGTCTAACTACCAATTAAAATTACCAACAAAAAAAAAACTACGAATTAAAATTAATTGAGAAAAAAAGAAAAAGAAAACATTCATGAAACATTGTTTTCTGCCAAAACATATACGAATTCACCTTCATGCGTACAAAAAGTAACTAAAACAGTATAAAACAAAAGTTCCACAAGAAAACAAATAAATACAAGGCGGACCACAATATTTCAGAAAGCTGATGCTACGAAACAGCAAAATTATAATGAAACCACAGCCCCATCAAGTAAGAAGCCATCTAATCTATAAGAGGAAGAAAAGAGAGAAATTGATGAAGAAACCATACCTGTTTGTCCATCTTGACGACGATGTACGGGTCGCTGCTACGCACGTCGCGTACGGCGAGATTGACGCCGCGCTTGACGCGGATTCTGAGGAGCCCCAGCAGACTTTCCATTAGAGACGGTTTAGCGTTCGAGGATCGCCCGCCGGTCGATGGAGTTGTTGGTGATTCCGTCATTTCTTTCGACCTCTCTCCTCCCTCTTTAAATAAAACGCCCCAACCCTTCCGATTCACGTCTCGACCCCACAAAAATATTATCAATTTTTTTTAAAAAAAAAAAAACAAAAAATTATTTATTATTATTGAAATCGTTAATAAGACAAAGAACAAATAACTAAAGATACGGACAACGTAGATGGCCCACCAGTTTTTGATCTGGATATTGATGAACTACCGGTTGTTTTCTTCTTTTTCTATTTTTATTTTTTGAAAAAAAAAATTAATTCTTTTTTTTATTTAGGGGCGATTCATTTGGTTGGGACCTACGGAGGGAGGGACTTGGAAGTGAGAGAGTCTTTTTGGGTGTGAAAATTTGAGGGGTTTTTAGTGAGAGGAGGTGACCGGGAGATCCGGTAGGCAGTCGGGGAACAATTGGACGGGAATTGTTTGTGGACGTTGACTGGAGATGGGACCCGTGAATGACGGTTTGTCTGTAGGGAGAGCAACGTGGCCGCGGCTTATTGGTCTGTGGGTTCATACATATTCTTTCATCAGTAAACGAATAGCACACGTTCAAGTTTAATGTTTCTCGGCTGCCCAATGAAATTTAGGCAGAATTATTATTAAATTTTGATTTAATGTTAATATTAAAAGTTATATTAAATTTAGAACGATAAAAAAATTATGCTTAATATTATTTTTTTCTATTCAACTGATGTGTTGAAATGTATGTAACTTTATATATATTTTAATATTTATCGATTTAATAAATTTTTTTTTTTAAGACATAGTCTTCATTTTGGAAATGTTGAGAAAAGTTGAAACTTTCTCTATAGAGCTCATTATAGCGGTTAGCAGTTACAAGTTAACAGATGTCCAACCTCTTGAAAGACCCTTCTAACTTTTCTGTTTTTAGCAAAGATATCTAGCTTTTAAGTATATTTATTGATTTGTGGATAAGAGCTTTGGGGATTAGAACTTTCCCAAAAGGCCCTTTTCACTTTTCTGTTTTAGTTGTATATAAAAGTTTTAGAAGAAATTATGTCTTAACGATTGTGATTTGAGTGGAATTGTGACTTTTTCTAAAAATTATATTGCATTTTATTCATGTAAGATCCTTTTTATTTCCAATCAAAATGATTATCAAATTTACTTATTAGTTTTAAGTAAAATATGATAACATCATTTTTTTTTTCCTGCTTTGATATATATTTTTCTAAGCAATTACACATCTTTTTTTACATACACCAAACATTACAGCAACAAAAACTAGGGAAAAATATATATAATCAAATATAAGAAAAACAATGGAAAAAATCCAATTTTGACAAACAGCTAGTACATCACTGCTCCGAAATGAGACCTCAAAGGTGTAAGTGGAGCGGGAATGCAATTAGCTAGCGAAGCTGGTAGTTGTGGGAGATGATGGAAATCGGGAGTACTGAAAAAAGAACCCCATATAACTTATTTCTTGACCGACTTCTAAGAAAATTAGCAACAGTTGAGGAATCTTCTTCTAGGGGTAGTGAATCTGAAGCCCAAAATTATCATATTTTGTTAAAGCTTATATCCAAATTGGAGATATTTAAAATACGAAAAAAAGGCTTTTTGAAAAAGAGTGGGGTGGGAAGGAGAGGAGGCAAGAATGGAGTTCCCTAGCACGAAGGTTCTTTTTTTCTATTTTTTTTAGGAGCTTTTCATACAGAGTATATTTCTTATGCTCGTAACTGTTGAAATCCGCTTGATTATTAAGTAACACATACTCAATTCACTCGACGAGACTCAATTAAGGCTAGCAACCCTAGCTCATATAAATATGTTATAACATATTTAACTATATAACTATATGTTAATAATTAATGTGTAACATATTAACTACAATTATAACTATGGTATATAATATTATGACATCTACTTAAGTTGTTAGCTAACAAATTTGAAAATCTAAGGTTTGGGTTCCATCTCCAACACAACTGCGCTAAGCACAATAATAATCACAAGATAAAATTATTGAAGCATAAATAACATAAACATCACAACCATAAAATCAACACAAGGATTTTGATTACGATGTGGAAAAACTCTTTAAGAACCTCAAAGGTAAAGTAAAAGTGACCTAGGGCTATACAAACAAGGCGGTTATAACCGCCCCATAACCGCTAACAACTAACCGCATAACCTTTAAAGCGGGACAGTTAGCGATTTTAGAAGTACGAGTAGGCGGTTAATAACAGCCTACCCATATATATATATATATATAGAGATGAATGATGTGGGATTTAGAGAGACCAAACTAATTTCAATTATTTTTTTTTTTTCTTTAAGTCTCACGGTATCGGCTCCCCCACCCCCCTCCCCCCTCCTAAAAAGAGGCAAAAAATACTAAAAAGAATAAAATGAGGCCCAAAACACTAATATATGCCAAAATGGCCATAAAAAAAAAACGATTATAACCAAGCAGTTTGTGCCTCAAATAGCCTCTAACCGCCTAAGGGGACCGGTTGCTGTTATGAAAATAGGATAACCGCTTAAACGATTGCGGTTATAGACAATAACTGCTAACCGTAATTACTTATATAGCCATAAGTAAAACTGCTTCTCGGCAACCAAACTTAGGAGATCACTATAATATAGAAGAACTAAACTACATGAAATGTAAACTTGCAACCCCTTGCAAAATACTCAGACCAACTATAGGACGACCAACTCTCCATGTATCTCTATTCCAGCTCCCTGCTGCCCATATTCTACGAGTGCCTCTCCTTTACCGACCCATCGATAGACCTCTTTGTAGTTGTAGGTTGTATATGGTGTTGTTTGAAAGAACTAACTCCAAAAGAGGGAAAACATCAAGCTTTATTCAAAACTCTATTGGTACAACAATGGAGAAGGAATGGATACCTTACAAGAGGCTATATAGCTCAACAATGGCCTATGCTTCTTTAATGAATAAATGAATGTCATTTCCTATTTATAGGCGAAGGGATAAGGTCAACTCAATGTGTAAAAGTTTGGATTTTTAAGTGCAGAAATCCCTATGGTTTCATGATATCCCTTTTGACGTCAACACTTAGTTAGAATTTATTTGCTAACTTTTTTGAGCTTCTTCAATTTCTCAATAAAGAGAAATATGAGAGGCTTCCGTGCCTATCTATCAATTATTAAGTACTTTCCTAGCCCCCTGGCTATCCCGATCGGGAGGGATGGGCAAGCTGACAACAACACTTCTATTTGACATTCAAGTGATATTGCCAAACTGGCCCTCTCGAACCTCCATAGTGTCAACACTTCTATCTAACGTCTAAGTGACATTGTGAAAGAGGTGCTCTCTGACCTCCATGACGTCAACATTTCTATTTGTCGGCTAAGTGACGTTGGCAAACTAGTGTTCTTAAATCTCCAAACTTCCGCACTTGTTTGTAATGTCTAAGTAATGTTTTCAAATTGGTGCTCTTAGATCTCCAAACTTTAGCACTTTCATCTGATATCTAAGTGACGTCTTATACCAAAATACACAAAAACCCATCTTTTTCACACCAAGATATTAAGTGATGAAATAAATTTACAACCAAAATTTTGATAATCAAATGAAGCCAATTTCTAAAACATAACATATAACTATTTGAAATAGTTAGTATATAAATATATACAGGGACGACAATAGAAATTTAATTTTAAGGGGGCTAGACTGCGTAAAAAATAATTTAAGAAAGAATATATAAACTATTTTTAAAAAAAAAAATTAAAGGTTAAAAAAAATGTGTTTTAAAAAAAAAAAAAATTTAGAGGTGGGGCTGGTGGAGGCCATGACCTCCACTAGCCCCCCTTTAAATCCGTCCCTGAGTATATAACTATATACATGAACATAATATATGACACATCACACACA